>CM055267.1:79169854-79587418 GCA_029237695.1 Conchocele bisecta | reverse complement strand
TGAAATATGAAGCACATCGGAGCAAGAAAACAGAAAATATAGGCCATTTACCCGAGCGTTAAGGTTTTGAATTTTTGCATTCAATCTGAAACGGAGATATCAAATCATATTGGAGATATATCAAATCATATCGAATCGTCCATTCGCAGGTTGTTGTTATTGTCGCTGCTCTGCTAAGATCTGGTTTCCGCCACTTACTTTTCTCGGCACAGCAAACAATTATTTTTTTTTTATTTTTTTTTTTTTGGATCGGAGGTAAAAAAATCTAAAAAAAAATCGGAAATTAAAATTTTTATTTTTTTCCACATTGTCAAAAAATCGGGTCAGCGGATCTGTAAACCAACTAATAAAAAAAAACTGGCCTAATGAGCATTTTAAATCTTGACAATCTCGGTCTACATGCAACTGTGCAGAATTTGTAATATTTGTACCATTATACACAATGATCAGTTTATGACCATTGTACATCCTGGTGCAATTTGTATAATGTATGCGATAATCTCAGTGTCTACATTGTTCACTAGTTAATCTCTGTGTAACCCGGAATTTGTTAACCAGGTACCACCTACTGTGAAATCTTATTATTGGGCACGCGTCTTTGTGTACTTTAGCGAATATCGCCGCCTAAAGGCGTTAATCATGACACATGTTAAACCAGTTGTACCATCTTTATCACCAGTTTAGATACTATGTTAGCTAGAATAAGTTAGAATAGAAACAATATGACATTTGCAACCACAGTATGCGTTGTGTCTTCTGTGCTGTGCAGTTATGTGCAGTTATGTGGCTCTTCTGTGCTGTGCAGTTCTGTGGCTATGCTGGTACAAAGTGTCGTACGGTATATTTTGTCAGCATCCGTATTATCTTGGCATGAGCATTGATCTACACTGTTCGCTAGCTGACCAGTAGTTTAAATAATGATCACTTTTTGACAGTATAGATCAGTGATATAGATGTAGATCATGATCGGCTTGTGACCAGTGTAGATCATGATCAGTAATATAGTTGCGCATTTTTACAGACTCCAGACTGCACTTCTGTCGAAGAAGAAGACCGAGTTGACCAACACTGCCAAGTCGGAAAGAAAGTTGTTAGCAACATACAGTGTATCGCCAAATTATACATCACACGTACATCCCACTTACACAATTGATTTGAAAGTGTTTCACACCCCGCAATGCGACAACAATGCATGCCAGTCACAACAATTGGTGATGGTAATTGCCTATACAAGGCGGTGTCTACAGCAATAACAGGAGACCAAAATAACCACTATCTGTTAAGACTTTTAACATCGTTAGAACTACTTGAAAATGAAAAAAGTTACCAATCAGAATTCTTGAAGGATGTGCGACTGGTGACCAGTGACTACAACAAATTGCTACACGATAGCATAGTTGTCGGCCAATTTAGTGAGATTGGACACGTGTCAGCTTTAAGTGCGGCATTGTCAAAACCAATTATGGAACCCGAATACACATCGGAGCCGTTCACCCGTAGGATCGTAGGACGTATGACATCAGATACAGCACCGAGTATATGTGTAATGTGGTCCATGATTAAGGCACCCTCAAACACAGTTAATTCATACATGCCGAACCACTTTGTGCCCTTGGTCTCACGTTCATTAAACCCACAAACAGCACAATGACATTCTGGATATGATATACGGTTTTGCATTTGCATATATTATAAAATGCTATACAGTATGCAAATACTACAACGACATATTGATCACAATGACATCAGGTTGTCCGTTAATTATACCCACTTTTTTTGTAAAAAAAAACGGGTATATTGTTTTCGTCACGGGTGTCCGTCCGTCCGTACGTCCGTACGTCCGTACGTCCGTCCGTACGTCCGTCACGTTTCTTGTAACTCGAAAAACTTTTTCACCTTCATACCTACGCGCCTGATATTTGGTATGTAGCTTCGTTATCATGTGCAGATGCGCAAAGTGAATTCGGATTTTTGATCCGACCCTCCATCATGGATTATCTCCCCCTTTCGGACTCAGAATTTCCCATTTTTTCCTTGTAACTCGAAAAACTTTTTCACCTTCATACCTACGCGCCTGATATTGGTATGTAGCTTCGTTATCATGTGCAGATGCGCAAAGTGAATTTGGATTTTTATGATATTTTTCCGCCCACATGGATTATCACCCCCTTTCGGACTCAGAATTTCCCATTTTTTCCTCGTACTCGAAAAAACTTTTTCACCTTCATACCTACGCGCCTCATATTTGCTATGTAGCTTCGTTATCATGTGCAGATCGCAAAAGTGAATTCGGATTTTTGATCCGACCCTCCATCATGGATTATCTCCCCCTTTCGGACTCAGAATTTCCCATTTTTTCCTTGTAACTCGAAAAACTTTTTCACCTTTTTATCCTACGCCGCCTCATATTTGCTATGTAGCTTCGTTATCATGTGCAGATGCGCAAAGTGAATTCGGATTTTTCATCCGACCCTCCATCATGGATTATCTCCCCCTTTCGGACTCAGAATTTCCCATTTTTTCCTTGTAACTCGAAAAAACGTTTTCACCTTCATACCTACGCGCCTCATATTTGCTATGTAGCTTCGTTATCATGTGCAGATGCGCAAAGTGAATTCGGATTTTTCATCCGACCCTCCATCATGGATTATCTCCCCTTTCGGACTCAGAATTTCCCATTTTTTCCTTGTAACTCGAAAAACTTTTTCACCTTCATACCTACGCGCCTCATATTTGCTATGTAGCTTCGTTATCATGTGCAGATGCGCAAAGTGAATTCGGATTTTTCATCCGACCCTCCATCATGGATTATCTCCCCCTTTCGGACTCAGAATTTCCCATTTTTTCCTTGTAACTCGAAAAACTTTTTCATCTTCATACCTATGCGCCTGATATTTAGTATGTAACTTCGTTATGTGCAGATGCGCAAAGTGATTCCCATTTTTAGATCCGACCCTCCATCATCGATTACCTCCCCCTTTCCGACTCAGAATTTCCCATTTTTTCCTTGTAACTCGAAAAACTTTTTCACCTTCATACCTACGCGCCTCATATTTGCTATGTAGCTTCGTTATCATGTGCACATGCGCAAAGTGAATTCGGATTTTTTATCCGACCCTCCATCATGGATTACTTCCCCCTTTCGGACTTAGCATTTGGGGAAAGTGGGTATATTGCGATGGCGCGCCATCGACTTTTTCTAGTTTTCGTTAAATATGCGTTAAAATTTTCAAATACCTAATATCTCTATAACCGTAAGTCGGATTTGCTTTTCAATCACATAACATTGAAACACATTTACGGTAAACATCTATATTTTACCCAGTGTCAGGTTTAGAGGGGTTCCACGGTACATGTGCTAGCATAACAGCTTAATTGTATGCCATTTTAAAATAGCTGCAATGCAAACGCCGTGAATCCATTATCTGGAAGCCTCTTATGAGGTGGTATTGCATTTGCATATATTATAAAATGCTATACAGTATGCAAATACTACAACGGACATATTGATCACAATGACGTCAGGTTGTCCGTTAATTTTTTATTTAAATATGCGTTAAAATTTTCAAATACCTAATATCTCTATAACCGTAAGTCAGAAATAATTATTTATCATCATCCATATTCCATATTTTCATTCTATATGCCATCCATGCGGCCCTAATGCCTAAGATCAGTATTTAAATAATTTCTATATTACATGTGCTAGCATAACACTTATAAAAACAATCTTACAACATGTTCATATTGTATAAAAAAAAAATACAATTTCAATCATATACTTCGTCCCGTCTCTTTCGTTACATTCCGTTAGTGTCAGTAAGATACCCAACATTATTATGTCGATATAAATATGGATGACGGCGACAGTGTCACTGGAATGGAAGAATTGCCGGGATAAATCATACCAACCTGTAACCGAAATAAGTTGAAGACTCCGAAACAGGTAAGTCATATTTATTTATTTTTTTAAATTTGTCATCAAAAGTCAACATATCATTATAATATGACTGGCCGATTACGACGCCTTGCATACATATACTGTACACACACATGTGTTTTCCGGTAAATCACGGTCAGCGAAGGTGTTTTCCGGTAAAATCGATCTCCACGAATGTATTTTCCGGTAATATATATCACGCTAATCTGGAATCTGGAATCATATTTGAAACACAATATTTAATCATTATAGTAATTATAATAATTATAATAATTATTATACCATGCCTAAGATACTATTATTATGTATTATTTGTGAGGAACAGACTATTAGTACTGTCCATTCTTAACTGCGAGTGTTTTCCGGTAAATTTCACAGTCGATCTGAATTTGGAATTAAACACCAAACAAGAGGATCCTAACTCATTTTATTTCAAACAAATAGTTTGTAATTAGTGCATATATATCTCATAATATAGTAAACAAACCATTTATGACACGACAAACACTTATTTATGACATTATATAGTGATTTACAGGGGTTTCCGGTATTTCGGTGGTTTTCGGTAAATAAGAGGTTTCCGGTAATTCCAGTGACCCCGAAAATTCCACTCGTCCGCTCGTATTGACGAGTGACATTTCCGCTCGGGCGAGTAGAAAATCCATGTCGGTCGTCCGACCGAACGAGTGACAATTTCCAGTCTTGGCTAACAACAATAATCCATATGTCACATAATGTGGTTCAACTATGTCATGTAGTAACGATAGTAACATTACCAAATGGTCTGTGAAGTCGTGTTTACGTTGTTCAAAGCAAATGACGTTTTATTATTCTAAGGGAGATCACTAACAGTACTAGCTCTGTATGTGTCTATTCTAACGGACACGTCGATGTTGGGGCTAATTTGGTAGCTGGCCGACAAACAGTTTGAAGTTTACATTGATTATAAACAACTGCGGGGAGAATGATAAATAATATAACGCATACTATTTTACTATTATTACGGATCTGATTTAGTAGAAAGTACTGACAATTGTCCGGAAATCGTTTCGAAAATCAGGTCGGAAATTAGCGCTTTGTGACGAGTTGAGATCGGGCCGAGTTACATTTCTTTAGTTGTGCATGTCGTGTCGTAATAAATGTAAACCCGCATTGTCGGAGTCGAGTTATTCGATAATATTCGTGTGTTTCCGTATCCATCCAGTTAGTCCATGATGGTCACAAGAGTATGATATTATAGGCCTATTTACTTGTTCTGTATATATGTTGAAGCAATATATATATTTTATAACACATATGCAGGACTAGTGATACTTGGCACAGGACGAGTGGAGATTTTTGGGTACTCGTCCTGCGGGATGAGTGAGAAAATTGAAAATTTTCGTCCCCTGATAAGTGTATAATTGTGTCACTATTCCACCAGTTCTAAAAATTACAAGTGCCTGGAAAACAGATATAATCATTTAGTAATATTTATTTTATTGATAGTGACGCGCGTTGGTATCATGCTATTTTCATATGCAAATGAGGCATGATACTTTTTACTTATTTATATTAATGAAATGCGTCGCCTGAAAATATAATATTTTCGACAGATTATAAAGTATGATCATTGCACATCAAAAAATAAATACAGAGAATAAATAGTAATGTCCGCTAACATTTTAAGGAAACACGGTTATCGCCCCTGATATCAGTGTGAACATTTTCGTCTAAAATAAAATGTATAATAATGCTAATCAATACGTGGGGTAATGGTGAATGAATGTTTGTCTTGCCAGGAAATGTCATACGTACAGAATATACAAAAGTATCTGTATCACTATATTATAACCTACTGCGTGGGCATGTACCTTTAAAGCTTTACAAGAGTAAGCCATAATGACTGTATATCAAAACAGTCATGAAATCACGACTAGGAAACGCGTAGGAATTCTGAGGCTCGCTGAGGAATTCCTACCGTTTCCAAGCTGAGCCTTATAAACTTTATATCAACAGACACTAACATGGTAACATGCTGACGTAGCGTTATTACATAGACGTCATTCGGTTAATAGGCTACAGTTTTTAAACCGATCCCTCTTCCTTTGACCAGAAATGCCATTTTATCAAATCACATCGGCATCAAATATAGGTCACCAGCAGTGGTTAGACTACCAGGAAGATAGACAATGGTCTGCAACCAAGATACTTCATGGTCCGAAACATACCTGGTCCGAAACATCAGGACTCGGACTTCAGACTACTTTCCATAGGCACTTTGTGGTATGAATGACAACCAACCGTGATATCCAACTTAACTCCGATATAACTAGAAATGTGGCCTGTCGGCACACGAATGCCCCCGCTGGCTTCCAAATAAAACGAGGCATATACCCGAGCGTTAAGGTTTTGAACGCACCTTGACCCTGGGCTTAGTGGGGGCGGGACGAATGTGGATTTGTCACAGGGCGGTAGAGGACCATTGTAGCAATGCGTGTGTGAAATGTGAAGCAGATCCGAGCAAGGAAACACAAATTATAAGCCATTTAACTGAATGTTAAGGTTTCAAACGCACCACGTCTGTGACCTTGACCCTGTGCTTAGCGGGGGCAGGACAAATGTGGATTTGTCACAGGGCGGTAGAGGACCATTGGAGCAATGCGTGTGTGAAAGTTAGTGTAGGATTGAGAAACGCACACGTAGATTTGTCCCAAAGTGGCAAGTAAACAATTAAAGTGGAAAAGGTGAAGGTCAAAGGTGAAGCTCGAAGTAATGGGTGGTGGAGTGTGTAAGGCATGTTCATATGTATCATGTGTAAATATTTAATTTAAGCGATTGGCAAAAGTATGAGAAGTTATTGTAGGATTGAGAAACGTGCACGTAGATTTGTCCCAAAGTGCTAAGTAAACAATTAAAGTGGAAAAGGTGAAGGTCAAAGGTGAAGCTCGAAGTAATGGGTGGTGGAGTGTGTAAGGCATGTTCATATGTATCATGTGTATAAATATTTAAGCGATTGGCAAAAGTATTGAGAAGTTATTGTAGGATTGAGAAACGTGCACGTAGATTTGTCCCAAAGTGCTAAGTAAACATTTAAAGTAGAAAAGGTGAAGGTCAAAGGTCAAGGTTGAAGTACTGGGTGGTGGAGTGTGTAGGGCATGTTCATATGTATCATGTGTATAAATATTTAAGCGATTGGCAAAAGTATTGAGAAGCTAGTGTAGGATTGAGAAACGGGCACGTAGATTTGTCCCAAAGTGGCAAGCAAACATTTAAAGTGGAAAAGGTCAAGGCCAAAGGTCAAGGTCGAAGTAATGGGTGGTGGAGTGTGTAGGGCATGTTCATATGTATCATGTGTATAAATATTTAAGCGATTGGCAAAAGTATTGAGAAGTTAGTGTAGGATTGAGAAACGTGCACGTAGATATGTCCCAAAATGCCAAGCAAAAATTTAAAGTGGAAAAGGTCAAGGCCAAAGGTCAAGGTCGAAGTACTGGGTGGTGGAGTGTGTAGGGCATGTTCATATGTATAATGTGTATAAATATTTAAGCGATTGGCAAAAGTATTGAGAAGTTATTGTAGGATTGAGAAACTTGCACGTAGATTTGTCCCAAAGTGCCAAGCAAACATTTAAAGTGGAAAAGGCCAAAGGTCAAGGTCGAAGTACTGGTGGTGGAGTGTGTAGGGCATGTTCATATGTATCATGTGTATAAATATTTAAGCGATTGGCAAAAGTATTGAGAAGTTAGTGTAGGATTGAGAAACGTGCACGTAGATTTGTCCCAAAGTGCCAAGCAAACATTTAAAGTGGAAAAGGTCAAGGCCAAAGTACTGGGTGGTGGAGTGTGTAGGGCATGTTCATATGTATCATGTGTATAAATATTTAAGCGATTGGCAAAAGTATTGAGAAGTTAGTGAAGAATTGAGAAACGTGCATAGATTTGTCCCAAAGTGCCAAGCAAATATTTAAAGTGGAAAAGGTCAAGGCCAAAGGTCAAGGTCGAAGTACTGGGGAGTGGAGTGTGTAAGGCATGTTCATATGTATCACGTGTATAAATATTGACACAATATGTGAAGCCATGTAGAAGTTACTAAAGAATATGGTAATATCGGTACGGACGGACGGGCGGGACGGACGGACGGACGTACGGACGGATGCCGGTAACACTATATGCCCCCGTACCTTTCGGTAACGGACGGACGTACGGACGGACGCCGGTAACACTATATGCCCCCGTACCTTTCGGTAGCGGGGGCATAATAAGCTAAGGTGTGACGGCAGCCATCTTTTCAACCAACGGAAGTGACGTGATTTACCTTGAGCAAGGCTCAATAATTGTAAGTTACCAATGCGCGTGAAGACCTGGAACCCTGTTGCTTGTGCATGGTTCTCGGCCTTTACGCGGATTAGTAACTTACAATTATCGAGCCGGGCCCAAGGTAAATCACGTCACTTCCGTTGGTTGAAAAGATGGCTGCCGTCACACCTTAGCTTATTATTATTTATCAGGTAACTTACGTTGTATTGTCCGAGTATACATTGACTGATAACCTTCAATGTTATCAGTCACTGACGTGATACAAACATCCGGGTCACTACTAATTCCGGAACTACATTTAATGTGGAACTACTTTCGCCCCAGTTCACGTTACCTTTTCTATGCAAATGAGATGGGACACATACCGGAGTAGGTCAAAGGTTATTTTTACGCATTGTTTACGATGTAACTGTCATTATAGTTAACAATAAAAAACACTAATTAAAACTAAGTATAATCAACTTATAAATCATTCCAAAACATTTGCTTACACAATTGAGACGACTTTTCTCATGAAAACTGCCTTTTTTCAAGTTTATATTTTTTGACAGATGCGACCAACATTTTGACAGCTGCGGATCTAGCAGTAAAAAATATCGTCGTCTGCTCACTTGTACACACTGTCACTGTAAAACAATGTCGGATGAAATGCCAAATTTTTCAATATGCTGGGACGAGCTGATGGCAATAGAAGCAGAAGAACTGAATGAAGGCCTTAATAGGCATTTAAGACTGCAATTCTTGAATGAAGATGAAAGCCAAGAAACATCAGAAACCAGCGAAGTGCCTTTAAACAGGTGACAATATTCAATAAAAAGAGCAAAAAAAGAATCAGACCTATGACAACGAAATGAAATGACTCGATTACAACAATTTGGGAATCGGGGGTGGGTTTTGGGCTGTGGAATGAGGTGGGGGGGGGGGGGGGGATAATGCAGTTTTCATTATGGTACATATAACCCCTTGGAATTAGACACAAACTAAAAATCTGCATGAGCAGACACTACTAGACAGCTAGAGTAAGTGTACCTGGCTTCCCACAGTGTACCTGGCTTCGCACACCTCAGTATTTCACTTTGACTGTTCATGCGGTTTTCTGATGACATGTTTTTTGACCGAATGTATTCACACAATTCAGAAAAATAGAGGCATCAAACAAGTAAAATGCATAGGTGTGCGAAGCCAAGTACACTATGTGAAGCCAGTTACACTGTGAGAAGCCAGGTACATTTACTCCAAGATATTACAAGTGACCCGTCCTACTTTTATATGATTAAAAGAAAAACATTTGTTCTGATTCTGGGAATTAGACATAAATTTTCACAAATTAGATCTACAAATGTAAAGTTTGCATGGCATGGGAATTTTTGTAAATAATTTGTTGTAATTGGATCATTTCTGGTGCCAAAGGTCTGAATCTTTTTGATAATTAAATTACATACAGTAGTGAAACAAAACTGGTGGGAGCTGAAGGAGCATCAAGCAATGCGAACAATGTTGATATGGAATTTGACGATGATGACAAATGGTGTTCCGAGGTTGATTTACGAGAAACTGTGTCCAGGGGAAAAAAGAGAAACTCAATAAAAACAATGTCAAAATGACCACTGAAGATATACAGAAATTCATTGATGGTCAAGAAAATTTAAACACAAGAAGAAAGACATTGATGGACACTCAACGTTTTGAAAATTTTCTTAGGTCAAAAGGTGAACGTCGCGAGATCACTGGAATTCCTGCAGATGAACTCGACACACAAGTAGCAAATTTTATTTTGTCGGTGAGACGAAATGATGGTACAGAGTATGAACCCACATCGCTACGGGGAATGGTTGGCAGCATTGACCGGAAATTGAAAAGAATGGGATACCAACACACAATATTCGGAACAAATGACATTTAGAATAACAAAGGATGCACTGAAGGCCAAAAACAAATACTTAAAAAAACAGGGGAAAGGGAATAGGGCCAAAGCGGCACAAGCCATGATGAAATTTCCACTCTCTACGAGAGGGGCTTATTGAGGACAGCCACACCAAAATCATTGTTGAACACCATGTAGTTCAATAACAGTATGCATTTTGGCATGCGGGGAATAGAGGAGAACTACCAATTAAGGTAAAAAGCAAATAAAGTACCTGGCTTCGCACACCTCGATATTTTAAATGTACACGTTGGATGACTGTTTTTACAATTTTCTGAATAATTTGAGCACATTTGACTTTCTGAAAATATTTGTCTTCAGAAAAGCGCATGAATATTGAAACATGTAAAATAGTGGGGTGTGCGAAGCCAGGTACACTTACTCTACATCAAATGCACATGTATACTAATCTCTTACCTGTCTGATGATGCGGCGTACATAGAGAATACCTTGTCTTGTGATATCAAGTTTATCAGGCAAGGCTAGGAAAGGTGTAGGAATTACGAGGCTTGCCGAGGAATTCCTACCGTTTCCGAGCCGAGCCTGATAAATTTGATATCAAAAGACACTAGCCTGGTAATCTATTTATCAGGTAACATTTTATGCTCGAAAATGACCACATATTACGTCGTTATATATGGACAGAACGCGACTTGTTTACGTTGCGTCATTACACTGACGTAATTCGTTAACGTCACGTGACGTCATCCGACCAATGGAACGTCAGTTTTCGCTTCGTTGTAACCCGGATGTTTGTATCATGTCAATGCCGCAGCATGTGTTTATTAAAGATGTCTCCAATTTCGAATAATCACGATTATTCACATGGAAATATTTTCTGATCCGAGGTCCCGTCAAATACTGGTATATAATCTTCCAAATTGTTTTTGTTTTATTTCATTGTTGTGTAGCTTACAGAATTTTGTGATTTTTAGATGGGGTGATGTTCTGCTACAAACGGCCTCCGATGGCGTGGAATACCTTGAACTCAATGAACGACAAACCAAAACACGTACAGGGGAAAATACTGGCAATGTGCGATCGGTTACACCAAAAATGTATGCCACTGGGCAACCGCAGTGTCCCATGTCTTGCTACAAAGAATATGCGCGTAGGCAGCCAGATAATTATAGCAACAATGAACATTCATTTTATCTGGCAACACGCACAATTCCCCTGACCGATATAGACAGTCAGTGGTTTACAAGGCAACGCGTGGGAGCAAAACAAATTGGGTCGCTTCTAAAAATTATGGCCAAAAAGGGAAATTTGGATCCGGCTAAGCGAATCACAAGTCACTCTGCTAGAAAAACCTTATCCAGAAATTGAGGGACAGCAACATACCAACCACGGACATTATCCAGATAAGTGGACACAAAAATGTCCAGTCAATTCTGAACTACAGTGTTATTGAAGAAAAAAATCAAAGAAAAACACAAATACACCACATACAGTTACCAACAGTAATGCAAATATGAGCCCCATTGCGAGAAATGTTGCCCTCCTTTCCGCAGATGTCCATTCCAATGCTTCACCAGTTCCTATTCCCCACCCACCTACTCGACCAGATGCTACAATGTCGATGCTAGTTCAGTCGGTTGCACTAGGGCCAAGCCATCATGTCAGCGCGATGTCTGAGTCAACGCAGCAATGGCAGCAATTTCAATCGCCATTCTTTGGAGCGAATCTCCATACAATCTCCACACGATGAATGTGTATTGTAGTTCTGCAAAGCCTGATATTCAGAATCCCCATCCAAATTGTTAGAAACTCTGAATCGGACTGTGTCCGCCATCTTGGTTTCAAATTTCACACACTTGCAGTTGGTTAAAGTGGCGACACAGATTATCGGTTATTGACTATATATTCAACCCTTTAATATAAATTAAACTTTTGGTAAATATTTGCTTCACTGAATGGGATTATTTTGCAACGGATTAATATTGGTCATCAGCTTGAAACACTTGTTCTTGCGCCGAACAAAATAGATTGCACAATACGCACTTCCACATCTGTAGCCTATTTCACCAACATTGCAAAGTATACTTATCTAGCAAAGTATACTTTGAGGGAGAAATTTTCAATTTTAGAATAAATTTATTAATTTTTATTATACTGAATTTATTACATTATCACAGCCATTTTGACTGTGATAATGTAATAAATTCAGTATAATAATTCTGCATACTTTTAATCATCAAATATATGCAGTTGTTAGTTCTAATATATGTTCTCATGGATCCGTGCCCCTAAGCACATACATTCATATTGTGTGTTATATACTGATTAATTCATCAAAATGTATACATCAGCATAAAGTTCAAACACTTGAATATGAGTGCACATAAGGAATTCACCAAAATTGTTGTTTATGCAAGTTGTTTATGCAATTAGGCGACTTGGGTGGGTTAATTCTTGGGACTCTTAAGTCCCAAGAATTAACCCACCCAACTCGCCTAATTTATCTTTAAACTTCCCATCAGGTTCGTGCCTTACAACTTTCTGCACATTTGAGTGATATTCCTTGATCACTCGTACAATAAAGAAGTGTTGCTGCCTAGATGCATCAAATTTAAATATGGTGAAGTCCAGATTCATCATTTTATGCATCATTTTGCGAACAGACCCTCTTCAGATTAAGGGAGTACGTAGAAAATTCATAAAATAGGTGGTAAATCACAATTGTATGTAACTGTAACTTATAAAACCGTGGGAAACAACTTGAAATACCTTTTTAAGATAATTTTCAATTAACACTATTCTTAGAATATGCTTATTCACTTGTTTTCTAGGGGAATAAATCAATGAGAAGGCACGAATCCACGAGAATTGGGGCTATATGAAATAATGAATTTCTGGAAAAATAAATGATTACTCCCTCAAAGTATACTTTGCTAGAAAAGTATACTTTCCAATGTTGGTGAAATAGGCTACTTGTCTGAACTTTGAAAATGTTTGTCTGCTTAATGAAACCAGTTACCTGATAAAGAGAATACCAGGCTAGAGTTTTTTTTATATCAAGTCTATCAGGCTCGGCTCGGAAACGCGAGGAAGAATTTCGTCGGCAGAGCCTCGGAAATTCCTACGCGTTTCGTACGCCTTGCCTGATAAACTTGATATCAAAAGACACTAGCCTGGTATTCTCTATATCTGAGTTAAATTGAATATCACGGTTGGTTGTCATTCATACCACAAAGTGCCTATGCTACTTTCACTTTGAAAGTGAGAAATTGAACATTTGGCATGATTTGCCACACGACTTTCCGACTCTTTCGGTGCAAAATACATTGCAGATGAAATGAAATTCACCAATGTTGAAGAAGTATAACATGTCAATAAACTGATAGACGCAGACCTACCTTTTAAACTTGCGTTTCTTGCCGAGTAAACAAAATAAATCGCGGCTAACTGTTGTTACTGTTGTTGTTGTATTTTGCATGTCTGTAATTCAGGCGCTTATTTTACGCCTCCATATCTCTACAGCTCTATCCAATTTTTTTTACAATTTGACTGACCAAGAAATCATGGAATCTGTTTCATTTCGGCTAGTTTCAATGTGTCAGAACAGTATTGTAACAATTATTATTATGATCTGGTGTGTAGTCGTAGAACGGCAAGTTCGCACCATGATGTACAGGCAGCTAAGTTATCACACTTTCTTATGAAAGCGAGAGCATTGTCCCGACACACCCAGTTGACCTGTACCTGGTATAAAAATACCAAAGAAAAAACGTGGTATACTATGGACACACAACCAGCATGCTCTAGTATGCGCTAGCATGGACTATAATCACGGAACGTCTCTGTTGTAAAGTTTTCCCGAATATAGTTATATATATATACTTACTGTTGTAATGTACTCGCGTGTATTTTACTTCATGCTGGCACAGAGTCAGCCGGGTGGCCGTTGCCTGCTTTAATGTGGTGGAAAACGGGGGTGCATGGAGCGAGCTTGCACGGAACAGGCAATACCCTCCGGAAATAGTTCAGTACAACTGCAGATATATTGGTCCAGCTGATCACGCATCGAGTGTGATCAACAGAATGGGGCACCGAATCATCATCAACCCAGCTGCATCATCAAGTACAGATGACAGGCCCACTCTCAAAAAATATTGAGTTAACTCAGCGGTGAGCAGAGAAAGCTCTCACTCAATCTCGGCAAACAAGTTTGAGAAAGCTCTCACTCCATCTCCTACAACATGTTCCCCTCAGTCCGCCATGCACATTACCCCGCCCACACGTCCAGCCACTTGTTGTTGCTGCTGCTGTTGATAACTGCAGTGATATCGATATCCCCCGATGTCTTTTCGCCGCTATTGCAGTAGATTATTTGAAAGGGCGACTATAGGGTCAAGTCCTCACGAAAATATTGTAACGTCTCATCATTTACGTTATCCCTCCAACGCACCAAGGCACCAAGGCATGGTATCATATGCTTCCAAGAAAAGAAGGAAAAAAAACAGGAAAAAAATACAGAAATAGTTTTAACATTTTAACTATTGGAAATTAACTTATATTTGCATTCTGTTTATACTTATTCACTGAAGTGTTACTTCTGGATTTGCGAAACGGATGTGGTGGAGATGTGGTGGGCGAATTATTCGGCTGCAATTGAGCTAACTTTAGACTAGGGGTTAGGACATGTTCTGTTCTTATTTTTCATATTTCCGTGTTCTGTGTGGTTGATTATGCCATCGCCGTTTAACGCGG
Source organism: Conchocele bisecta (assembly GCA_029237695.1). NCBI lineage: Eukaryota > Metazoa > Mollusca > Bivalvia > Lucinida > Thyasiridae > Conchocele > Conchocele bisecta. The sequence goes on along the minus strand of CM055267.1, from coordinate 79,572,543 downwards.
ACTGGTAGGGCAGTTGATTAATCTGTGTATCCGACTTCCACTTATAGAACACAACTCATGCGTGTATATATAGCCCTTCTGGGACTCGGACAGGCTTGTGGTGACACCCGTGGGGGTCTGCCTGGCTGCCGATATAGCGGATAGAACGGGCGGTTTGACCTATTTGGGTGTATCCATTATCGGGTTCTGGATCGAATATGCGCATTGTTAAGATATATACCATCTACATATTATAATATTATTATTATTGTTATTATAATTATTATTATCTGGTGTGTAGTCGTATTACGGCAAGTTCGCACCCATGATGTGCAGGCAACAGAGTATATTGCCTTAGCGACATGTGCTTGAATGCCAGCCACACTGATCAGGGACTAATTTCTTCGTCGTCATTTTATCACTACATGTATAATGATTCATCCTTAGTTGATTCAGAAACAAAATGAATAAATACAATGTATATATGTTGCTGTATCTGCAATGTGAAGAATGTAAAAAATGTCTGATATCGTCATATCGTGGACCATATATGAGACAAACCATGTGATTATGTACCTAAGAACACTTGCGATTTTGCATGAAAATAATTTACAGAAACCAAATATCCCAACCTGATGAATTGCTAAGTATTTACAAATAACCCTCAGCTTACGTTCGTTTCAAACAAATGGAACAATAATATAAACTGGATTTAGTTTACCTGTGTTCAGTATTAGTACACTGACGTAAAGGTCTCGTTTAATGCACTGTGGATGTTCGCCACAGCCACACTAACGAACATGTATGCCCTGATCAGACAGCGTGGATCATACACTGATAAATAAGGTCCATTTTGTCGCGATGAGACACATACATGTCAGCCTTAAATTGTCATTTTGTTTCTGTTTTATTCAACTGAGCAAGGTCGTGTTCAAAGCAAACGGGAAGCGGTGTGAAAATGTTAAGGCCCTCGGTTGGATATCATTATGTGAATGACAAGAACCTGTCTTCAACGATTGATTATCTACTTACATCAAGATCATTCAACATGACATTAACGGGTTGACTGTGTTCCTTACTGCCTGCTATAAAAAACAGTGTCGGGCACAGTGCTAACCCGATTGTTCTGTCTGCAACGCAGATTGGGCCGGTGAATGTATGGGAACTCCTCCCCCCCCCCGCCCCCAACCCCACACACACTCACTCACTCAAAGTGTATGTTGTTACTAGTCAGTTGAACCGTCTCGACGATTCAACTGAGTGGTAACAACATACACGTATTATCGTTAATACTAATTGCATTAATTAACGTTTTTTTTTTAATATTTGTACAAAGGTGGATTCTAAATATTTCAATAAAAATTCATTTGTTTGTCAAAGTTATTGGACCGGCAGTCGCCGGACCTGTTCCGACGCCCGTCACATTGTATTTGTTCTACAGCATTATTGGCGAAAGTCGGCAATGCGATAATGGGGGCAATGCCAGAGCCGGGCTCATACGATGATGTTGAGTGGTTTGATGCATTGTTCATCGACAGAGTGACCATTAGTGTTGACCATGAAGGCAGCTCATCTGGCTGAATGAGTGCGCAGTACGATCAGAAGCTACGCTGTTCAGAAATGAACAAGCCAGTATTTATCAGATCTTAGAGGTACATGCCCACTCTATATACATTTTATAATCAGTAAAATAATAATAATTATTACTAAATGATTATATCTGTATAGCAGGCACTCGTAATTGTTAAAACTTGTGGAATAGTGACACAATTATACACTTATTTAATTCCTATAGAGAACCGTTTGTGCCTACTGAGTGGGCATGTACCTTTAAAGGTACAACATGTTCTTCGTAGGAATTAAATAAGTGCATAATTGTGTCACTATTCCACAAGTTTTAAAAATTACGAGTGCCCGCTATACAGATATAATCATTTAGTAATACTTATTATTATTTTACTGATTATAAAATGTATATAGAGTGGGCATGTACCTCTAAGATCTGATAAATACTGGCTAGTTCATTTCTGAACAGCGTAGCTTCTGATCGTACTGCGCACTCATACAGCCAGATGAGCTGCCTTCATGGTCAACACTACTGAGTGGGCATGTACCTTTAAAGGTACAACATGTTCTTCGTAGGAATTAAATAAGTGCATAATTGTGTCATAATTCCACTAGTTATAATAGTTACAAGATCCCGCTATACAGATATAATCATTTAGTAATACTTATTGTACTGACTAGCGGTGGTATCAGGCTATTTTCATATGTAAATGAGGCATGTATGTTTTTAATTATGTATACTAAATACATGCGTCACCTGAAAAAATAATATTTTCAACAGATTACAAAGTATGATCATTGCACATCAAAAAGTAAATACATAGAATAAATAGTAATGACCCTTAACATTTTAAGACACAAAATATAAACTGTATAATAATGCCAATCATTACGTGGGGTAATGGTGAATTAATGTTTATTTTGCCACATGATTGAGCGCCCCAAGTCAGGCGTGCGTGCGTGCTTGCTTGCGTCTGCAATCATGAACAGATCAACTTCGTCCCCGGCTCCGCCCAGCTCGATATAGATCAGGGTTATTAAAACAATACAAAACAAAGGCCCCAAATTCGGACGACTGGTCTGGTTGTATATGTTCAGTTGCATTGGTTCAAAAATGTGAGAGAATCATATAGTCCATATATCCATGAAAATCGTCGGACACTTTTTACTATGTTAGCTCCATTGGAGCTACCACGTATAGCAGTCGTAGAGATGGAATGTCAACTATTTCTACATTTAAAACTACCATTATGCATGAGAGTCGAAATTGTAAATGTTTCATTACTAATTTTTACTGAACTAGCACATGTAAACTAAAGAATAAAGCACACAGTCTGAATTATTTAATTATATATTTACATTATATTCAATGTTTTATCCTACTGTCCAATTAAACAATAGTTAACTGAATTGTCACTGGTCAGCGGTATCGCACCAGTTTATTGGAAGGATACCTCGCGGCCATTATGGCCGCTTGTGAAGTAAATTGTAAATGCTTGGATTTAACGACGGCACTGGCTCGATGACCTTGCATGTCGTCTCACAAGAAGGAGAGAAAGGAAGGAGGTGGATGCAGAGGAAACCGGCCCCAGGAGGCCTAGCTCTTATTCGAATAGTCCCCTCTGGTTATTTAACGTGCCCAGACTCTCCTTCAAATCTGATAGACGGGACCGCCGTTTAAAGTCCCCATCCGAAAGGACTAGTAGAGCAGGAAATGCAAAGTATCTCAGAAATACTGACGCCCAGGAACTGAACCCTGAATCGAACCCGGGTCGCCAGCGTGGCAGTCTGACGGTGTTACCCCTCGGCCACGATCTGCTCTCGCGACTTGTGAAGCCATATAAAGTTATTTTATTGAATACCATCCGAACTTTGTGGGGTGGGGGAATATGGCGGCGTGTGTGTCTTATTTCTTTTAATTTCAGGTTTTTTATTAAAGTTGTTGTAAATAGTGTTAACACACAATAATGTATGATTTATCTTCAAATCTATTCAAATAAAATATAATCTGGCATCACTGTTTAGGGGCGGATGTGGATTATATACAGTAAATTAATTTTATATTGCCCGATGATCTCTGAAAAGAGCCGCCAGACACACAGGTTGAAGTAACGAACTAAGGTATATATATACATACACTAACTATTCCTAAAAGCATCAATAAGTGAGAGAGAGAAAATAATCAAACATATTTTTACTCCATCTTATAACACATTAATGTGTATAGGAGGGAGTAAAGAATTTGTTTTTCACTTATTGATATTTTTGGTGTGTATATTAATGTATTTATAGATCATGGTCCGTCACTTCAACATATGGCCGGACACACACCACACCTGACACACCGATGCTGTGTATTGAGGTCGTGTATTGACGGAGCAATTGCTGATTAGATTCAGCCGTTGATTTTTCGGCTCATTATCTCCCAGTAATGTTGGTTTATTGTCGTCGGCGCGATGGTGTGGGTGTTTGGTCAATGATATGTGTTGTTTTGCATACACGGCGAAACGTTTGAATAGTGAATTGAATCTGTTGATGTAGCTGGGTGTCAGACATTACCAGTGTGTGTGTCTTCATAAATGTTTATTTAATATGGCTATATTATGGATTGATGGTGAACATCCATTTTAATAGTTATATTATATAAGTTAGATCGGAAGATTTTCGTGTGTGCGAAGCCATGTACACTTCCATGCGTTTTCAATTGGATTCACGTAGTACAACAACAATGGCGTATCCTTGACCTCGCATGAACTGTCTGACATGTGACACACATATTTCCGGTGTTGAGTATCTTATCTGTGTAACAGGAAGAGAAAAATATGCACTTGACCCGGGACTCGAACCCGGCACCTCCCGCTTACACGGCGGTCGCTCTACCGACTGAGTAGGCACAGACACATATTTTCTCCCTTGAGTTACTAGATCCGTACCGTGACATTTGTCAAAATACAAACAAAGGCGAACTTTATTTGCACAATTTTTCTGATAGTTATCAAAGACAAAATATATGTAAAGTGTGTGAAGCCACGTACGCTGACTGTATATAGTTTAGTCTGTAAATTCTGATTTTGGGATTTTCCTTCTTCCCTACACATGAAATATGGGATTTGATCCTGTTAACCGACCTAAAATGACTTTAGCTGATGATAAGCCATTACACAATGACATCATTATATCAATATTAAAATAATACTAATATATAGTAATCTTGTGGAGCTAACATAGTTTCAGTACTTTTAGTACTTTGATTTTGAAAGCAAAGTGTCCGAGTTGTCTATCTAATATTTAAGAGTTATCTCCCTTCCGCATTTTCCCCACAATTCATTGCAAGCCACGTCTTCAGTCGCCATACGTGGAAGCGGTTAGCAGACGCATCAAAACATGAATATTTTCAGACTTTGTGGTGATATGAGCCATTTATTGGCCATATTGATACTCATATTGAAAATGTGGAAGACAAGGTCATGTGCAGGTAAAAAATAGTATGTTATTTTATTTCAGAATCATCATAATCATTATAAACGAAGGTAAACAACACAAATTATTGCACCTGGTTTTTATCCCACCCACTCGAATTACAAGAACAAGACGAGATACAAGAACTCGAATTAACAAAGCAGCTGTCTTGATGTGCATGCATAGTGTGGGATCAGTACTATATAAAGGACATTAACATTATTCGGGTAAACTTTCAGCGACAACCTTTTCGCCGGCAAAATTACGCCAGTCGTTTCTTGCTTTGACAAAGGCTGTAATCGCAAAGATGATCCAAGACCTCTTGCTCTACCGACTGAGCTAACCTTGCATACTGTGACATACAGTAGCGTAACCATTTGTCGGGATTACCCCCGCGTCGGGAATTTTCGTAAACCGCATTTGTCACTAATCACGGAAACTTTCATTGTCAGTTTCCCGGACATTTTTTTGCAGAAGACACCTAGCTGTCAAATGGAGAAAAATATTCCACATCGCCCTTGGTCATGTAAGGTTTTAATCAAAATTGTTAGAATACCTTCAAAATGTTGTATTTCAGCTATTCCCACTTTTGTCCACTCAGAAACATCATTATTGAAAAAGATTTACAAAGCATGGTTCTGTCAGTCTGCGTCACTGGATTCTTTAGCCATTTTGAGCAGTCAATGTCATGTAAACACAGACTGGTAGCTGTCCAATTACCAGAAGAGAGCTTCTCATTATACTGGGGTGTCTTATATGAAAAACAATAAAAATTAACACAGAATTATATTTGATTACACAGATGTAGATATAAACTCCGTGTTTTTAATAGAATGTATTGTTCTGTTGATTATAAAAATGCTCAGAATAATATTCTACAGTTTGTAGATTGTTATTATCTTGTTGTTGGTATAAATCCTGCCTGTAGTGTGCAATTTAATGAATATGGTAAAATAGCATGTACCACAAATGAAAATTAAAACGTGATCTGAAAGCATCTTGCAGTATGATTATTAGCCTTGTGATAATATTATTTTCATTTATGACTGGCAAAGGAAATGGTGGAAAATTGTTTACTGTACACTCCTCTGATAATTTAGATAACCATTTTTCACTCTGATCCGATGGTGCGCCACACTACAGGATGAGAATAACCCAACAACAAAAATCCAGAGTCTAAGGTCACAGTCTATTTTCTGCAAGCTCCTGGATGATACGTTAACAAAATGGACGACATGGAAACAAGCAGCACTTTTTGATAAATCTGGTTTCACAGCACTTTTACGATAAGTTTATTGTAAAAAAAGTTTTGAATAATTGTTTTTGTATGCTTATAGCTCTAGTAACTGGCCAACGAAGGCTTATTATCCAGAACTTAGGTATATCCACTGTACTCCACCGCCAAATTGGAATTTGTCCCCAGCTTCCTGATTTTATGGGACAAAACAACAGAAAAGTTATCTGGGACTGGGAGGCTAGATGTCCGTCACTGTCCGCCAATGGGCGCTGTATGTCACAGGTTGAGAAAAGTGCACACAGACTGGGACCTATGGTTTACTACACAATCTTTTTACAAACGGAGCTAACCAGACACATATGCTTAAACGCGCAAAGGTGAGCTGCGTCTATGGTGTTGTAATAGGATACGGAAAATGCAACGGAAAAAATGTGCACCGACCGGGGAGCGAACCCGGGATCTTCCCAATACCAGCGCGACGCGCTAACCAACTGCGCTACCGGAGCACGATGCTGCCGATCGGTATTTTTATATCCACACTCATGATTACACATGGTACCATTTCCGTTACAGTGTATTCCATGTCACAGCACATTTATCGTGCAACACATCCTACTGGACTGTATCGACTTTGCCAATATTCGATGCAAACACTTCAATGTTACTTCACTTGCGGAGTTATTCCAGGTGGAGAACATAGAAGGTTTGCTTTAAGCTTAGCTTTCTCCATGAAACCAACTGGTATCGGAAAATCTCATTTTATCATTGTATACATGTTTTATCATTTATAGTGTTTATCATAGTTTGTTTTTACCCTAATCATTTGATTGCCTACCACATCAGAGGCGTCGGAAGCAAATTAATATTGGGGAGGCGATTGTCGATCCGAGCTAAGTGAGTTAATGCTAGGGGTGGTCCGGCATGCACCCCCAGAAAATTTTGATTTGTAGATGTCATTTCCTGCATTCTGATGCATTTAGGAGACACCTTTTATTTTTGGTCCATATATTGGAGCGGCGGTCGCTGCCCCTGCCGCCCCAGTTCTGACGCCTCTGCACATTTAACTTACTACTTTACTACTATTTTCTTTTTAAATCTAAATTGCTTGGCCCTAAATGATACTCTATTGTGGTGATGGTCCATTCCATTCTGGCAACATGAAAAGAATCAAGAGACGAACATCTCAAACAAAAAATATACATTAAAGGTACATGCCCACCTCTAGTATTGAAGTCGACCTATAGGCCACAATCCATCCCTAAAATAGAACTTAAATTGGCATTTGTGCCCGGCTCTTATATTGGCTGTACCATATATCCTCAATATTAATTATGAAACACAGAGCTCATGCAGAAATATGGAATGTACATGTAATTACAATGATAGGTCTTTAAAGGTACATTTTTTTCTACATTTTTATATGCAATTCTATATAGGGTACAGAGTTTGTGTACACTGTTCCTCTAAAATCTTTCAGTCAATCGATCTTAAAGTATACCCACGTCTTTTACACATATTGAAGATGTGCACCTTGGTGTATTTATGCCGGAAAAATATTTTTTATCAAAATTATAACCTTTTAAACTTAACATGAAATTCTATATAATTTCTACTTTACACATGTCTACCTAAATTAGTATACAATGTACCTGTTTATCTCAACAAGAGGAAGAAATAATTCTATAGATTTTCAAATTCACATTAAGATTTCTTGACTTGGTGACAGCTTCACATTTCCGCATATTCACTCGCTGTCTGGCACATCTTCGACGGGTGTATTTTGTGACTTACGGCACTCTTGTTTATGATGATGTATAAATTTTCAAGCAAAATTAAAAATGTTTCCCATGCTGAATGTGCCCTTTTTATACGCCCGTTTGAAAAAAACCGGGACATTATGTATTCATCTTGTACGGGCGGACACAGCTTGTCCACGCAATAACTATAGGTCTACTTGACGGATTGTAACCAAATTTGGTATACATGTTTATCACGGCAAGACGAAGAAGCCTATTGATTTTGATGACTTATCTCCCCTTAGCGGCCATTTTTTGCTCGCCTATTCAAAGAATAGTGAGAGCTTATGGAGTCACCCCGGCGTCACCGTCACGCCTTGGTTATGGTTTTTAGTCAAGCTTTTATATGGAATACTCCTGGACCTACACCCACCATACTTGGACAACTTCATCTCCTAGTGATGTACATCAACAACCCCTGACCTATGTTTGACCTTGACCTACATTTAACCTTGAATTACTTACTTCCCCTTGGTTAAAGTTTTTAGTCAACCTTGGTTAAGGTTTTTAGTCAACCTTGTAGATGGAATACTATTGTGCATACAGACACCATCTTGGACAACCTTTTCTCATAGGGATGTACATCAATATCCCTGATCTATATTTGACCTTGACCTACATTTCCTCTTTAATTACTTACTTAATTCCCCTTGGTTACGGTTTTTTGTCAACTTTGGTTACGGTTTTTTGTCAAGCTTGTAGATGGAATACTATTGTGCATACAGACACCATACTTGGATATCTTTTTCTCATAGGGATGTACATCAATAACCCCTGACCTATAGTTTACCTTGACCTACATTTAACCTTGAATTACTTAGTTATTTCCCCTTGGTTAAGGTTTGTACTCAAACTTGGTTAAGGTTTATAGTCAAGCTTGTATATGGAATACTCCTGGGCCTACAGCAACCATACTTGGAAAACTTCATCTCCTAGTGATGTACATCAATAATCCCTGACCTATATTTGAATTTTACCTACTTTTACCCTTGGATTACTTAGTTATTTCCCCTTGGTTAAGGTTTTTAGTCAAGCTTGTATATGGAATACTCCTGGGCATACAGCAACCATACTTGGAAAACTTCATCTCCTAGTGATGTACATCAATAACCCCTGACCTATATCTGACATTGACCTACATTTAACCTTGAATTACTTAGTTAATTTCCCTTGGTTAAGGTTTTTAGTCAACCTTGTGCTCCTACAGCTCTTGTTAATTTTCGCACTCTGTATCCTTGTCCACGCAATAACTCAAGTTCTACTTCACCGCTCGTAATCAAATTCGGTATACATGTTTAATTGTTTATCACGGCAAGACGAAGAAGCCTATTGATTTTGAAAATTTTCCGATGACTTATCTCCCCTTCGCAGCCATTTTTAATTTTCGCACTCTGTATCCTTGTCCACGCAATAACTCAAGTTCTACTTCACCGATCGAAACCAAATTCGGTATACATGTTTATCATGGCAATACAAAGAAGTCTATTGATTTTGAAAAATTTCTGATACTTATGTCCCCTTGGCAGCCATTTTTGTCGCGCCTGCTTTAGCAGAAGCGCGACTATAGTCGTCGTATTTTCCGTCGTCGTCGTCCGGTTTTTTTGTAAGGCAAATGCGTTAAAGTTATTGTTTTTTCACAATATCTCTTTAACCCCTTGCCAGACATTGATAATATTTCACATCAATGTTTGTCTAGGGATGATGCTTCATTACGCACACCCCCACATCCAAATTGCCAAGGTCATTTATTTACTTGTAATGTTCACCGGTTTTGTAACAGAAATACGTTAAAGTTATTGTTTTTTCACAATATCTCTTTAACCCCTTGCCAGACTTTGATAATATTTCACATCAATGTTTGTCTACGGATGATGCTTCATTACGCACACCCCCACATCCAAATTCTCAAGGTCAAGGTCATTTATTTACTTGTAATGTTCACCGGTTTTGTAACAGAAATGCGTTAAAGTTATTGTTTTTTCACAATATCTCTTTAACCCATTGCCAGACTTTCATAATATTTCACATCAATGTTTGTCTACGGATGATGCTTCATTACGCACACCCCCACATCCAAATTCTCAAGGTCAAGGTCATTTATTTACTTGTAATGTTCACCGGATTTATAACAGAAATGCGTTAAAGTTATTGTTTTTTCACAATATCTCTTTAACCCCTTGCCAGACTTTGATAATATTTCACATCAATGTTTGTCTAGGAATGATGCTTCATTACGCACACCCCCACATCCAAATTTTGAACGTCAAGGTCATTTATTTCCTTGTAATGTTCACCACTTTTGTAACAGAAATGCGTTAAACTTATTGTTTTTTCACAATATCTCTTTAACCCCTTGCCAGACATTGATAATATTTCACATCAATGTTTGTCTAGGGATGATGCTTCATTACGCACACCCCCACATCCAAATTATCAAGGTCAAGGTCATTTATTTACTTGTAATGTTCACCGGTTTTGTAACAGAAATACGTTAAAGTTATTGTTTTTTCACAATATCTCTTTAACCCCTTGCCAGACTTTGATAATATTTCACATCAATGTTTGTCTAGGAATGATGCTTCATTACGCACACCCCCACATCCAAATTTTGAAGGTCAAGGTCATTTATTTACTTGTAATGTTCACCGGATTTGTAACAGAAATGCGTTAAAGTTATTGTTTTTTCACAATATCTCTTTAACCCCTTGCCAGACATTGATAATATTTCATATCAATGTTTGTCTAGGGATGATGCTTCATTACGCACACACCCACATCCAAAGTCTGAAGGTCAAGGTAATTTATTTACTTGTAATGTTCACCGGTTTTGTAACAGAAATGCTTTAATAAAGTTATTGTTTTTTCACAATATCTCTTTAACCCCTTGCCAGACTTTGATAATATTTCACATCAATGTTTGTCTTGGAATGATGCTTCATTACGCACACCCCCACATCCAAATTTTGAAGGTCAAGGTCATTTATTTACTTGTAATGTTCACCGTATTTGTAACAGAAATGCGTTAAAGTTATTGTTTTTTCACAATATCTCTTTAACCCCTTTCCAGACATTGATAATATTTCACATCAATGTTTGTCTACGGATGATGCTTCATTATGCACACCCCCACCACAGGTGGAAGACTCGGACCTATGACACCAAAAAAATGCCTATTAAAAAAAATCCCATTACCCCACCCACTTGGTCTCGTACATTACCATCTTATGTAAAGGAAGGTGGATAACATTGTGGCCATTATAGAAAGAACCTTCTCGTTTCCGACTCGCACAAACACAATACACATCGATTACATGTATGATTTCTGTCGCTGGCAATCGATAAAGGTATTAGGTGTGTGAATATATTCACTTCAAATCGCTTTTTCCAGCATTTATTCAGTTATTCGCATTGTGTATACTAGTGCTGTAACGATATACCGGTATACCGATAAACTGCGGTGCGATGGAGACGATACGATATGTACCGATACGTCCGTCCCGTACCGGTTTTTTATACCCACTTTTTTTTTTTTTTTGTATATTGTCGTCACGGGTGTCCGTACCGTACCGTACGTCCGTCACGGGTGTCCGTACGTCCGTCACGTCTTGTAACTCGAAAAAACTTTTTCACCCATACCACGCTGATATTTGGTATGTAGCTTCGATCATGTCCGACGAAATGTGGATTTTCATCCACCCTCCCAAGGATTATCTCCCCCTTTCGGACTCATTTCCCGTTTCCTTCGTAACTCGAAAAACTTTTTCACCTTCATACCTACGCGTGAATATTTGTATTTACTTCGGTATCATGTAGATGCGCAAAAGTGAAATTTGGATTTTTCATCCACCCTCCTCAGGATTATCTCCCCCTTTCGGACTCAGAATTTCCCATTTTTCCTCGTAACTCAAAAACTTTTTCACCTTCATACCTACCGCCAGTGCCATTTAAAAATGTGCCAGTGTATGATATTATAATTTATTATACCCATGTAAAAAAAAAAAAAAAAACCGTATATTGTTTTCCCGTCATCGTGGTACGTTCCGTACGTCCCGTGGTTTCCGGTACGTCTCACGTTTTCTTGAACTCGACTTTTTTCCTTTTTCGCCTTCAATACCTACGCGCCTGATATTTGGTATGTACTTCGTTATCCTGTGCAGATGCGCAAAGTGAATTTGGATTTTTCATCCGACCCTCCATCATGATATCTCCCCCTTTCGGACTCATATTTTCCCTTTTCCCCCTCCGTACTAACTCGAAAAACTACCTTCATACCTAACCCCATAAATTTGGTATACTTCGTTATCATGTGCAGATGCGCAAAGTGAATTTGGATTTTTTTCATCCGACCCTCCTCATGGATTGGCTCCCCTTTCGGACTCATTTCCCTTTTTCCCTCGTACTCAAATCATTTTTCACCTTCATACCTACGCATGCCATATAATGGTGCCAGTGTATGATATTACTAATTTATTATACACTTTTTTTTGTAACGGGGTATATTGTTTTTTTTCGTCACGGGTGCCCTCGTACGTCTCGACGTTTTTCCTTCTTCTACGTCCGTCACTTTCTTGTAACTCGAAAAACTTTTTCTTCATACCTAGCGCCTGATATTTGATGAGCTTCGTTATCAGTGCGATGCCAAAGTGAATTTGATTTTTTCATCCGTCCTCTTGGATTATCCCCCCCTTTCGACTCAGAATTTCCCATCTATCGACTTCACCTTCATACCTACTGCCAGTATAAATGTGCCATGAATGATATTATCTAATTTATTAACCCGTAAAAAAAAACGGGTATTATTGTTTTCGTCACGGGTGTCTCCGTCCTAGTCCGTACGTCCGTACGTCCGACGTCCGTCGTTTTCGTTTCACGTTTCTTGGTAACTTCGAAAAAACTTTTTTCACCTTCACATACCTACGCGCCTATGGATATTTGGTATGTAGCTTTCGGTTCTATCATGTGGCAGATTTTTTTGCCCCGCAAAAGTGAATTTTGGATTTTTCATCGAACCCTTTCATCATGGATTATCTCCCCTTTCGGGACACAGAATTTTCCCCATTTTCCTCATCGTAACCCTCCGAAAACTTTTTCACTTATACCTATGGCGCCTGATTATTTTGGTATGTAGCTTCCCCCGTTTATCATGGTGCAGATGGCAAAGTGAATTTGGATTTTTCACGAACCCTCCATCCCATTTTTTGGATTATCCCTCCCCTTTCGGAATCAAGAAATTTCCCATTTTTCCCTCGGTAAAAAACTTTTTCGGAAAAACCTTTTTCACCATCATACCTAACGCGCCAGTGCCCAGTATAAATGTGCCAGTGCTCTGATATTTTATCTAATTTATTATTACCCACTTTTTTTGTAAAAAAAAACAAAAACTGGGTATATTGTTGTTTTCGTCACGGGTGTCCGTACCGTCCGTACGTCCCGTCACGTCCGTAACCGTACCGTGTTACGTCCGTTCACGGTTTATCTTTGTAACTCGAAAAAAGAAACTTTTTTCACCTTCATTACCTACCGCGCCTGATATTTGGTATGTAGCTTCGTTATCATGTGCAAGATGCGCCAAAGTGAAAAAAAAAAAATTTGGATTTTTGTCATCCCGACCCTCCATCATGGATTATCTCCCCCTTTCGGACTCAGAGATTTCCCATTTTTTTTATTTTCCCTCGTAACTCGAAAAAAACTTTTTCAAACCTTCATAACCTAAGCGCCAGTGGCAGTACCTTAAATGTGCAGTGATGTATGGATATATCTAATTTATTATACCCACTTTTTTTGTAAAAAAAAAGACGGGTTATATTCGTTTTCGTCAGGGTGTCGTCCGTCGTACGTCCGTACGTCCGTACGTCCGTCCGTAAAGTCGTCAACGTTTCTTGGTAACTTTTCGAAAAACTTTTTCCCTTCATACCTTCGCGCCCGAATATTTGGTAAGTAGCCTTCCCGTTATCGTGCAAGATGCGCAAAGTGGATTTGGATTTTTCATTCCCCCGACACTTTCCATCATGGATTATCTCCCCCTTTCGGAACTTCCCAGGAATTTTCCCATTATTTCCTCGTAACTCGAAAAAATCTTTTTCAACCCTTTCATACCTACGCGCCTGATTATTTAGGTATGTAGGCTTCGTTTTATCCATGTGCAAGTTATGCGCCAAAGTTGAATTTTGGATTTTTCACTTTCCGACCCTCCATTTCCTGGATTATCCTCCCTTTCGGGACCCTAGAATTTTCCCATTTTCTCTCTGTAACTCGGAAAAAACTTTTTCACCTTCATACCCCTTTACGGAGCCTGATATTTGGTTGTAGCCCTTTCGTTAAATTTCCCTGTGCAGATTTTTTACCGCAAAGGAATTTGGATTTTCATCGAAACCCTCCAATCATGTTATCTCCCCGTCGGAAAACTTTTCGAATTTCCCATTTTTCCATCGTAACCTCGAAAAACTTTTTCACCTTCATACCTAGCGCCAGAATGCCGAGTAATAAATGTGCCAGTGTTTATGCATTTATTCTTAATTTATTATACCCACTTTTTTTGTAAAAAAAAAGGGTAAAAAAAAAATATTGTTTTCGTCAAACGGGTTGTTTTCCGTCCGTCCGTTTACGTCCGGTTACGTCCGTGCCGGTTCCGTCCGTACGTCCGTTCCACGTTTCTTGTAACTCGAAATCCTTTTTTCACCTTCATACTACGTTGCCTGATATTTGGTATGTAGCCTTCGTTTATCATGGTGCCAGATGCCGCAAAGTGAAATTTGGATTTTTCATCCGACCCTTCCATCATGGATTTATCTTCCCCTTTCGGACTCTGGAATTTCCCATTTTTCCTCGTAAAAAACTTTTTTTGAAAACTTTTCACCTTCATTAACTGAAAACCGCGCCTGATATTTGGTTGTAGCTTAGTTATCCATGTGCCAGATGCGCAAAAGTGAATTTGGATATTAGCTTGCGACCCTTCCAATCATTGGCTTATCTCCCCTTTTCGGGACTCAGAAATTTCCCAAATTTTTCCCTCGTAACTTTCGGAAAAAAAAACATTTTTCACCTTTAATACCTACCCGCGCCAGTGCCAGTATAATGTGCCAGTGGTTTGATTAAATTATCCTAATTTATTTATACCCCCACTTTTTTTGTAAAAAAAAAGCCGATATATTGTTTTTCGGTCACGGGTGTCGTCCGTCGTACGTCAGTAACGTTTTCCCGTACGTTTTTTTTCCGTAGTCCGTCCCGTAACGTCGTCACGTTTCCTTGTAAAAACTTTTCGAAAAACCCTTTTTCACCTTCATACCTACGCGCCTGGATTATTTTGGTATGTAGCTTCGTTATCAATGTGCAGATGCGCTAAAGGAATTTGGATTTTTCAATCCGCGACCCTCCAATCATGGATTATCTCCCCTTTCGACTCAAGAATTTCCCATTTTCTCCTACGTAACTTTCCCGAAAAACTTTTTCCACTTTTTCCCATACTACGCGCCTGTAATTTGGGTATGTAGAACTTCGTTAATCATGTGCAGAATTTTTGCGCAAAGGTGAATTTTGGATTTTTCCATTCGAACCCTCCAATCATGATTATCTCCCCCTTTCGGACCTTAGAATTTGATTTTTCCCTGTAACTCGAAAAACTTTTTCACTTCAAATTTACTACGCGACTGGATATTTTGGTATGTAGCTTCGTTAATTCATGTGCGTAATTTGCGCAAAGTTGAATTTGGATTTTTCCCATCCGACCTTTTTTTTCCATCATGGGATTAAAAAAAAATCCTCCCCCTTTCGGGACTCAGGAAATTTCCCAATTTTTCCCTCGTTTTAACTCGAAAAACTTTTTTCACTTCCCTACCTTACGGCGCCTGTGCCAGTATAAACCCTGTGCCCAGTGTGCTCATGGATTTTATCCTAATTTATTATACCCACTTTTGTTGTAAAAAAAAACGGGGTTATATTGTTTTCCCGTCCACGGGTGTCCGTCCGTCCGTAAGTGTCCGTACCGTCGTACCGTACCGTCCTTACAGTCCGTCTCACGTTTCTTGTAACTCGAAAAAAACTTTTTCCCCCCACCTTCATACCTACGCGCCTCTGATAATTTCGGTATGTAGCTTCGTTATCATGTGCAGGATGCGCAAAGTGAATTTGATTTTTCAATTTCCGGAACCCCTTTTTTCCTCATGGATTATCCTCCCCCTTTCGGACCCTCCAGAATTTCCCATTTTCCCTCGGTAACTTCGAAAACTTTTACTTCCCCCCTTTACCTACGCGCCTCAGTGGCCAGGATAAATGTGGCCAGTGTAATTTGATATTATTAATTTATTATACCCAACTTTTTTTGTAAAAAAAAACGGGTATATGTTTTCCGTCACGGGTGTCCTCCGTTCCGTCCGTAAGTCCGTTACGTCCGTCCGTAAAAACGTTTTTCCGGTTCACGATTCTTGTACTTCGAAAACTTTTTCACTTCGATAACTACGGCCCGCCTGATATTTGGTAATAGTAGCTTCGTTATCATGTGCAGATGCGCCAAAGTGAATTTGGATTTTTTCCATCCGACCCTCCATCCATGGATTATCTCCCCCCTTTCGGACATCAGAATTTTTCCCATTTTTTCCCTCGTAACTCGGAAAAAACTTTTTTCCATCCCGTTCATACCTTTTTTACGCGCCTGATATTTGGTATTGTAGCTTTCGATTATCATGTGCAAGGATGCGCAAAAGGGAATTTGGGGGAATTTTTCATCGGACCCTTTTTCCATCCATGGATTATCCCTCCCTTTCGGAACTAGAAATTTCCCATTTTTCCTCCCCCGTTTAACTCGGAAAAACTTTTTCACCTTCATACCTACGCGCTTTAATTATTTGGTAATGTGAGCCCTTCGTTATTTTTTCCCTTTGCAGTTGCGCAAAAGTGAATTTGGATTTTTCATTCCGCCTCCAAAAATCATTTTTGGATTATCTCCCCTTTCGGGACCTTCAGAATTTCAATTTTTCCCTCGTAACTCGAAAAACTTTTTCACCTTCATACCTAGCCGCAGGTGCCAGTATAAATGTGCCAGTGTATTGATATTATTCTCTTTAATTTATTATACCCACTTTTTTTGTAAAAAAAAAACGGGTATATTGTTTTCGTCACGGGTGTTCCAGTCCGTCCGTAACGTTACCGTAGTCCGGTAACGTCCGTCCGTACGTCCGTCACGTTTTCTTGTAAACTCGAAAAACTTTTTTCACCTTCATACCTACGCGCCTGATAATTTGGTATGTAAGCTTCGTTATCAAACTTCCGTTGTGCAAAGATGCGCAAAGTGAATTTGGATTTTTCATCCGACCCTCCAATCATGGATTATCTCCCCCCTTTCGGACTCAGAATTTCCCATTTTTTCCCCTTCGTAACTCGAAAACTTTTTCCCTTCATAACCTTACGCGGCTGGATATTTGGTATGTAGCCTTCGTCTATCATGTGCAGATGCCGCAAAGATGAATTTGGATTTTTCCATCGACTCCCCATCAAAGTGGATTATCCTCCCCTTCGGGACTCAGAATTTCCCATTTTCTCCTCGTAACTCGAAAAACTTTTTCACCTTCATTCCTACGCGGCCTTTGATTTAAATTTGGTATGTAGCCCTCGTTATCATTTTTGTGCAAAAAAAAAGATGCGCAAAGTGGGAATTTGGATTTTTCATTCCCGGACCTTTTTCCATCATTGGATTATCTCCCCTTTCCGGACTCAGGAATTTCCCATTTTTCCTCGTAACCTCGAAAAACTTTTTCCACTTCCCAACCTACGCGCCAGTGCCAGTATAATGTGCTGTTTGTATGATATTATTAATTTATTATACCCATTTTTTTGTAAAAAAAAACGGGTTTATTGTTTCCGTCAACGGGGTGCCGTTCCGTCCGTACGTCCGTACGTCGTACGTTCCGTCCGTACGTCCGTCACGTTTCTTGTAACTCGAAAAAACTTTTTCCCACCTTCATACCTACGCGCCTGATATTTGGTATGTAGCTTCGTTACATGTGCAGATGGCGCAAATGTGAATTTGGAATTTTTATCCGACCCTGATAATTTGGATTTTATCTCCCCTTTCCGGGGGGGGGGGGGAGGGGGCCCCCCGGGGGGGGGCGGGGGGGGGGGGGCGGGGGGGGGCGCGGCATCAGAACTTGATTACTAATTAAACCGCCTTTTCCCCCCAGAATTTCCCATTTTTTCCTGGTAACTCGAAAAAGTTTTTCAACCCCTTTCCCATTTTTTACCTACGCGCCTGAAATTTGGTATGTAGCTTCGAAAAAATTTCCTTTTGTGCCAGATGCGCAAAGTGAATTTGGATTTTTCATCCGAACCCTCCATCAAGGATTATCTACACCTTATCGGACCTCAGAATTTCCCATTTTTTCCTCGGTAAACTCGGAAAAACTTTTTCAGCCTTCATTAACCTACGCCACGCCTGTATTTGGTATGTAAGGCTTCGTTATCATTTGCAAGATGCGCCAAAAGTGAATTTTGGTATTTTTCATACCGAAGCCCTCCATCATGGATTATCTCCCCCTTTCGGAACCTCAGAATTTCCCAGTTTTTTCCTCGTAACTCGAAAAAACTTTTTCACCTTATTCAACCTACGTCGCCTGATATTTTGGTATGTAGCTTACGTTATCATGTGCAGAATGCGCCAAAGTGAATTTGGATTTTTATCCCATCCCGCCCTCCATCCCCATGGATTATCCTCCCTTTCGGATCAGAATTTCCCATTTTTCCTCGTATTCGAAAAACTTTTTCACCTTCCCCCATTACCTAGCGGCCAGTGCGTATTAAATGTGCAAGTGTAATTTTGATATTATCCCTATTTTATTATACCACTTTTTTTGTAAAAAAAAAAACCCGTGGTATATTGATTTTCCGTCAACGGTGGTGTCCCGTCGTTTTTCGCGTACCGTTCGTACGTACCGTACCGTACCGTCCGTAGGTCCGTCCGTTACGTTCCGTCAAACGTTTTCTGTAACTCGGAAAAACCTTTTTCACCTTCATACCTACGCGTCCGAATAATTTGTATGTAGCTTCGTTATCATGTGCAAGATTTGCGCGCAAAGTTGAATTTGGATTTTTCCCATTTTTTTCCGACCCTCCAAAAAAAAATCCGGTGGATTAAATTCTTCCCCCTTTCGGACTTTTCCAGAATTTCCCATTTTCTCTGTAACCTCGAAACACTTTTTCCGCTATACCTTACGCGGCCTGATATTTGGTATGTAGCCTTCGTTATCAGTGCCCCGATTGCGCAAAGTGAATTTGAGTTTTTTTCATCCGAACCCCTCCATCCATGGATTAGTCTCCCCCTTTTCGGACTCAGAATTTCCCATTTTTCCCGCGATAACTCGAAAAACTTTTTATCACCTTTCATACTAAAAAAAAACGCGCCTGATATTTGGTATGTAGCTTCGGTTATCATGTGCAGAATGCGCAAAGTGAATTTGGTTTTTTCGATCCGACCCTCCATCCATGTTATTATTCCCCCCTTTCGGACTAGAATTTCCCATTTTTCCCTCCGTAAACTCGAAAAACTTTTTCACCTTCTATACCTTACGCGCCTCCTTCCGTTATAAATTGTGCCAAAGAATCGTATGGATTTTGGTTTTCATCAATTTGGATTATCACGGGTTTTTTTGTAAAAAAAAACGTTTTTCCAGGTTATATTGTCCGTACATGTCGCTAACGTCCGTACGTCCGTACGTCCTGTACGTACGTTTACGTCGGGTCCGTACGTCCGTCACGTCTTTCCTTGTAACGTTTCGAAAAAACTTTTTTCACTTCATTACTACGCGCCTGATCCTTTGATATTGTATGGATGTAGTTCGTTATCATGTGCAGAATTTGCGCAAAGTGAATTTGGATTTTTCTATTTCCGACCCTCATCCATGGATTATGCTCCCCCTTTCGGACTCGTTTCCCAGTTTTTTCTTGTAACTCGAAAAAACTTTTTTCACCTTTTCCTACGCGCCTATATTTGGTTAGGTAGCTTCGTTATTCATGTGCACGCAAGTGAATTTGGATTTTTCACCGACCCTCCATCATGGATTTATCTCCCCTTTTCGCGGCTCAGAATTTTCCCATTTTTTCTGTTACTCGGACTTTTTCCACCTTCATACCTACGCGCCTGATATTTGGTATGTTAGCTTCGTTATCATGTGCAGATGCGCAAGTGAAATTGGATTTTTCATCCGACCCTCCATCATGGATTTTTCATCCGACCCTCCTCATCGACTTTTTCATTCTCCCCTTTCGCGCCGGCTGGGACTTCAGAATTTCCAAATTTTTTTCCCTCGTAAACTCGAAAAACTTGTTTTTTTTCCCCCCCCCCACCTTTTTTTCTAATTTTACCTTACGCGTTGTGCAGAATAAAATGTGCCAATGTGATGATATTATCTAAATTTATTATACCCACTTTTTTTGTAACCGGGTTATATTGTTTTGTTCTCGGGCGTGTCCGTTCCGTCCGTAGTCCCGTTCCGTCCGTGTACGGTCGTACGTTTCTTGGTAACTCGAAAAACTTTTTTCTTTTTCCCTTATACCTACGCGCCTGATGTATGTTCGCTTCGTTATCTGTGCAGATGCGGCAAAAAGTGAATTTGGATTTTTCATCCGACCTCCATTTTCATGGATTATCTCCCCCTTTCGGACTCAGAATTTCCCCATTTTTTGTTCTCTTTTTCGTAACTTCGAAAAACTTTTTCACCTTCATACCCTACGCGCCTGATATTTGGTCCTGAGCTTCGTTAAAAAAAAATCATGTGCAGTGCGCAAAGTGAATATGGATTTTTCATCCGACCCTCCATCATGGATTATCTCTGGCTTTCCCTTTGGAGTCAGAATTTCCCATTTTTTCTTTTTTCCGTAACTCGAAAAAAAATTTTTCACCTTTTTATACCTACGCGGCCTGTTAATTTGGTATGTAGCTTCGTTATCATGTTGCTGATGCGGCAAAGTGAATTTGGGATTTTTTCATCCGACCCTCCCATCATGGATTATCTCCCCCTTTCGGACTGGGAAATTCCCATTTTTTCTCCTCGTAACTCGAAAAACTTTTTCACTTCATTACCTTACGCGCCTGATATTTGGTATGTGCTTCGTTATCATGTGCGATGCGCAAAGTGAATTTGGATTTTTTATCCGACCCTCCTTCATGGATTATCTCCCCCTTTCGGGGGACTCAGAATTTCCCCCATTTTTTTCCCCTCGTAATCGAAAAACTTTTTCACCTTCATTACCTAAGCTCCAGTGGGCCAGTATAAATGTTTTGCCAGTGTTATGATATTATCTATTTATTATACCCCACTTTTTTTTGTAAAAAAAAAAACGGGTGTTTTCCTGGGTGGTTTTCGTCGCGTAGTCGTCGTCCGTTACGTCCGTACGTCCGTCGTCGTCGTACGTCCGTCACGTTTTTGCTTGTAACTCGAAAAAAACTTTTTCATCTTCATACTACGGCCTGATATTTGGTATTTTGGTATGTAAGCTTGTTATCATGTGCAGATGCGCAAAGTGATTTGGATTTTTCATCCGACCCTCCATCATGGATTATCTCCCCCTTTCGGACTCAGATTATTCATTTTTCCATGTTTTGCGTTACTCGAAAAAACTTTTTCCACCCTTTCATACCCTACGCGCCTGATATTTGGTATGTAGCTTCGTTATCATGTGCAGATGGCGCAAAGTGAATTTTGATTTTTCATCGACCCTGATATGGATTATAACTCACCCCCCTCTCCCCCTTTCCGGACTCAGAGATTTTCCCAGTTTTCTCTCGTAACTCGAAAAACTTTTTCACCTTCATCCGACTTCGCGGACTGATATTTGGTATGTAGCATCGTTATCATGTGCAGATGCGCAAAGTGAATTTGGATTTTTAATTTTTCCATCGACCTCCCCCTCATGATTATTTTCTCCCCTTTTTCGGACTCAGAATTTACCCATTTTTTCCCTGTAAACTCATCGAAAAAACTTTTTCACATTCATACCTACGCGCCTGTTCCATTAATAAAGTGCCAGTATAAAATGTGCCAGTGTATGATATTATCTAATTTATTATACCCACTTTTTTTGTAAAAAAAAACGTTATTTTTTTGTCGTACTTGGGGTTTGTCCTTCGGGTGGTTCCGTCCGTCCGTACGTCCGTACGTCGTACGTCCGTACGTCCGTTAACGGAACGTCCGTCACGTTTTTCGTAATCGGAAAAATTTTTCACCTTCATACCTACGCGCCTGATATTTGGTATGTAGCTTCGTTATCATGTGCAGATGCGCAAAAGTGAATTTGGATTTTTCATCCGACCCCTCCATCATGATTATCTCCCCCTTTCGGACTAGGAATTTCCCATTTTTTTCTCGTAACTCGAAAAAAATTTTTTCACCTTCATCCTACGCGCCTGATATTTGGTATGTAGCTTCGTTATCATGTGCGATGCGCAAAGTGAATTTGGTTTTTTCAATCGAAAACTTCCTCATGGATTATTCTTTCCCCGGATCAGAATTTCCCATTTTCTCCTGTTAACTCGGAAAAAACTTTTTCTCCTTCCATACCTACGCGCCTGATATTTGGGTATGTAGCTTCGTTATCATGTGCAGATGCGCAAAGTGAATTTGGATTTTTATCCGACCCTCCATCATGGATTTATCTCCCCCTTTCGGACTCAGAATTTCCCCATTTTTCCCTCGATAACTCGAAAAACTTTTTCACCTTTCATACCTAGCGCCAGTGCAGTTATTTAAATTGTGCCAGTGTATGATATTATCTAATTTATTATACCACTTTTTTTGTTAAAAAAAAAACGGGTATATTGTTTTCGTCACGGGTGAAAAAACCGTGTCCGTAACGTCCGTTTAGTCCGTACGTCCGTAGTCCGGTCCGTACGTCCGTCACGTTTCCTTGTAACTCGAAAAAACTTTTTCACCTTCTTACCTTACGCGCCTGATATTTTGGTCTGTAGCTTCTTTATTCATGTGCAGATGCGCATGAATTTGGATTTTTATCCGACCCTCCATCTGGGATTAATCTCCCCCTTTCGACTTAGAATTTCCCATTTTTTCCTCGTAACTCGAAAAAAACTTTTTCACCTTCACCTTACGATGATATTGGTATGTTGCTTCGTTACATGTGAGATGCGCCAAAGTGATTTTGGATTTTTCCTCCGACCCTCCTCATGGATTATTCTTTCGGGGACTCAGAATTTTCCATTTTTTCCCTCGTAACTCGAAAAACTTTTTCACCTTCATACCTACGCGCCTGATATTTTGGTATGTAGCTTCGTTATCATGTGCAGATGCGCAAAAGTGAATTTGGATTTTTATCCGACCCTCCCTTCTGGATTATCTCCCCCTTTGGACTCAGAATTTCCCATTTTTCCCCTCGTTAATCGAAAAAACTTTTTCACCTCCCCCAATACCTAAGCGCCTAGATATTTGGTTATGTAGCTTCGTTTTCATGTGCAGATGCGCAAAGTGAATTTGGCTTTTTGATCCGACCCTCCATCATGGATTATTTCTTTTCATCTTTTCCCATTTTTTCCTTGTACTCGAAAAAACTTTTTTCACCTTCATACCTACGAGCCTCATATTTGCTATGTAGCTTCGTTATCATGTGCAGATGCGCAAAGTGAATTCGGATTTTTGATCCGACCCTCCATCATGGATTATCTCCCCCTTTCGGACTCAGAATTTCCCTATTTTTCATTGTAAGTCGAAAAACTTTCTCACCTTAATACCTACATTTCTGATATTTGATATGTACCTTCGTTATGATGTGCAAAGTGAATTCCGATTTTTCATCGGACCTTCCATCATGGATTATCTCCCCCTTTCGGACTTAGAATTTCACTATTTTTCCTCGTAGGTCGAAAAACTTTTTCACCTTAATACCTACGCGTCTGATATTTGGTTCGTAGCTTCGTTTTGATGTGCTGATGCGCAAAGTGAATTCGGATTTTTTATCCGACCCTCCATCATGGATTACCTCCCCCTTTCGGACTTAACATTTGGGAAAAGTGGGTATATTGCGATGGCGCGCCATCGACTTTTTCTAGTTTCGATATTATGTCATATATTAAGTCCCATTAATATTATTCGGGCCGCGAAGTAGCGCGTCTCATCTTTCCCTGTGGACGCTTATTGGACATTTCGCGTTAAGTACAGCGTCTAGAAGATCGGATTCGGTTCTTGACTGGTTTCCAATTTATTACTGCTTATTGTACTGGCAGTCTAGCTAAAACATTTGCACAGTCTGCTGCTATGGCGAACGCGAGTGAAGAATTCGATTTGGTTACAAACAGAAAAGGCAAAGCTGCCTATGGAAGCATTTTAAACTCATTAAATATAAGAACTGGCAAGAGTTTTATTTTTTTGTTTCTCAGACATGCCACTAGATACTAGATTTGGTCAATTAACAGAAATATATAAACCAGTGTTTGGAAAGTTATAAAAACCATTGTCCGACGTGTACCAATAGTCGAACAAATGTAAACTAATCTACATGGAGAATTGTTATTGGTCCATAACTGTGTTTATTAATTTTGCATAACATTTGCAATTTTGCACAAGGTGTCCCTGCTAAGGGCAACCAATGTTTCATTTTTTTTTTATTGCAGCATTTATGTTAAAGTTTCTTGTTCACTTATATTTCTGTAATGCATCAGACAATGTAAATCCCCCCCCCCCTCTGGGCGAGTAGCAGGGCTTGGCCCGGGAATACCCCAGGGCTTTAACCTTTCATGATGCCCCGCAGGGTTTTAACCTTTTGCAATCCCCCGCAGTGTCGGGACTACGCCAGGGTTTTAACTTAGCCAAAATGTGCCGGGACGTAACCCCGGGGGAATTAACCTTCAGAATACGGGGCCTTTTACCCGAGCTTTAACCCTTTAAATATACCTCTATAGTGCCAACGTTTGCAAACAGTGCAGATCCAGATCAGCTGGCTCATAGCAAGCCATTTTATCAGGATCTCCACTGTTTGTCAATAATTTTCAAATTGAACATACGCCCTATCTCAATAATGGACAAGTCTTGACAAATTTAATGGACCAATGAAATTATTAATAGCTCCAAACATTAGCATGGATTAATTCATTAAAAGTTACTTAGGGGTGAAATAGTTAACCAGCCAGATTGAAAAAACATTCTCACAAATCTCCAGTCGGATTTCAACGAAACTTGGTAGGAATGAATCTGGAGCTACACTGTTTGCCAACACTGGCCCCATACAGGGGCCTTTGGGTAGAAAGGTTTAAAGCATGTGTATAGTACAGTATTACTCTGCTACATAGCGACAATTGTAACCACAATGGCAATTTGGATAGAAAATCCAATACGTATTCAATACGTATCGCGATACAGGTATGCCGTATTGCAATATATCGCGATACGCTCCTGAGAGGCGATACTCAGTCCTAGTGTATACCCCATCCAAAGCGAAATTTGCGTGTACGAAAGAATCTCACACAGAATTGGAGGCCAACCGGCGTGGATTATCGGTCATATTTCACCAATAACTGATCGCCAGCTCAAACTAAAGCGGTGCACCATGACCATATACATTAGAAACTCCAACCATACAAAGTTCGTCCAATTGTGATCGTTCACCGATCTAAAAAACACCTTTTTTCTACTTTCATTCATGATTCGCGTACTATCAGATATGTCTTTTCCGGAATCCCGAAATAGGTTGAATGACGTCATTACAGTTTAGATTTAGCCAATCAGAGATGTTCTTTACATAGACGCTTCCGGTTGTATTATGGAAGATGGTGCATTGACCCGGTTCCAGATAATGAACGAAATTAGACAAAAAAAATGTTTTTTAGATCGGTGAACGATCACAATTGGACGAACTTTGTATGGTTGGAGTTTCTAATGTATATGGTCATGGTGCACCACTTTAGTTTGAGCTGGCGATCAGCTATCGGCCAAATATGACCGATAATCCACGCCGGACGGCCTCCGATTCTGTGTGAGATTCTTTCTCGTACACGCAACTTTCGCTTTGGATGGGGTAATAAAACGCGAATAACTCAATAAATACTTGAAAAAGCGATTTGAAGTGAGTATATTCACACACCTAATACCTTTATCGATTGCCAGAGACATTATTTCATACATTTAATCGATGTTTATTGTGTTTGTGCGAATCGGAAAATAGAGGGCTCTTTCTATAATTGCCATATTCATACCCACCTTCTATAAATAGAAGATGGTAATGTACGAGACCAAGTGGGTGGGGTAATGGGATTTTTTTAATAGGCATTTTTTTGGTGTCATAGGTCCGATTCTTCCACCTGTGACCCCCACATCCAAATTCTGAAGGTCAAGGTAATTTATTTACTTGTAATGTTCACCGGTTTTGTAACAGAAATGCGTTAAAAGTTATTGTTTTTTCACAATATCTCTTTAACCCCTTGCCAGACTTTGATAATATTTCACATCAATGTTTGTCTACGAATGATGCTTCATTACGCACACCCCCACATCCAAACTTTACATGTTTATCACGGCAAGGCGCAGAAGCCTATTGATTTTGAAAAATTTCCGATGACTTATCTCCCCTTGGCGGCCATTTTTAATTTTCGCACTCCGTATCCTTGCCCACGGAATAAGTCAAGTTCTACTTGATGGATCGTAACCAAATTTGGTTTACATGTTTATCACGTCAAGATGAGTTATCTCCCCTTGTTGACTGGCCTTGCCTCGACGGGCGTATATTGTGACATTCGGCACTCTTGTTCAATGTTTTTCTCATTAAATTTGCACTTTTCTTCTTGCCTTGCCATGCCCGTTTTTGTCGCGCCTGCTTTAGCAGAGGCGCGACTATAGTCGGCGCTTTTTCCGTTGTCGTCGTCCGGTTTTTTTGTAAGGCAAATACGTTAAAGTTATTGTTTTTTCACAATATCTCTTTAACCCCTTGCCAGACTTTCATAATATTTCACATCAATGTTTGTCGAGGGATGATGCTTCATTACGCACACCCCCACATCCAAATTCTCAAGGTCAAGGTCATTTATTTACTTGTAATGTTCACCGGTTTTGTAACAAAAATGCCTTTTTCACAATATCTATTTAACCCCTTGCCAGACTTTGATAATATTTCACATCAATGTTTGTCTATGGATGATGCTTCATTACGCACACCCCCACATCCAAATTCTCAAGGTCAAGGTCATTTATTTACTTGTAATGTTCACGGTCAAATGCCTCGGCAGGCGCGACACCACTTTCGTGGCGGAATTCTGGTTATTAATACTGGGTGTAACGCTACTCACTGCATGCACCCCACCATGTTGTTATTCACTTTCTTTCTGCTTTCAGGTATATCAGGAAAGAGCCAGATCTTATTTGCGTTGGTGTTTACAACGCGTTACCTGGATCTGTTCACATCGTTTGTGTCTGTCTATAACACATCAATGAAACTGTTCTTCGTGGGCTCGTCATACATCACAGTTTACCTTATGTACGTGCATTTCAAACCGACGTACGACTCGAACCATGACACGTTCCGCGTGGAGTTCCTAGTGGTGCCTGTAGGAGGTCTCGCCTTCCTCGTCAACCATGAATTCTCACCACTCGAGGTAAGTCGGGCCTTTTTCTATAGTTCCCACAGGTCTGACATTCGAACCCATTCCCAAAGCCAATCAGAAAAAAATCCAATCAAAAGCACCTCCGAATATTGTCCACCGGGTAAAAACGTACTGGGCTGGGTGCCGCGAAATAAACATTATCAAAAAACTGCATTCAGGTACACTTGGAGTTCATCGTTGGTTTGAATGTGGTTCCCGATTTCCGCATGCTTACATAGTGTATACATATATCGTAAGCGGGAACCAACAAAATGTTGCATAACAGCCGGTACTACTGCGCAAAAATAAGAAAGAACTAGAGCACAGTCGGTGGTGCGCCATCGCAATATACCCACTTTTCTCTAACGCTAAGTGGAAAAGGGGAAGATAATCCATGAGCGAGGGTCAAATCCAGAGGGATGGGTTACGGCCTAGTGGCTAGAACACCTGACTTCCAATCTGGAGGTTATGGATTCAAACCTCGCCTTCTATAGGCATTAAAAATACTTCCATAGTATTTCCATCTCACTGGATGAGACTGTAAACTGTGGTCGCGCATCTATATGACCTTAGCTGTTGCTGGGACGTTAAACACTTTCACTTTTTTAGCATGGCACAGTGTCATTCCCAATTTTAGTGACGCATCATGCCCGAATTTGGGGGTGCCATGCTGCACCAAAAGAAATGTAAAAAAGGAAATCTATGCCTCAATACATGTATGCCCCTTTTTAATCCTGGGGGTAAAAGTACATGTACACTTTACATGTAAATACATGCTCTCCAGCTCCAAACCAGGGGCCCATTTCACTAAACTTCTTGCAACTAAAATGTTCATAAGTGCAAACTTATGATGGTCTGTAAATTTCACATTAACAATGTTTTCTTGTAAACAATTACTGGATTTACATTTATTGAGCATAAATGTAAATCCATCAATTGAAATTTTGAGACGATTCCAAATTTGCACTTACGAACATTTTAGTCGTACAATGTTTAGTGAAACGGGCCCCAGACTCCCAGACCCAAATGTTATGGATGTGTTGCATTGTCATACATCTCTAATGGTCATTGCACACATGTATGTGCTCTTGAAATCACAATGTGTTTTCGGAATATAATCGGTCAATATCTAGACTTTTCAAATTACCATGCATTGCAGTTTGATAGTATAATCAATGATTTATTGGAATGTCGTGTCCAATTATCATTGACGATCAATTCTGAACATGTCACAGTGACATTGTGAAACGATAATTGTGGCTTGAGGGATGGGTCTTATGGGTTTTTTTTACCAGTGTAGGCCCACATCAGCCTGTGCGTCCGCACTGGATCTGCACTGTTCACCAGTAAATCCATTAATGAAACACCCTTCATGCTTCATGTTGATGGGCCGTTAAGCACCATTCCATTCCTTCATGCTTCTCAACAAATACTTTCATGCTATTTCCATCCCACTGGTCTGTCGGATGAGACTTTAAACAGTGGTCCTATCTATATATGACCTTACCCGGGCATGAAAATTCCGCTCGTCCTGACGAGTGGGAATGCATGCAGGACGAGTAGAAAGTAGAGTTTTCTAATGTAAATTTCTTGTTTTTGCCATCTCTGTCAAAGTAAGGATGAGTGAAAATGTTAACAATTTTCGTGCCCTGCTTACCTGTTGCTGCCTGGGACGTTAAACCTTTTCACTTTTGTTCATGCTTCTAACTAGCAATATATAGTAAATATATGGTTAGTGCTGTCGAATATAAAACATATTCGGTTGAGCCTTAGACATCTTTATTTGGGCGAGCTTTACCGAGCCCCTATAAAGTTGTTGGGGCGAAACCGAATATATTTTATATTCGACGGCACTAACCATATATTTACTATATATTGCTAGTTAGAAGCATGAACAAAAGTGTCCGTGTCCTTGGTTATATCGCATATACTGTAAAAATGGACAAAATTCGGCTGAATTGACAGCGATTTTGATTTTAAAATCTGTCGCCATCATGAATTTGCTATTGAGAATGACCAATCAGAGGCCGCGATTCGGGGTCAAAGGTGAAAAAATAAAGGCAAAATCGGCACTTTATGTATATTAGGCTACTTCAGGTATATTAGGTTACTTCATATATACAACATTTATTCAACACCCTTTATTTGTGCTACATGGAGCAATGGTTGCGGTATAAAGATCTTTACATGTATCTGGCTACAGGAATGTGATATTTGATCAGAAGCTACATTACTGTCTGTTCCACATTTTTCTGCCGACAAACTTTTGGCTATTAAACACATTAAATCTCAAAAATATTTAAAAGTAATTACTTTTTCACCATTAACAAAAAAGTCACACTCAGCAAAAAAAATTGTTTGATGAAATTCCATCAAATATTGATTTTATAGCGAAAAAACAATTTTCCTATGGGAATTTAACATGGGGGAAAAAGAGGTGGAAGCGCTGGCGGAGGAGTAAAAAAAAAAATGGAAATTGACTCCGAAACCTAGCTAGATAGCTTGGAATTGATGCAACTTGGAAAACAAAAGTTAGATTTTGAAAATCAGCCCACAAATATAAAATTATTTAAAAAAATCTATTTTTAGCCCCTACGTGTATGTTAAATTCCCATAGTAAAATAGTTTTTTCGCAATGAAATCAATATTTAAGTATTTTTAATATTTAATGTGTTTTATGGTCAAAAGATCATCGGCAGCAAAACGTGGAACAGACACTATTCACATATCCATAAGCCCCATTTCTCCAGTCACATCCACATATGAGACACACCATGTGCACACCATGTGATTTTGTACCGAAGAACATGTGTGAAAAAATATTTACACAATTTACAATTCTTTCCATAAATGAAGTCGAAAGTCGATGATATTTTCATAACAAATGCAGAATTGAATTCCGCATTTGATATGAAATTATTCATCTTTTGAAGTCAATTACAGAAAATATCACAGTTTCTGTAAATATATTTCATAAAAAATCGCACATGTTCTTAGGTACAATGTACAAAATGACACGACGTGTCTCGTATTTGTCTGATTATGAAACACTAATTGTAGATCCTGTGGACATTCTCTATCTACCTGGAGTCTGTGGCGATCCTGCCACAGCTGTTCATGGTGAGCAAGACCGGCGAGGCTGAAACCATCACCAGCCACTACCTGTTCGCCCTTGGCTCCTACCGCGCCCTCTATCTCTTCAACTGGATCTACAGATACTACTTCGAGGGATTCTTCGACCTGATCGCTGTTGTCGCCGGATGTGTACAGACGATTCTCTACTGTGATTTCTTCTATTTGTATATTACGAAAGGTGAGTGCGAGTGAAGGTGAATGTTATGCCCCCCGGTCTCTGTAGGGCTTGGAGGCATATAGCGTTAAGTGTCCATCTGTTCATGTGTCCGGCTAAGAAATGTTCCAGAGTTTTTTCCAATCTGCCAACGGGGGCATTTGTTTGTGGACAGGCCACATTTCTTATATGCATCGATTGTTGTATTACTATTGTGTCATTCAGTGATGTTTTAAAGGTACATGCCCACTCAGTAGGCACAAACTGTTATTTATAGGAATTAAATAAGTGTATAATTGTGTCACTATTCCACCAGTTCTAAAGATTACGAGTGGCCACTATACAGGTAAAATCATTTAGTAATATTTATTTTACTGATAGTGACTCGCGTTGGTATCAGGCTATTTTCATATGCAAATGAGGCATGGTATTTTTATATTATTTATACTAATTAAATGTGTTTCCTGAAAAAAATGATATGTTCGACAGATTATAAAGTATGATCATTGCACATCAAAAAATACAGAGAATAAATAGTAATGTCAGTTAACATTTTAAGGAAACACGGTTATCATCCCTGATATCTGTGTGGAAATTTACGTCAGATATAAAATGTATAATAATGCCAATCCATATGTGGGTTAATGGTGAATGAATGTTTATTTTGCCAAAAAATGTCTCGGATGATGTCTCTGATATAAAGAACATTTTGTGCCTACTGAGTGGGCATGTACCTTTAACATGGCTAAGGAGATTTAAGTCAATTACACCTTAATTGTTTGTTATTTACAGTAATCTTTAATATTTTTGTACAAGATTTCGGGAGACTATCCCCTACTTTGATTGACTTGTAGATATGCCAGTGTTATTTTGCATGTTTTTCTATCTTTTTTGTTTCAGTATTGAAAGGGAAGAAGATCAGTTTACCAGCGTAAATCATCTGTAGGCCTTTTGGAAAATTTTCTTTGTACCTGTATTTGGGTGTCTTAGTCCTCGCAGACGGTGGACAAATTGTGTGATCGGCAATTTTAAATAGTAGTCAAGGTATTATTCTGCTAAACTAACGGTATGTTCTGACACTTTATTTAAATTCATTTTCAAGAGAGATAATTCTAAAATGCCATGAAAACCTGATTTAGTAGTAGAGGAAGAGGAAAATGTTTTAAATTGTCATTCGCAGTTTGCATGGGTGCTGATGAGGGGTAGGTTTGTACAGTTTGCCAGCAAGCTCCATGGTCGAGACTTGTGATACATCATACTTCATAGATACACCATTGAGACGAGCCAAGTGATTTTGTACACCAGAAGATGTGCGTTTTTTTGTTAAAAATATTTTGATGGAAACTGTTATATTTTCTGTAAATAATATTGAAAGTCGACAATTTTTTTAGAACAAATTCGGAATTTCATCAACTTTCTACATCATTTAGGGGAACATAAAAACAATTGTAAATATTTTCTATGAGATATCGCACATCTGAGATACAAACTCTCGTGGCTTGCCTCCCTTGTTAATGATTGGGCTACATAGACGATGTAGATTTTTATGCACGTTGCTGAAAGGATATATACTTGTATATTTTTTCTGTGTAAAGAAGATAGCGGTAGTTCAAGGATCAAGCTGCAGGACAAGTTGGACAAAATTGTCTCCCTAGTTGGAGCTTGGGGTGGAGATTGTTTACTTCAGCGGCTTGTGTAACTTAAAATTTTGTCGATATTGATTTCTTAAGGTATGATAATTTACAATAATGTCGAATGTCGTCTCCTGAAATGTGGCTGTGACTGCAGGACGGGCGTTTATGGCACTTGTGACTAGCCGATTTCATCTGAGTTGCAAAGTATACTTACCTAGCAAAGTATACTACCTAGCAAAGTATACTACCTAGCAAAGTATACTTTGTGGGAGTAATCATTTATTTTTCCCGAAATGCATTATGTCATATAGAACTAATGAATGCATATATTTGATGATTAAAAAGGTTTTCAGAATTATTATGCTGAATTTATTACATTATCACAGCCAAAATGGCTGTGATAATGTAATAAATTCAGTATAATACAAATTAATAAATTTGTCCTTAAATTCAAAAGTTCTCCGTCAAAGTATACTTTGATAGATAAGTATACTTTGCAATGGCTCCTGTAGCCAATTTCACCAACATTGCAAAGTATACTTTTCTAGCAAAGTATACTTTGAGGGAGTAATCATTTATTTTTCCTGAAATGTATGATTTCATATAGAACTAACGACTGCATATATTTGATGATTAAAAGTATGCAGAATTATTATACTGAATTTATTACATTATCACAGCCAACATGGCTGTGATAATGTAATAAATTCAGTATAATAAAAATTAATAAATTTATCCTAAAATTTAAAATTTCTCCCTCAAAGTATACTTTGCTAGAAATGTATGCTTTGCAATGTTGGTGAAATCGGCTACTGGTCTTGATCTGCTAGCACGCTTCTGCAATCTGATAAGGTTCTATACTGTTTATTCGGAACGTGATGTTCCACTGATCTGGGTTCACACTGGTCACAAATGCCATAAGCCTCAATTCTTCTGTCACAGCCACAATTATTGCATTTCTTATTGAACTATGCATGAAGCTTTTTTGTTTGCTGTATAAAAATATAGAAAATAACTTGTTCGCCATCTTGAACTTTGTATTACATGTAGATGTGGACTGTGTTATGAACAGAATGTTGGACCAACTGGTGTTTCATACGCTTCTGGGTGACAAAAGGGACCTTACAATATTTGCCACCATATGTAGCACCTGATTAACAAGTAGTCAGACACTGGGCAAAGCCAGTGGTGTGCATAGAGCATGTCCGGAGGACATCTTGCTTCTTCAAATATGTGGCTGTGATTTGCAAAATGGGGCTTATGGGATTTGTGACCAGTGTAGCTCCTGATCAAATAGCACACTCTTGTAGCCTGATAACAATCTATATTGCTGGTTAGAAGCATGGCAGGTGACTCATTGATGGAATGGCAAACAGTGCAGATCCTGATTCAACTGTACGGATGCACAGACTGATCTGGATCTACACTGGTCGCAAAACCCATAAGCCCCATTTGTCCAGTCACAGCCACATATTATAAGCATCTCATGTCCTTTGGAAAAGAATCCCACATTCGGAAGGTGTCCCCATGTATCTTCTGCCTCTGCACAATACAAATAAAACTGTTCTCTAGTCATTAACCCTTCCTACGCTGTTGACGAAAATTGCCGTCTGCTGTTTTTCATTATTGCTTTAATTCTTAACAAAAAACTGGTTTTAACGGCACATGAGAATCGTCTCCACTGGAGACGATTCTCATGTGCTGTCAAAACCAGGTTTTTGTCGAGAAATATTGAAAATAAAACATTTCCAGCAGACATTTAATTCAGCGTAGTAAGGGTTAAACTGTTTTGTTTGTGAAATATAAATAGTGTTGTCCCTGATCAAACACTGCAAATATCATAAGGTTCTTTTTGTTAGCCGGTGATGAATGCTGTATTGTTTTTGTATAATTTCCCTTGGGTAGCAATTAGGAAAATTCCTCGGTTACAGTAAGACCTATTTACAGAGGTCTTGGAAATATAATAGGCAATATATCTCTTGCTGGAAGGCAGTTGGTATGTGAGACTCGTGACAAAAAGGGGCTTAAATTTGTCATGAATTTGCGAACAATGTTTTTCCAAATCAGCCTACACATCCTCAGTCTGATCAGGGCCTATGCCGTTTGCTATTGCTGTGAGCAAACGGTCCTGATACATCCGTATCGGGTTGCATACGTGTGCTAGCTGATCTTGAGCTACACTGGTCAATACACTAAATAAGCTCCCTTCCGTGTTGTGGCAACTTGCACATGTGGCGGTGACTGGAGAAATGGGGCTTATGGGAGTTGTGGTCTGCTTAGCTTCTGATCTGCTAGCACTCTCATGTAGGCTGATGGGATCTAGACGGTGTTTTAGAAGCATTACAGATGCTTTGCTTCACTGAGTCACGATCAGCGCAGTCTGATCTGGACCTACACTGGTCACATTGACCAGTCGCACCCACATATGATGCCGTCATCGAGTACCCTTTACCAGCAATTTTTAATTATTATTAAAATAACAAAGTTTGTGCAATGTTTATAGCAAATGTGGAAATTTATATTTGAACTTTCAATGAAAAATTGTAAACAATTCTTGACGAGTACCAGTATCACCAACACACGTAAAATGTATTGTCCGAGGACTCGTGTATAATGACAACCATGTTGCATGTATAATACAAATTATAGTTGCAGTGAATAGAATGTAATTGAATACAGATCGATTTCCAGGACTTCATATTTGCTGATGGCATAGGCACTAGTTATGAGAAAACGTACTTAAATGTATCGTTTAATATCCCCTGATTTTATGTTTCATAAGCCAGCAACTGATGTTATCGAGTACATAATTAATTATTAATATCAAATTATGCTTGATGATAGGAGTGTTTGGAAATATGGCTGTGACTGGATAAATGGGGTTTATGTATTTTGCGACCAGTGTAGATCCAGATCAGCCTGTGCATCCACACAGTCTGATCATGATCTGCACTGCTCGCCATGCGATCAATGAAACGCCCATCATGCTTCCAACAAGCAATATAGATCATTATCAGGCTACAGGAGTATGCTGTTTGATCAGGAGCTACACTGGTCACAAATTCTATAAGCCACATTTCTCCAGTCACAGCCACAAATGATGCATGCATCTGTTCATGGCTCAAATAAAAGATTAAGCTCCACATTTAATTGTTATGTGAGTATTATGATTGTTTGTAATCCTATTTTAGGGGAAGGGGCCAAGTGACTGGTGTGGTCTGGACCTGGGGCCCGTTTCACTAAAGTTTCACTAAACTTTATACGACTAAGAAGTGTGTAAGTGCAAAACTGAAATCCACAATAACATTTGTCCTGACAGCCGGTTTTGGAAAATATTTTGTGGGTGTGCTCCATTTACTGACATACAAACTGGTAGCATTAGAGAAACACGTTAATGTGAGGAACAGATTCATAGAAATATTCGTACAAAGTTTAGTGCAACTGGCCCCTGGAAACGATTCAGATTCTTCTAATTTCAGGGCTGAATGTTATTTTTTTTCTATGTAAATATTCCGTTCTGATTTTGGGATTTTTCCCCCAATACAGCAAGTTATTTCCGGTGATCGAACGTTGGCCCGGCCATAAATGACCTAAGCTGTTGATAGGCCGTTAAACATCAATCCATCAATCAAAATCAATCTACATTTCATTCAGTAGAGAAACATTTAGTAATTGATTGCAGTCGGTCTTTTGAGGGCCTGAGTGAAGTCGTATTATAATATACTTAAAATATGACATTTCAGCTGATTGAATCACACATACATGTACCCGACAGTGTCATACATACTTGTGAGATTTCATTGTATGGCATTGTTTTTGGCTACTGCTGGTCCAGGTATTCAACTAGTTTTATCTTTTCTGCATTGCAATTTATACTTTACCTATTTCCCTTGTCATTTTCCCCCACAGTGTACTGTATACTATACCGAGGGCATGTAAATGTACATACATGTATGTCCATTCGTTAGCTGATCATGTGTAGGAAGACTGCTAATTGGCGAGCGTATGGCATCAATTGTAGCCTTGAGATCGGTATGCACATCCATCTAATCCACTCTATGCAACCAGTAGCCTATTTCACCAACATTGCAAAGTATACTTTCCTAGCAAAGTATACTTTGAGGGAGAAATTTTCAATTTTAAGATAAATGTATTAATTTGTATTATACTGAATTTATTACATTATCACAGCCAAAATGGCTGGCTGTGATAATGTAATAAATTCAGTATAATAATTATGCATGCTTTTAATCATCAAATATATGCAGTCGTTAGTTCTACAATGTATATGAAATAATGCATTTCAGGAAAAATAAATGATTACTCCCTCCGCAATTTTGATGAAATCGGCTACAGATACTAGAAACACAAGTCTGTGTTTCTAGTATCTGGTTGCATAGGGTGGATCAGGGTCTATATTGTTTGTCTGTCCATCATTCAAGTCATTACAACCAATAGCTGCCATATTATAGATTCGGCTGTGTGGGTGTGCATGATGATCTGTAATTGTAAATGTGTGTTTTAGAGAGGGTGAAGGATGTGAGGGTATGCATATCACAATGGTGAATCCAGCCGACGGGAATTCTATCTAGTTATATATATATATATATGTGTCCCCCCTATGATCACACAACAGATGAAATACGAGATTCTACATTGTTAACCCGGCCTAAAATGACCATAGCTGTTGACAGGCCGTTAAACACCATTTAAATAAAAAAATAAATCTATACAGGTGTATGGGGCCGAATCTTGGTGTGTCCGTAATATTGAAGATTTATGATGGATAATCAAGGTCTCCTACCAGTACAACCTGCACGCAACCTTTTTAATGGACAAACAAAAACTGATTTAGAAACCTATTTGCTATATTTAAAACTGAAAGAATTGTACAATATTGTCATGTCATTCATTGTTTATGGAGATAATGGATATTACAGTGTTTGCAACCAGTTTAGTCCCTGGTCGACCTTGGCATTAGCACAGACCCTGGATGTAGAACAGTTGTGATCATCGTTCGGTCTATTTCGTCCGCCGATGGCTCATATGCTTTATTATCAGTGGGTGGAAGGTGGGTGCAAGCGATGGGTAATTTAACGATCGGGGTTCATCCTTACCGGAATTCCGACTGGAGACCTGGTTTGGCCCTCACATACGTCTTTGGCATTTTGTATGTGACAGTTGAATCTGGTTATACCCCTTATAAGAGTAATCCTACCAGTATTATTTTTAAATAGGGGAAGGGGCCAAGTGACCTTGGTGCGGTATGGACCTGGTACCAGGTCAGGTTATTCTAATTTCAGGGCTGAATATGTTGTATCTCGATGTAAATATTCCGTTCTGATTTTGGGATTTTCCCCCCAATGCAGCAGGTTAAAACGGGATCGAACCTGTTTGCCCGGCCTTACATGACCTTAGCTGTTGATAGGCCGTTAAACACCAATAAACAAACAAACAAACTTTATTATCAACAGTTCCATACACAATATCGATCCATTGGGTTTATAAAATATAATTGTATGGTATGGTGTCCAACTTTTGATTTTTTCTACAAATGAAATATGTGTAAAATGCATGTTCTTTGGAAACAATTCTAGAGTGCTGTCAAACCATGTTTTTGATGAGAGAAAAAAAAACAGCAGACGACAAAATTCGATTCAGATTTTTAACGGTTAAAGCAGCTGTCCATGCTGTCAGAGCATATTAAAGACCGTTAGGAGCTGTTTGATATTAACGCTCGGCCAATTGTCTGTATCTACATTTCACAATCAATCATATCTATGCCATTATACTGATGCTAACATCACTATTGATCATGCTATTGCTTTATTCTCATCGGCTAATGTTCTTAACCTATTGCATTTGGAATATGCTTCTTGCTGGATATAAATATTTACTAAACTCATTGTATGTTGTTCTTATTTCTCAATGAAAGAATTTCAAAGTATATGTTGTGATAACTCGTGTGAACCATCTTGCTGGGGCAGTTTAAATGGCGATCACACAACATAAACTTCTAAAGGTGAACATAAAACTATTTAGAATTTTCCCTTTACTAAATTGTGTATCTTCCGAATGAAATGGGTTAAAATCATTCATGTTTTGTTTCGAGAGAAATTGGCCACAATCCGACTGAACAAAGCTTATTTCACGTCAGACCAGTATAACTCTAGACCAGGGGCCCGTTTCACTAAACTTTGTACGACTAAACTGTTCGTAAGTGCAAATTTAGGATCGTCTGGAAATTTCAATTGATGGATTTACATTTATTGAACATAGGCTGCATATGCAGTCTATGCTTAATAAATGTAAATCCAATAATTGTTTACAAGAAAAATTGTTGATGTGAAATTTACAGACTATCATAATTTTGCACTTACAAACATTTTAGTGGTACAAATTCACAATGTTAGATGTGTAAATTGTAATGGAATAGTGTAGAAGCTGATCATATTACAAATGTGCATGCTGGTCCATATCTACAGTTATAAGCACACTAAGCTGGATTTTGTCGGTTTGTGGCTCAAATTCAATTGTATACGAGTGGTGTTCATTATATTGCATTCATCCGTCTCTAGTGGGTGGCAGGTGGGAGCACGCGATGGGTAATTTAACGATCGGGGTTAATCCTTACTGGAATTCCAACTGGAGGCTTGGTTTGGCCCTCACATACGTCTTCGGCATTTTGTATGTGACAAGAGTTGAATCTGGTTATACCCCTTATGTGAGTTATACCCCTTATACCCCTTATATTCGTAATCCTATTCTAGGGGAAGGGGCCAAGTGACTTTGGTGTGGTATGGACCTGGCACCAGGTCAGGTTATTCTAATTTCAGGGCTGAATATATTTTATCTTGATGTAAATATTCCGCTCTGATTTTCGGATTTTCCCCCCAGTGCAGCAGGTTAAAATGGGATTGAACTCGTTTGCCCGGCCTTACACGACCGTAGCTGTTGATAGGCCGTTAAACACCAATAAACAAACAAACAAAATCATCCGTCTCTAGGATCTAGATCACTTTATATACAAGCCATATATGCAGGCTGTAACTCATCATTTCATCTGCATTATCACGTGTGTATGGGAATAATTGAGAAACACAGACACTAGATGGATTGAAGGAGTCAGTGGAAGAAGGGGGCTAACTCCATCAGGAGTTAGCCCCCTTCTTCCACTGGCCCCTTCGCTTTTCTTTTACTGGGTATTTACAAGAGTATGTACACTAGAAATCATACAGTTTGTTGTGGTGGTGTGTAGTAGTTTGGAGGACCCGGAATGAATACTAGTAAATGGTGTTAATTCACTATGTAAATCAAATTCGAGGTGCAGGGGCAGTAGCTAGGTTTTGAGGTCCAATAAATTACACCATCACCCAATTTGCAATCAGAACATATCAATTGAGCTTGTATGCAATTTATGCAACGCTAAAATGCGCTCTGGAAATTACATCGAGCAATTAATGTAGACCCAGATTTATTCAGCAACATGTGTGATTTCTCTTGTGCTGGCTCGTCTAGAATTTGATGTTAACCGGAACTTTTTGATTAGTCGTGAAAAGGGAAGCATATGTGCCATAGGTATCTTTCTTGTTTGTACTTTATATAGGTGACATCATTATAGTGTATGCTGGCACTTGATCCATGTGACCACCTGATCTATTTGCTGTGTGCGAGGATGGGTGGGTGCACATATCTTAACGATGAATCCAGCCTTAAGGATCTTACTGGGATTCACACCTGCAACCTATTTCACCAACATGCCAAAGTATACTTATCTAGCAAAGTATACTTTGAGGGAGTAATCATTTATTTTTCTTGATATGCATTATTTCATATAGAGCCAACGACTGCATATATTTGATGATTAAAAGTATGCAGAATTATTATACTGCATTTATTACATTATCACAGCCAAAATGGCTGTGATAATGTAATAAATTCAGTATAATAAAAATTAATAAATGTATCCTTAAATTGAACATTTCTCCCTCAAAGTATACTTTGCTAGATAAGTATACTTTGCCTTGTTGGTGAAATAGGCTACTGGAGCCAAGTCACCAGCTGTAATAACGGTGCCTGGCACTAGGATCAGGATACTGTCTTTCAGTGCCGAAATATTTTATTGTAATTTTAGTGCTGAATAGATTCACATTGGTGGAGAAGTATTATGGTGTCGGTCATCTTATACTGTACAGCACTGGTTCGTATTTAATAAATTATATGTTATCTAAATAAATATTTGTAGAGAATAAATGATAAAATCAATAAATCATGGTTAACTTTTATAACATATAAACCATCTTGTGAAATTGTTTTCAGGATTATTTCTTGTTTTTCAGATCTTGTGTAATTTCGCTAATATATGTTATGTTATTAATAAACTTAACCTACATTAAAAAACCGAACTTTAATTGACGTATGTATTTAGAAACATCAGGTATTTAACCTGTTGCTTGGTAACATCTGCTGTATTGTAAATACACCATAAATATTTATTCTACCATCTGTCAGTATGTTGTACGTGCCATCAAGTTTGTGTATAGTCGTGTGTAAATATATGATGAAATCAAAACGGTGTTCTGTTATTTAATATCCAATACTCCGCAGTTGTAGTTATTTATTTATCCCGTCAACACAGCGTGTATGTGTCGTGAAACATTTTTGATATCCTGTCGATACGACCTAATCACTGCGTATGAATATGTGCGGTGGCTGGGGTTATTTTTTTGGTATTTTAAAGCCATTTGTAGGTGTTGACGGGATAAATAGAATAGTCGGTTAGTGCCGTGAATGGGGAAAAATATCTGGCGCGGCACGGAAACGGGATGTGCTCGGCAGTGCCTCGCCCATCCCGTTTCCTAAGCCTTGCCAGATATTTTTCCCATTCACGGCACTAACCTACTATTCTCTATATTCACTGGACTAGTTGAATGATATTAGTGAGCCTGCATGCTCATTAGCATAGCTGGTCAGAATATGGATATTTGTGCCACCATCCTGGGGCCGTTTCACTAAACTTCGTACGACTAAAATGTTCGTAAGTGCAAAATGATTATAGTCTGTAAATGTCACATTAACAACGTTTTCTTGGAAACAATTAATGGATTTACATTTATTGAGCATAGGCTGCATATGCAGCCTATGCTCAATAAATGTAAATCCATTAATTGAAATTTATAGACGATCCTAAATTTGCACTTACGAACATTTTAGTCGTAGGAAGTTTAGTGAAACGGGCCCCTGGACCATGTAAAGTTTGCTACTAGTTTGCATCTGTGCAGTCTGATCTGGGGCTACACTGTTCGCCCTTCCGTCTTTGAAGCATACTTATTGCCATCAGTGGGTGGCAGGTGCGAGTATGCGATGGGTAATTTAACGATCTGGGTTCATCCTTACTGGAATCCCAGTGGGTGGCAGGTGGGATTATGCGATGGGTAATTTAACGATCTGGGTTCATCCTTACTGGAATCCCAGTGGGTGGCAGGTGGGAGCATGCGATGGGTAATTTAACGATCGAGGTTCATCCTTACCGGAATTCCGACTGGAGACCTGGTTTAGCCCTCACATACGTCTTTGGCATTTTGTATGTGACAGTTGAATCTGGTTGTACACATTATGTGAGTATTACGATTATTCGTAATCCTATGTTAGAGTTAGGGGCCAAGTGACTTTGATGTGGTATGGAACTGGCACCAGGTCGGGTTATTCTAATTTCAGGGCTGAAAATATTTTTCTCTTATGTAAATATTCTGTTCTGATTTTGGCATTTTCCCCCTAATGCAGCAGGTTAAAACGGAATCGAAACACATTTGTCCGGCCTTACATGACCATAGCTGTTGATATGCCGTAAACACCAATAAACACTTACTGGAATCCCGACCGGAGACATGGTTTGGCCCTCACATACGTCATTGGCACCCGACACCAAATTGATATTTTAATTTCAATGTTGAATTTCAATCTACCCAGATTACTGGTGTATTCCATTTGTATATAACCTTGTTAAATGGACATAAACCTCTCGGGGACCATACAATTGATGCTGAATAACCATACATGTTGTTCTCCCAAGATTTGTTGTAGCACCAATGCGTCCCCAACGAAGCGACACCGAGAGGACCGCATCCAGGTACACCGATACTTGTCCAGTAAGTAGACAAATATCACCGACTCTCACTAGGTCACAACTGGTCTGGTCCATCCCAGGCAAGCGTCCAGGGAGTTCAGAATCTGCGGACGTAATACACTCCTGTCACCCATAAGTCCACTCCGTCCATCTTATGATAGACCGCGCGAGACACGGGGGCGGCTCACAGCTCCCTTAACGTGTCTCGTCCCGAATGGCAGGGTGAAAGTTTTTATGCCACCGGGTTTCGAAGAAACGGGTGGCATATAGTGTTTGGACCGTCCATCTGTCCGTCTGTCCGTCTGTCCGT
This sequence comes from Conchocele bisecta, assembly GCA_029237695.1. Lineage (NCBI taxonomy): Eukaryota > Metazoa > Mollusca > Bivalvia > Lucinida > Thyasiridae > Conchocele > Conchocele bisecta. The sequence continues at coordinate 79,529,586 of CM055267.1, read as the reverse complement.
CCGTCACACTTTTCGGTTAACCACTTTGTCACAGTTTCTCAAATATGCTGCAGGTGGCATCTGCGTTCGACAGACGCATTTCTTGTTTTGTATTTTTTAATACATCCAAGCACGCAATAATAGCTTACTTCCGCCCAACACGAACGGCCCCATACACGCATAGGCATTATACATGTACACAATACTCCGCACAGCAACGTGTAGTGTAGTAAAGAATATGCATAACATAAACAAATATAAACTCACACACCCATTGTGTCCGGTAAAACCACTAAGGCGACCAAGTCAACATATGAAGTCGTAGAAGACAGAAGCTGCTCCCGCTGATTGAAAGCCTGGAGTGCTTGGTGAACCCGGGTGTCACAAATAACCGGTGGATCCACTCCATACAGACACGACTCTAGAAGACAGAAGCACAAGAACGGAGGATTTCTGCCTGCATCAATATACCTCAAAGCGCCGAACTGTTTCTGTGTTTAGTTAGTGGTCGAGCCGGGCATAGTGGTCTCATCATATTGTCCATATAGTCAATCAACAGAAGCTGGCCCTATGGGGACCAGCTATTTCGCCCTTAGGGCAGTAGATGAGCCAAGTCAATATGACATTGGACATAACCCTGACAGACACACTTATATGGGCACGCACCCACAACATATACATACACAATCCAGATAAGGGCATCTGTGATTTTCATGCATACAACTCAATCAAACACAAACCAGATGCGGTCCTCGCGGTGTAGCCAGACGCCTATAACACCAACAAAGAGAAGATCAGAACCCAAAAAAACAAACTTAGTCCCCCCTCCTCGGGGACAAGGCCTCGCTCGTGTCTACCACCCACTCAGTGGGAGGTGGCCTAGGCCTCTGTGGACCCGACATTGGGTCGTTTACTCTGTGTTGCATACTGGGCAGTGTCATGCTATATGCGCCTTGGGGTCTGTGGCGGAATGAGCTGCCTGGGGGTTGCCAATGGCGGTCTTGTGGGTGGATTGGGCATGGCTTGCCTGGCTCCTCATCGCTGCGGGTGGCGGTTGCGGTGCGGAGCCTCCGGTTGTCACTGGCTGCGGTGTCCCGGTCTGCTGTGGGTGGGTCGGTGGCTCGGGCTCCGGCTCGGCCTGCGCTGTTGCTCCTCTGTGGGCGTTGGATTTGCCCATATCACGTGGATCCGTCTCTGCTTAGTCTGTCTTGCCTCGTCCAACCCTCTAATATCATTAGCAGGTAATATAACAATGTAACGGCTGAGTATCCATATATCATGTGCACGCACACTTGGCCCTCTTCACGGTCTGACATATCGGCATTGTGCAATAGGAGAATGAACTAACTAGGTTAAACTCACCGCCTCATCGTCTCCTTCATTTAATGCACATATTTCGACTGTATCGCATATATTAGTAAATACGGAAACAAATGGGCCAACGGCCATTGGCCTGATCATTTACGGGCACATGCCCGGGTATGGAAGGTCTTCGAGCCATTTCCCACCCTTAAATATAAGAAATACATAAACCTCTCCATCTTATCAATCCCAATATGTGCTCCAGCTGCCAATTGATTAGCATGATATTAATCAACTGAATGCCATGAGAAAAGTGATATCATTGAAACGTATGTACCTGTGAACAGATTTGTTTGCCAAGTTTGTATCACAAGTGGCAAAATATCTGACTTTTGTTCACAGAGGTGTTTTTTGTTCGCAGGTTCATTTATATCATAATTTAATAATTGGGAGAACAAAAGCTTAGCTGCTATACAGGTAATTGCTATTGGGAGGTGGCCTTTAGAACAGGTTCGACTGCATATATATGCCTCTGCCTAGTGCACCAGTCAATATAAAGGTACATGCTCACTCAGTAGGCACAAAAAACATAAATTTCCACACTGATATCAGGGGCGATAGCTGTGTTTTCTTAAAATGTTAACAGACATTACTATTTATTCTCTGTACATGTATTTATTTTTGATGTGCAATGATCATACTTTATAATCTGTCGAAAATATTATTTTTCGATTTGATGCATTTAATTAGTACAAATAATTAAAAAATATCATGCCTCATTTGCATATGAAAATAGCCCGATACCATCGTGAGTCGCTATCAGTAAAATAACTTTCTAATGCACTCTATAAATATCACGCAATCTGATTGGCTGATGGTCATACATTACAGGTACATGTATATCATTGTTGATGAACGGTCGCAAATTATTTCAATATGTATTCCTACGCCAATATTAAGTTTGAGGTCGGTCAATTTACATAATGACCTACCAAAAAATGGGGTAACTCACATAAAATGTCCCAAGTGGTATTCTGGTATTATTGCCAAAGACACAGCTGGCTTGCATCTGAAATGTCCTGGTGACCTGGTCCGAATGTTGCATGGTCCGAAGCATACAGCAATTTGTTTTTGCAAATATCTCGCCGTTGATCACGTTTCATGTTTTGACTAATAGATCGTTCACACAAACAGAAAGTATGTATCCTGTGTAATCTATCATTTCAAATGGTAGTATGTATATCAAGAATGATTAGACAACTTATCACAATATTTATCAACATCAGGAAGTTTGACAGGCAGCTGCCATTGAAATATTGTTGCTAAGCGATCGCACTGGAGTGACATTAAAAGCGCAAAGTAGTAAATTAGGCAATTATAATTCTAACGACAAATTTATTGCTTTTATTATTGAAAAATAATGAAATCAGAAACATAAATATTCATGCAAAAATTGCTAATATCTTGTAATTGTGTTGGAACTATTTTCTTCAAAAAAAAAATTATTTGTGTGATCCGTCCGGTATGACCTGCTCAACCAGCTTGCAATCCGGTACGATTTTCAACTAGACTCGATAAAGTTTGCAAAACAGTAAAGGAGTGCATTAGAAATAGGTTAACCGCATTGTAATTGTGAAATTTGCAGAATATATCAGAAAATGATAGGTCGGAAAACATGTTTAAACAGATTTTCCGACCTATCATTTTCTGATATACGCCACAAATTTAAAAATTACAATACAGTTAACCTTATATTTACTAAATGATTATATCTGTACATGTATAGTAGGCACTTGTAATTTTAGAACTGGTGGAATAGTGACACAATTAACACCTATTAAATTTTTTTTTGCAAATATCTTGCCGTTGATCACGTTTCATATGTTTTGACAGTAATAGATCGTTCACACAAACAGAAAGTATGTATCCTGTGTAATCTATCATTTCAAATGGTAGTATATCAAGAATGATTAGACAAGTTATCACAATATTTATCAACATCAGGAAGTTTGACAGGCAACTGCAATTGAAATATTGTTGCTAAGAGATCACACTGGAGTGACATTAAAAGCGCAAAGTAGTAAATAAGGCAATTATAATTCTAACAACGAATTTATTGCTTTTATTATTAAAAATAATGAAATCAGAAACATAAACGTATACATGTACATTCATGCAAAAATTGCTAATATCTTGTAATTGTGTTGGAACTATTTTCTTCATAAAAAATATTATTTGTGTGATCAGTCCGGAATGACCTGCTCAACCAGCTTGCAATCCGGTACGATTTTCAACTAGACTCGATAAAGTTTGCAAAACAGTAAAGGAGTGCATTAGAAATAGGTTAACCACATTGCAATTGTGAAATTTGCAGAATATATCAGAAAATGATAGATTGGAAAACATGTTTAAACAGATTTTCCGACCTATCATTTTGTGATATACGCCGCAAATTTCAAAATTACAATACAGTTAACCTTATATTTACTAAATGATTATATCTGTATAGCGGGCACTTGTAATTTTAGAACTGGTGGAATAGTGACACAATTATACACTTATTTAATTCCTATAAAGAACAGTTTGTGCCTACTGAGTGGGCATGTACCTTAATGCCACCCCAGCCGGAGTAATAGTGGGGCATTTAATTTTGTTGCGGTAAAACGCCGGGTAAACGGCCACATTGCAAAATGAATAAAAACATGCACATAAGTATGTGGGTGGAGATGATGAGATGAAGTTTATTAAAGATTATTGTTTGATTGGTTGCAATGTGTTATAATAAATACATGTTTAACCTAAGGTCATGATAGATGCGCAGGCTGATCTGAAACTACATTTGTCACAAAAACCATAAACCCCATTTGTCCAGTAACAGCCACATTTAAGATATTAAACTAGAAACTGACACTTGTCCATGTGTATCCCCCTCTCCGCCTATATGCAGTCAACAAAAGTATTTCCCCCCAAATGCAGTGGGTTAAATACGGAATTGAACCCGTTGACCCGGCCTTAAATGAACATAGCTGTTGATAGGCCATTAAACACCAAATAATCAGATCAAAACTAGATTGGTCAGTAAGCGAGGCTTACGGAATACCCTCCGCATGGATGCAGGTACCCCTAAATATGTAAAATTTTCTTAGTGTGGGCTTGTGACCTTGACTCTGGGCTTAGCGGGGGCGGAACGAACGTGAATGTGAAGCAGATCCGAGCAAGGAAATACAAGTTATAACCGATTTCTCTGATGTTAAGTTTTGTAAAGAGACTAAGTATGTGACCTTGACCTTGGGATCAGTGGGGATATGTCACAGCATGATAGTAGAGCCTTACAGGAATGCATGCATGAAATATTAAGAATTTTAAACGGTATTCTAGTTATGCTCTAAGACACGAAATCAGTGTGCAAAAAAAGGGGGGATAACACAACAATTAGTAAGAGTTGTCATGATTGTGCAAGACACACCTTTGGGTTGTGGTCTATGCAAGTGTGAAGTTTCATGAAAATATTCCAAAGGGTATTTGAGTTATACTCCGGACAAGAAATGAGTGCACAACGACAAACATTTGTGTCGTGGTCTATGCATGTGTGACGCGTTTTATAAAAAAAAAAAAAAAATTATTCCAGGTGTGCTCCGGACTCGAAATCAGTGTGTAACAAAACAAAGGGAGATACCTCGAAAATTGGTGAGGCAAGAGTTGTCATGCTTGCGCATGGGGTCGCGACAGGGACGATGTTCAGTGTCGAATCCATAATATCCCGCACACTTTCTGGGGGATACAATTATCACATCCCAACTGGGTCATCAACACCTTTCAGCGTGCCGACGGCCATTGTGGATTAAATTGCTATTTTTCAGGGTTAAATACTGCACAGTTGTATGGCATGTCTGGCACTTTGTGTCTCATATCCATGAAGATATCGTGTTGTACGGCACATGATCTCCCAAGACAGTGTCAGGTGATACAACTTAGGTACCCTGCATTGTTGTATGGCACGTTGTGTCGTGTTGTATGCCACGTATCTCCCAGAACAGTTTCATGTGCCTGCACCACTCTATGGCGTGTTGTGTCCTGTATTCTGTGAAGATATCGTGTTGTACGCCGCATGATCTCCCAGGACATTTTCAGGTGGTACGCCTCGTTAGGTAGTCTGGTATCTTATCGATTGCTAACTCCTCCTGTAAATACACATTCTTTTGAGACAAGACATGTAATTTTGTACTTAACTTGCATGATATCTCATGAAACATATTTACAAAATTTACGATATTTTCTGTAAATGGTGTTGAAAGATGATGAAATGTTAATAGCCAATGAGGAATTTTTTTCAACATTTGATATGAACATTTCTTCATCTTTCGACGTCATTTACAGAAAATATCACAGTTTCTGTAAATATATTGCATGAATAGTCGCACATGTTCTTAGGTACAAAATCACATGGCATGTCTCATTTGTAAAGATGTCTCATAAAAAAAGTTACCAAACTTGGAAAATCATGATTAACTTCCCTCATAAACATAAATATGTTTTATACCAACTCAGAGCTCCAGTTAAGGTGCGTAATTTGGAGGTAAATTTCTTATTTCTCCATCAAAAATAGCAAATTTGGAGTGCTTTAGAATCGTCTCAATGAGACAATTCTAAAGCACTCCCAACTTGCCATTTTTGATGAAGAAATAAAAACATTCACCCCATGTTGGTCAAATTACGCACCTTAACTGGAGCTCTGCAACTTCCCTCAGAACAACTTCTGAGGCATCCTTGACGTTAGAATAAGTGGAATTTGTTGGTCTTACATCACGTTGCTTAGTTTAAGCAAAGCAACGTGGTGTCAAACATACAAAATCCGTCAATTCTAACACCTACGATGAGTTACTCATGATTTTTCAAATTTGGTAACCTCTTTACAAGCCTAGTCCATTGATGACTAGAGCTATGGGGCTTATGTCATGTGTGTTAAGTCAACTTGCTGGTCTCCTAGCACACAACCATACATGTAAATAAGTGGAGTGGGTGGCAGGTGGGAGCATGCGATGGGTAATTTAACGATCGGGGTTCATCCTTACCGGAATCCCGACATACGTCATTGGCATTTTGTATGTGACATTTGAATCTGGTTATACCCCTTATGTGAGTATTATGATTATTCATAATCCTATTTTAGGGGAAGGGGCCAAGTGACTTGGTGTGGTATGGACCTGGCACCAGGTCGGGTTATTCTAATTTCAGGGGTGAATATATTTTGTCTCGATGTAAATATTCCGTTCTGATTCTGGGATTTGCCCCCAATGCAGCAGGTTAAAATGGAATCGAATCAGTTTGCCCGGCCTTACTAGACCTTAGCTGTTGATAGGCTGTTAAACACCAATAAACAAAAATAAATAAGTTGACTTACAATGTTTTTGACCAACAAAGTCGACAATAAGCCTGTCATTTTGTGCAATATGATAGTGAGTAAGATAATGAACTACAATGTTTGGTTCAAAAATGGTATTACCGAATGTTGTCAGCGGAAAGAACAAATCTGATTTCTTTCACATGAAAACCATGTGGTTATATTTAATCACTCCATGGCACGAAATTACCTGATAAATAGAATAGTTGGCTAGTGTCTTCTGACCGATGTGATCACAGGAGACTGTTGGTATTCTCTACGTACCAGCCATCCCAACTATAAAGTTCTACTTTTGATAAAAAAAAGTGAATTGAAAAATGAATTTAACGTCCCAGCAACAGATAAGGTCATTCATATCATCCGACAGACCAGTGGGATGGAAATACAATGTACTATGTAAGTATTGTTCATGCATAGTATGAGGATTGAAGTCCTAACATCCGGTATTGAACTCCAATGCCATATCCCCTAGGCCTTACTTTTTATAAAATCCTATCTTATGACTGGTTAAAGTGCAATTTTATTGACTTGTAATATACCAGTGACATAAGGCCCGGCCTTAAATGACCTTAGCTGTTGATAGGTCGTTAAACACTATTAAACAAACAAACCAGCAGCATAATCAATGGGAGGGTGATTGGATACCTCTAATAAAATTTGGTCACATATCTTTTTCTGAGGGAAATAACTACCGGTACAATATAACGTGAAAATTATAATCAAAGAAATTTAATGTACAAATTAATATTCTTTAGGAAGGATGCTCCCATACACCTTTTCAAATTTGATCCAGAATTCGCACCGCCACCCACCACCTTGCCAAGAACCTGACTATACTGCTTAATAAATAGTGTTACATAGAAAGTTACCTTTATTGTAGAATCTCTATTTCGCATTCCTATAGCGCCTGTTTTCAGGGTGCTGTCACTGACTATCAGCATGAAGGGGGTTCCCATTCTGTCACTCCTGAAACACGGAAATGCGCAAATGGGTGTGATTAAAATATTTTTATCACACAAAGAGCAAAAATTCTATTGATTTTCAAAATGTTCCAAATATATTTCAAGTTAATATTTGTTGTGACAAGTCGCATATATATGGACTGCTAACTCGCAGCAGAAGGGATCTTACGTCATTTGCGACCAGCATATACCCAGATCACCTTGCACATCCTGGAGCTGGCTCTCAAAAGGGATCTTACAACTTTTGCGACCAGTGTATCCCCAGATCAGCCTGCACATCTGTGCAGTCTGATCTGGGCATACGCTGTTTGCTGTTCAGCCACTGTAGTAGTCCTCATGTCAACAGCAACGAGATTAGATTGCATTCCGACGCTGTGATTGCGCAAGAGTATCAGTAGCCTATTTCACCAACATTGCAAAGTACATGTTTACTTATCTAGCAAAGTATACTTTGAGGGAGATTAATTTTTATTATACTGAATTTATTACATAATCACAGCCATTTTGGCTGTGATAATGTAATACATTCAGTATAATAATTCTGCATACTTTTAATCATCAAATATATGCAGTCGTTAGTTCTATATTAAATGATGCATTTTGGGAAAAATAAATGATTAGTCCCTCAAAGTAAACTTTGCTAGATAAGTATACTTTGCAATTTTGATGAAATCGGCTACTGATCTACATTTGTTCCAAACATTGTAAGGTCACATCTCTCAGCTGGCGGCCCATATTAGATTGAGAACACCAGGCTAGTGTCTATTGATATCAAGTTTATCAGGCAAAGCCAGGAAACATGTACGAATTCCGAGGCTCTTCAAGGAATTCTTGATGTTTCTTAGCTGAGCCTGATAATCTTGATATTAAAAGACAATAGATGGTGCTCTATCGGATAATGTTTTATGTCACAGAACGAGCAAATATGGCGTGTTTTTTTTATATAAAAAAATGCGGACTTGTTTACGTTGTATCATTACAGTGACATCATTCAATAATTCCAGCAGAAAAATATTTACACAATTCCCTAACATTTGTGTGGCCCGTAGCAAGTCTCTGTCCAAAATTTATATCCCAGTAAACTCCCACTCCGAACTACTTTCCGTAACCGTCAGGCGCAGTTAAAATAATTCTTAAGAAAACGGAAAATAAACACATTTTCTTGATGAATTTATTTCAAATGCTGGAATTATAAGGAATGAATGGCCTTTTTGTGGAATTTATCGGGGATATAAACTTGGAAAAGTCACGGGAATATTGGACGAGGCCTTCCGGCCTTCGTCCAGTATTCCTGCGACTTTTCCAAGTTTATACCCCGATAAATTCCACAAAAAGGCCATTCATTCTTATAGTAACAGCACGTGGCGTCATTTGACCACTGAAATATACATTTTGAACTGTTGTAACCCAGATATGCGTATTGCGTCAATGCCGTATACAATGTATAAGATTTTTTTTTACCAGTCAGTATGTATTCGGCCAATGCAAAGCTTGCTAAGTAACCTTTAGAATGCAGGAAACAAAAATAGTCGCCTCTGTTGATTTATATCGTGTCTCCTTTCTCAATAACAATGTGGTTTTACAGCATTTTAGAATCATTTATTGCGAAAAGAAAAGGAAAAAAAAAACAACAGACGGCTATTTTAATTCAGCTTTGTAAGGGTTAATAAAGTGTATTTCTACACACTGACCTCTCTATCTTGGTATCCAGTGAGCACTTGTCAATTACATTCAGCAACTGGATCCCAGCCTTGCGACATTCCCGACTGATGTAGCGTGCAATCTCCTCTAGTTCTCTCCCTTGCTTGCCTTTTGTTGTCACGGCAACCTTGAACGGTGCAAGATGAGGGTGCAGTTGCAAAATCTGGAATAATAATAATTACTGTATGAGTAGTCTAGCCCAATCTGTCTGTGGAGTGGGTTAATTGTGGTACATGCAACTAATTGGAAAATTTTGAAAATTTATAGGGTTAAACTTAATGTGATAGAACAACCATAGTATTTTCACTGATTGATTAATTAATTTATTGCTTGATTGGTTGGTTGATTCATTGATTCATTGATTGGACATTCATGTCCGTTCAACAGCAAGGTCATATACAGATGGGAATGCACCTGTATCAGGGGAACACAATTGAGCAATAAAATTACAAACAAGAGGGCCATGATGGCCCTAATTCGCTCACCTGACTCCATGAACACAAATTTGACCCTACAGGCCACGCCCATTTTTGACCCCGGGGTCACCATTTTAACAACTTTGAAAGAGCATTGTACATCGATCATTCTTACCAAGTTTCGTCGAAATCCTGCTGGCGGTTGATGAGAAAAAGATTTTTTAAGAATTTGTGCTATTTTTAGATGGCGGCCATGTTGGATTTCAGGCCAACTTAATTTCAACAACTTTGGAAAAGTTTCACCTAAGGAATATACAGGTAGAGTTTGCTGACAATTGGCCAATCGGTTCATGAGACGACGATGTATAAAATCTCTAATAAAAGAACGACCTTTCGGCGGCCATCTTGGATGACATAACCATCCGATTTCGACAAATATTGCACGAGAGCACGAAATTTGACCCCACGGGCCACGCCCATTTGTGACCCCGGGGTCACCACTTTAACACCTTTGAAATAGCATTGTACATCGATCATTCCTGTTGAAATCCGGTTGGTGGTTCTTGAGAAGAAGATTTTTGAAGAATTTGTGCTATTTTTAGATGGCGGCCATCTTGGATTAGCGACAACCTCCATTTTAACAAATCTGAAAAGGCTTCACCCATGGAATACAATTTTTAAGTTTGGCTACCATGGGCCAGGTGGTTCATGTGAAGAAGAATTTTGAAATCTCTAATAAAAGAACGACCTTTTGACCTTTCGGCGGCCATCTTGGATGACATAACCATCCGATGTTGATAAAAAATGCACCAGAGTGATCGCCTCGTTGATACCTTCAATTTGATATATGACATGACCATATTCGGTCAAAAATAAAATTTGACCCCAATTTGACCCCACGGGCCACGCCCATTTTTGACCCCGGGGTCACCATTTTAACAAATTTGAAAGAGTATTGCACATCGATCATTCCTACCAAATTTTGTCGAAATACGGTTGGCAGTTCTTGAGAAGAAGATTTTTGAAGAATTTGTGATATTTTTAGACGGCGGCCATCTTGGATTATGTAATGACGTCATTTTAACAATTTTGTAATCCCCCAACCTAAGGACCATGATCATGAAGTTTGGTGACTATAGACCCAATGGTTACCGAGGAGAAGACGTTTGAAAATGTTCACGGACGGACGGATGGACGGACGGAGGGACGTTCTTACAGTACTATACTTATGTGGCTTATCACATGTTAAATATTAGCCACATAAAACGATTTTTAGCCACATAAAAGGATTTTTTAGGTGGCTAATTGTAACCAACCCTATCCTTTACCAAGTCCATAACCCTGTGGGGCTAGCCACATAAGTACCCTAATGTGTGCCCGGACGGACGGACGGACGGAGACATTGCGTTAACAATAGCTCACATTGCTCAGGTGAGCTAAAAAAAATGTTCAGCACAAAAGGCATGTCTGATAAACATGTAAAATGTTGGTGGTTAACATGGGCCAAATAGAACATAAGCTATCCGACAGATAAAGTATACAAAATAAATGAATGTGTGTACCGTAAATCTGAAAAATAATGATAGACAATGCATATCCACATGCGATAGTGATATGATGGTATAATCTATGTAGAAACAACATCATGTGTAGTCATAGTTTAGTTACTTTGTATTTATTATAAATACAATTGACTAAACTATGACAACAAATAATCATTGTTTTGTGCATATGTAAAACAGATTATACAATCCTATCGCCAAGCCTATTGCCTGTGTGCAGTGCAGATCTAGACGAGACGTCTCATTTTATATACAACATTTGCAAATAAATGTAATGGATTTATTATCAGTCCGGTTGAAAGGTTTATTAAGATTAGCTGGATTGTGGTACTGAGGATGAGAAGTGACCTTAAAAATGGCCTTGACCTATGACCCTTGGTACTGACCTGTCTGTCACCTTGACCTTGCAGCCTGGGTTTCTCTGTATAGGCGTTGTGTAGGAAGACAGTCATGGCGGCCTCCAGGGTGGTGGTACTGTCTATCTGGTGGGGGTGGGCAAGCTGGTTGTCTATCTCAAACTGCAATACATTCATATGTTGATTGGTTGACTGTCTGATTGCTTGATTTAGCACAGCAGCTATTTTATAGCATGGTCACATACAGACCAGTAAAGTAATAGTAACAAGAAAATTAATGGTTTATTTTCCATTGGAAATGATTCTAAAGTGCTGTAAAACATTGTAAGGGTCGATCCACAGTTTCTGGCAGTTGTGCAGAGTGACTTAATGTCACTCAGTGCAAACAACAGAAACTTTGGGTTATTTAATCACTAGACAAATTTCACTGCTAGACCACAAACGTTGCAGGAGACCCATGAATTTACCTTGTATGTCTCTTTCATCTGTTTTGCTTCTTTTGCCATCGCCATCTGTTTTAGTGAATTATCTCCCTTGTTTAGAATGGTTTCCAGTATTTCCTCCCCCCATGGGAACCGGTACACGATGTGAGAACCAGTCACGTTGTTGTTGCTGGCATCAGACAGGTGGAAGTGGGACGGGTTGCTGGCACACTGGAAATGAGAATTTAGGCACGGTAATGATGATTTAATATTGCTGTTAACTCTTTCACCCCTAAGTAACTGGAATGGATTTTGATATGTTAATTTTGCAACCATTCCAACCGTCACAAAATTATTTTCAGACTAGTCCATTTATGAAAAGGGGGTGTTTTTGTTCTTAAAAATATGAAAATGTCTTGCAAAAAGTGCAGATCCTGACGAGATGGCTCATTCACGAGCCGGCTTATCTGGATCAACACTTTTTGCCAATACCACTATACAGGTCTGTGGTGTTGAAAGGGTTAATTTGCTATTAACAAAACAAGAGAATCAATGTACTTGTAAACTAAAATAACACATGGAATTGACCAAGTTCGATAACAGAAAACATTACAGCGTAAAATGACATTATTTAAATACCTTTTACAAGTTTAGTACATGTAGATAATGGCAACTTAGTACCGTCTTGCAGTGCAAGCCGGCTTTTGTTGCAACATGGTAGACTTGCATGAAGGTTGCCAGAATTAGTCCCCAGATGCTAACAATTATATTTTTCACTTTGTAACACATTTCTATCTTTCTAAACAACCAGAAGAACCAAAGCAATTTGAGATCAAACTGTCAGATTCCGCCAAACGTTAATGATGCTCCAGAAGTTGTTCCAAGGGAGGTTACTAGTGATCTCCCAAGTTCGGTAATGTATTCATAAGACAATCTATACACAGCCATCATGAATTCTATCACCTGTTTCCACCAACGCATCCGTGTGTTGACAATTTCATCGAACATCAGTCCCGAGGATCCAGGGGCGCAGAAACTGGCAATCAGCATACTCGTTACATTGCTGGAACTAAAAATAGAACTTGATTGTGAAAAGTGAATGGGTTTTACGTCCCAGCAACAGCTACGGTCGTATAGGGACAGGTCCTCGTTTTCAAGTCTCATCCGAAGGACCAGAAGGATGGAAAACTATCAATGTATTGTTAATACTCGCAACCTCAGTAGCCGATTTCACCAAAATTGCGATGCATACTTATCTAGATATGTATACTTTGAGAGAGAAATCATTTATTTTTCCATAAATGCAGTATTTCATATAGAACTAACGACTGCATATATTTGAAGATTAAATGTACCGGTATGCAGAATTATTATACTGAATTTATTACATTTATTACATTATCACAGCCAAAATAGCTGTGATAATGTAATAAATTCAGTATAATAAAAATTAATAATTTATCCTTAAATAGAAAATTTCTCCCTCAAAGTGTAGCAAGGTAAGTATACTTTGAAATTTTGGTGAAATCGGCTACTGGTATTGATATCTGGTCTGGTACCTCTAGGCCACAATCCATCCATAAAATAGAATAGTTTGGGATGTTAGGGCATTACATGGGAGGTTTGGTTCACATTCTTCCAAAAGCACCAATTTTAGCACAGACGTCGCCCATACCCTACCGTTTCGATTTGTGATGGGCGCCAAGACGGGCGCCACTTGGGGCTGCCATATTTGCGAAATCCAATATGGCCGCCACTCGAATTAGAAATCAATCGTAGGTAAAAACAAAAAGGGCTAGAGCCATGAGTAATACCACTAAATATGGGTATTCAGAGTCGTAGATTCTGAATTTGGTCTTATTTCGACGATTTGTGGTCAGATTCGCCACTCAAGGTCATCTTCAAGGTCAAATTCTGGTCGAACTTTGAGTTTTAGGGAATAAAAATTCCCAAACATTTAAATGACCATTTCCAATTTAATATTAATATTTGCTTTATTTCGCGCTGGATTGAGGTTTTCGTCACATACATCGTTTGTTAAACAGACGTAAACCACATTTCAATCAATCATTAATCACATGATTCCAGAACATCCCAAATAAAACCGCGCGTAATTCTGAGAGGCCGAAAATGCGTGAACAACGCTACCGTTTTTATTCAGATACTGAGTAGTGCAGTTAAATGTAGTTAATCAATATTAGCAACAGCATACATTCCTTGCAAATTGATGTATGCATATCGCGAATCATGAAAATTATGAATTGGGGACTTTGTTGTCTTTGTCAGTTGGACAAAGCTCAAGAAGCCTTGCTAACTCCCAAGGAGGAGGGACTTGTATCACTTGAGAGAGACCTCAACGACTTCAATGCTATTAATCCCAATACTCTTCCTTCTGGCATTAACGTCAGCATTAGTCAGTTGAATAATGGTCTCGGTATTGCAGCAACACTTAAATCACACAATGCTGAGTATCACAAAACTTGCAAGAGGTATTGTAGCAGTTCTCGTGTTAAACGGGGGAGAGAGGTTGTTGACAAAGATACCGGCCAGCACAATATATCTAGTCCCAAAAAACTCTGGAGAATTTCACCCTCCGGCCAATAGCAAGTATTGTGTAATTTGTGAAGGTGAGGTCCAGATCAACTTTCACAAAGTATTAACCGATGACGTAGATGCCAATTTGAAGAGTTGGGCGAAGACCACGAAAAACTTTCATTCACTTGGCAGATTGGTTGCCGTAGAGTCTGATGCGCATGCGGCTGATTTATGTTACCACCATCAGTGTTATGTACGTTTGCGTGACTTCACTCGCGCTGTCGAGCGACGGGACTCGGCTGGACCCTCACCTCTGCCCTTTGACCCCCTCATTTGTGCTCAAATTATTGCTCTAATCGAACATTCGGACACCACTATATTTAAGCTTTCAGAGCTTCGCAAGATGTATCAAAAGCTTACAAGTGATCAAGGTCGCCCATGCAGAGATAAAAAAAGAGCCACACTCATCTCGATTCAAAGACCATCTGCTCGATGGGTAGAGATTTCCAAGGGCAATGAAGGCAGGAAGGATATTTACATATCTCACACATTGAAGGTGGCCGATGAGCTGGCAAAGTCATATGTATCTCAAATTGGTCAAGAGGACGCGCTTACGTTCATGCGGGCTGCCGTGATAATGCACAAGTTTTGCCTACAGAGCCAGGACCCCTTTCGGCGGCTCATTCTCCCCCAACTGCCTCACGGACCCAGTCAACGAGGAGATGCGGAGCTTCTTTAACGTAGTGCTCCGGGGCCCATCAGCCCTTCATGGGCGTGAACACCAATATTCGTCTCAATGTCTTCACAACACACGATATGGATAATATAGATAGCAAGGCTCAGGGCAACTTCTTACTGGATGAGTTCCATGGATATGTCTTCAGCGTGACGAACCATCTTTCACAATCATGATGGACCCACCGATACGTCCATTGCGAAGCTTCCAGACTATTACGTGATCCAGACCCCAGTCGAACTCTCTATAACTGATGTATTTGCACCCAGACATGGCGAAGCCAGACCACCCCATGATGTGCGAGGTGCCATTGTCAAGGACGAGGCGCGGATGGAACACGTCACCAGGTTGTTCGAGGAAGGTGAGTTTTCAGAGGGGGACGTAATCACTTGGTCGGTGTACAACTCGTTGCTTGCAAGCGACGAGTTGGTGAAGCCTCCTGCTGCGATCGGCGTCTATCTCCTCTTCCCAGACAAGGCCGCGTCCGCTTCTTCAATGAAACACGCGATGGAGCTGACTGGCCGCGCAGCTGCTGCCAAACATGCCACTCTCGTGGTTTTAGATAAGGAATCAACATGGTGCGCCTAACTACGGCAATGACAGTCCGTGAGTACGTGACACTTCACATAGTACCATTTCTGGAGGCATAAACGTATCGACGCTATTTAGGATAATTACCTGAGGAAAATAACCCTCAAAGCTCTTATACAGCAACGGCGCGGGAATGGCCCACGGACAAGATTTGGCGATGGAAGCACTCAGATACCAAAGCGTGAATGAAATAGTGGCTTCCTAAATAACGAGGAGAACAAAAAGGAGCTGTTCTCATTCATCAGCTCTCAGATATCCAAGACTGACATGGGCAGGAAGCAGCTCCTAAGTACTCCTAAGTACTCACCGTGCTCGCCAACAGACCTGTCTTGCATCACTTCAGCCGTGCAACCATTCCGAGGCGTACACTAGGATCCTCCTGCATTTAGCACATACCGCAGAGCAGGGCCATACAACAGCTAATGTTCGTACAGTGGACGGTTATGTCGTGGTTTTGGCAGTCATATTTGTCGACACACTTTGCCTGTCAGAGCTCTGGGTGGGTTTCGGTAGCGGAAGAAATTACCGTTACATTTCAGTCCATTTCATATGCTGCAATACCGGTTCGTAAAAGTCATTGGCACTACCCCTCTTCCACAGTCTGACCGGATGCGACACCGCATCATAGTTTCTTGGATGTGGCAAGAAGACCGCTTGGACAGCCTGGTCAAGCATACCTGAACTCACTGACACATTAGTGGCTCTAACGCACGACCCTAACATGTTCAGCATCGAGTCATTGCACATGCAGCGTATTGAACGCTTCATCGTACTCATGTACAGCAAAGGGTGTGGTGCAGCCGGTGTAAACGAGGCCAGGCATCGCCTCTTCACCACAGGAAGTAGATCAATGGAAAATATCCGCCTACCCAAGCCGCGCTGTTCCAGCATGCGAGCACTTCTACAAGCGAGTTCTACTCGAGTCAGGTCCAACAGGAAATCCCTGACTTCAGTGAGTGGGGTTGGCACAAAGATGGCACCAGTACATAGTACATGGCAGCCCCTATGGACTACTCTCAGTGATGCTTCAGTAGCATTGCCATTCTCTTACACTGCGGCTGCGTCAAGCCATGCACAGGAAGGTGCAAGTGCAACCACGCCGGTGTCCGATGTACGGTCCTCTGCAAATGCGAAGGGGGTGTGTAAATAACGAGAATGTTGATGAGGTGATGCAGTAGTAAGGACGCCAGAACGTATAGGTAGTGAATTAGGAAGTATTGGTAAACATGACCTCAAGTAGTGAAAAGTAAATCAGAATATGATTATCCGATGCCACAGTGATATTATTTGTGATTCAAGCTCTTTTGACATTTTTCATACAATTGACCTCTGGCTGACCTCAGCTTCGGGCGACCTCTGCCGTGACCCTGGTATGTAATATTGCATCCAATCGTCAAATTAAGTCAGAGTCGTGTTTCTCAACCCCGGAAACCGATACAATGATATACTGTTCGTACATATTGATTAACACTTACTAAATATGACGAATTTGACTCAAAATGACCTTTATCGTGACCTTAAGATATGACAATGACCTCAAATTCTCTAAATAACATTATAATCGGATTCCCCGAACCCAAAAACCCATAAAAGGTGGTATGATTTATGAATATAGCCCTGTTTTGTTGTTTAACTACGACTGATTTCTTACCCGACTGGCGGCCATATTGGATCTCGCCAAAATGGCGGCCCCGGGGGTTGTTCTTCTTGGCGCCCGTCGGAAATCGAAATAGTATGGTATGGACGACATCTTGGCTAAATTTTGTGTTTTTGGAAGAATCTGAACCAAATATCCCTAACAGCCCTAACTAGAACTCAAATTGGCATTTGTGCCCGGCACTGAGATTGGCTCTACCGTATATCCTCAATATTAATTATGAAACTCAGAGCTCATGCAGAAATATGAAATATACATGTAATTACAATGATAGGCCTTAAATAACAATCACTATTATATTACTAGGAATGGCTATAATATATTTGCATCAATTTTACATCTTCACCATCTTGCACATTCACAATTAGATTAGCATCTACCAGTAATATTTGTTTTACTGATTGAAGTAAGGCTATTGCAGTGACTCTGGTGAACAACTTGCTTCACTGATCAGACTGCAGGATGCCACAAATCCCTGTTGTAAGTGTTGGACCCAAATGCAGGCACCACCAGTCTACCAAACTTTGAAAATCATGAGTACGGTAAATGCTCATAGAAATACTTTCAGGGCATACTTGATGGTAGAATTGGCGGAAATTGATGATTAAAAGTTGCTTAGTTTAAACTAAGTGACATGACGTCAAGTCCACCATCTTTAATGCCAATGATGCCCAAGAAGTTGTTCTAAGAGAAGTTACTTGTGATTTGTTAAGTTTGCTCAACTATTTATACACCCAGTAGCTATGACACGAAAGAACTTACTCCATCAGGAAACTGTCCTGGTGCGACTGTCTGTCATTCTCATGTGTCGTCTGCTGCATCAGTGAGAACGGCACACGTTGGTTGGCAAGTTCACCGACGGCAGGATAATACATCAATGGGTCTACGGAACATACGTGTTACAAACAAATAAGGTAACTCTTTATTTGTGTGTACTCCAGTAAAGTTTTGTTTGTTTGTTTATTAGTGTTTAACGGCCTATCAACAGCTAAGGTCATGTAAGACCGGGCAAAACGGGTTCGATCCCATTTTAACCTGCTGCATTGGGGGGAAAATGCCCAAAATCAGAACGGAATATTTACATCGAGAACTAATATATTCAGCCCTGAAATTAGAATAACCTGACCTGGTGCCAGGTCCATACCACACCAAAGTCACTTGGCCCCTTCCCCTAAAATAGGATTACGAATATCGTAATACTCACATAAGGGGTATAACCAGATTTAACTGTCACATACAAAATTCCAAAGACGTATGATAGGGCCAAACCAGGTCTCCAGTCGGGATTCCGGTAAGGATGAACCCCGATCGTTAAATAACCCATCGCGTGCTCACACCTGCCACCCACTACTCCAGTAAAGATTTACTCTTGAAATTTGAAACATTGTTTGTTTCTCCATAAAAATATAATTATGTTGTTACCACTCATTTGAACCATCTCATCGAGACGGTTCAGATGAGTGGTAACAAAAAAGACTTTTGAGAAGAAATAAAGACAAGAATTCCGCCAAGGAAGCGCTATCGCGCCTGCCGAGGCATTTGACCGTGAACATTACAAGTAAATAAATGACCTTAACCTTGAGAATTTGGATGTGGGGGTGTGCGTAATGAAACATCATCCGTAGACAAACATTGATGTGAAATATTATCAAAGTCTGGCAAGGGGTTAAAGAGATATTGTGAGAAAACAATAACTTTAACGGATTTCTGTTACAAAACCGGTGAACATTAAAAGTAAATAAATGACCTTGACCTTGAGAATTTGGATGTGGGGGTGTGCGTAATGAAGCATCATCCCGAGACAAACATTGATGTGAAATATTATGAAAGTCTGGCAAAGGGTTAAAGAGATATTGTGAAAAAACAATAACTTTAACGTATTTGCCTTACAAAAAAACGGACGACGCAGACGACGACAACGACGACGACGACGGAAAAAGCACCGACTATAGTCGCGCCTCTGCTAAAGCAGGCGCGACAAAAATGGCTAAACAATTCTCAAAAGCTCCATACTACTGTAATTATAACTATAATGGGTTAATGATTTTGACTTGAGTTTATGACATTAGTCTTGTACCTACCCTGCACACAGCCAGACACTGGGAATGTATTTTCGGCACAGGTCACCATCTTTGTCCACCTGAATTTGGAGAAAACCTGGAAATCAGCTTGCGCGAGTGGCCAACAATACCATTACATTGCTGAATAACATTGTGTCACCTGTTGATTTTGTTTCTGTTGTTTTTTTGTTCATCACAAACATGCTTTGACAATACATGTACTTTTTAGAATTATTTTTTGGTGTAAGTGACTTTAAAGTTATGTCAAACCATGTTTTATTCAGAGAAAAAAATACAAATGTATAAAACAACAGTAGCCGACAAATTTGTTTTCACATTCTAAAGGTTATTAAGTAACACAAAATAAATAAGAGAGCTTTAATTTCTGAAAAAGGTGACACATTTACACAATAATGTAAGAATTTGCCGTAAATACATTTGTTTTTACCTCATCCATGAAAACCAAGCTTTAAAATCCTGATATTTTATGTGTACAAATCCGAACATATTTCAAAATGATGTGGTTGGCACTGGACTACCAGATTGTTTAGTGGGTAGCAATACCCCAGAGCTCCAGATAAGCTGCATATTTGCTTAAATACCCAATTAAAATTGCCAAAAACCCAATTGAAATCAGAAGTAGCGAGTATCAAAAAGCAATAAAAAAATTGCGGTACCTTTATCATGCTGCAGAAAACAATAAACAGACCACAAATATAGCATATTTTTTTCTAATTTGAAAACACCTCTTGTTGGTATTTCATTAGAATTGTCTCCAAGGAGACAATTCTAATGAAATGCCGAGACATGTTTTCATTTCGAAGCAAACTATTCAATAATTGCTGTCTGTTGATGTGTAAACAGTAGTGTGATTTTATTTCACCCAATTAAAATGTTGAAATACCCAATTGCTTCAGAAATGATAGAGTGACAATACTCAGTTACTACCGTAATTGATACCCAGTGTCACTACTGATTCTGGAGGACTAATTTCGACCCATTCCTTTATAAATAGAAACTATTTGCATGTTACATGTATTTCTGTTGGTTACATTTGTCCAGTACTCTAACGTGAAAAACAAAGCAACTGTCAAATAAATCACTACTGTCTGTTTGACATTTTTCTGCCGACAAACTTTTGGCTATTAAACACATTAAATCTAAAAAATATTTAAATGTAAGTACATTTTCACCAATAACAAAAAAGTAACCCTCCCTAAATTTTGTTTGATGAAATTCCATTGAATATTGATTTTATATTGGGAATTTAACATAATTTTTTTTTTTTTGTGGACCGATTTTCAAAATCTAACTTTTGTTTTCTTTAAGTTACATCATTTCCAAGCTATCTAACCAGGTTTCAGAGTCAAATTCCATTTAAAAAAAAAAGAAATTGACTCCTCCCCCAGCTCCCCCTCCTCTTCCCCCAGGAAAATATTTTTTTTCATAATAAAATCAATATTTAATGGAATTTTATCAAATAAACAAATTTGGGGAGGGTGACTTTTTTTGTGAAAAAGTACTTACATTTAAATATTTTTCAGATTTAATGTTTAATATGTTTAATACCCAAAATTTTTTTGGCAGCAAAACGTGGAACAGACAGTAGAAAACAAAGTTATGAATCAGCAACAGTTACAGGTTTCAAGAAGAGTAAACATTACATTCAGCCTATATTTGAAAATACATGTTCATACATGTGTATATGTTTATTAATTAAATCCATTAGTCTCAGTATGATGATTCAAATGATTAAAAGAAAGACTTTGTACCAACAAAATGTAGAAACTACCGTACTGAGCATTATTAAGAATTATAAATATTGTGTAACTTAACAGAGATGACGCAACGTGATTATATAACTGTATGAACATGTTCTTGACATTTGTACACAACACCAACCAGGTTGATAGTCCTGGCAGTCGACCAATCAAACTTCCTGATTTCGAATAGAAATTCAAGTACAGGCTCATAAAGTACATGCTGCAGATAAGGAATTAATAATTGAGTATTGTCACTCTATCATTTCTGAAGCAATTGGGTATTTCAAAATTTTAATTGGGTAAAATCAAATCACACTACTGTTTACACATTAACAGACAGCTATTATTGAATAGTTTGCTTCGAAATGAAAACATATCTTGACATTTCATTAGAATAGTAGTATATAGGGAGTCAGTTCGTTACCGCGAAGTGTGGGGGAAGAATTGAAAGCAGTGGGTAGCCCCATAGGTACCAAAAATAGTAAAATTTCGTGTTAATTTAAAGCGAAATAAATACAACCCACAGTAAAAAAATAAAATGTCATACTGTAGTATAAGGGAATGGCGGTTCTGGACCACTTTTAATATTCCCTCATATAAAGTGTGTGAGCCCTTGTTAGTCATTAGGTATATAAGTAGCTGGAATCGCGTTATCGTTATAAGTAGTCTATGGTGACCAGTTTATAACGTACACCTACAGGGTCCTTATTTTAACCTAGGTGGGTACGCATGGAAAAATTAGAATAGTTAGCAATTGGGAGCTAGGTGGGCGGGTACGCATGAGTTTGGTGTAGGTAGCTGAAAACATCCGCCATTTGGGGACCAGTGTTATGTCATTGAATTAATTAATTTTGTAGAAATTAGATCCATTGGGGGATGGATGTTAGCCTCCATTTGCATCTCAAGTTAATGGCGGTTCTGGCTCAAAACCATGGCCACTTACATTATTTAAGGCTACTTTTTTAATGCTCTCTAAACGTGTCAGTTTGTTACCGCGAAGTGTGGGGGAAAGCAGTGGGTAGCCCCATAGGTATCTTTTCTGTTAATTTAATGCGAAATAAATACAACCCACAGTAAAAAATAAAATGTCATACAAAATGTTGCAGCGGTTTCGGCTACCCAACGAAATAGTATACGCGGGAGGTCTCCCATATATAAATGGCCGCTCTGTAGAATTTATATCGAAAATGGAGCGAGAATAGGGGGAGGGAGAGGGCTTTGGGTACTTTTGAAAATCGAGAAGTGGACAACATCGGGAGGCGAACTACAGAATCCGCTTCGGTGTAGAATGGGGGGAGCCTCGCACTACAAGAAGAAATCCAGATGGTTTGTCCGGTGGCAGTTCCCAATCGGGGAGGGTTCGGATACTTTTTTTTCCAAAAGGGCTACTGCATGTAGAACGGGTCGTGACTACCAGAGTGCTGATGTACGGAGTCGCTAGTTTCGTTTTTCCCATTCGGCGTACCGGACAGTTTTGCGGAGTGCACGAACTAGGCATCGGGATCTGGTTTGTTCTTCCAGAGTCTACAAGCCTCTAGAGACACGAATGGAAACAATGGTTTGCAAACCGCATACACAGCGAAAGCAATCCCAAGACACCACTTTGCATTCTCCATCGTTCTCCAGATGTCGTGCACCTCCAGCTCGTCTTTCTTCGGACACTCGGAATCGGCATCGCCAGAAATCGCGTCCAACAGCCTGCGTTCCAGCGCGTCCAACCGGTTCTCCAAACGTCTCTCCATGTCGAACAGGCGCGTCGATTCTTCGAACGAGCTTGCGTTTTGTATATCTTCTAGTAGATCCGTGGGGAACTTGGTGGGAGGGCCAGGTGCGGTCACCCTGTGTACTACGGGGGTGGGGGTTTCTAAATTTGTTTCAAATTTGGTTTCTTCGGGTTTTGTACTACGTTCCGCATCGACGGCGTCCCATATTTTCCGAAGACGAGTTGTACCGATTCCAAATTTCTTCTTCGTATTGTCTGCAGACTCTATACCCCGAAGATTACGAATATCTTCTATATCTTGTTCGGACAAATTTTGCTTTGGTGGCATATTGTAGGCACAAAATATGCAAGTACATATAAATATAGTTTGCCCAATGTTCAACATGATTTGTCTAGGTAAAACCAGGCATACCAGCACCACAACTAGGCATACTCGTTACCACAACTAGGCATACCAGCACCACGACTAGGCATACTAACACCACGACTAGGCATACTAGCACCACAACTAGGCATACTCGTTACCACACCTAGGCATACCGAATGGGGAAAAACGTGCCTAGCGACCCTTTTGAAACCCTTGTAAAATCGTGGTAGAATGTTAGCATTGTTCAGTAATTGTTAAGCATTTGTTCAGCATTGTTAAGCAATTGCTAAGCATTGTTAAGCAATTGTTAAGCATTGCTCAGTAATTGTTAAGCAATTGCTCAGTAATTGTTAAGCATTACTCAGTAAGAGTTAATAATTTTTAGTATTAAATAATGAAATATGTGTATTTATAATAATAAAATATGTCTACGTGTGGTGAAGAAATAAAACAATTTTCGCAGAAAATAGATAAACCTGTTTGTAGTGATAATTCTAAAGAATTAATTAATGAAGAGAAAATAGATAAAACCACCTGTAGTGATAATTTTGAAAAAATTAATAATAGTTTCCACACGCCATATGGATTGAGGAAAAAAGGAATTAAATATTATGATCCCCCCGGATCTGTTCGTATGTGTAATTTGATAGAGACCTATTTAGAAGAGGGGTATGATGTAGTAAGTGCACAAGCGTTAGTTGATAACCCACATGTGTTTGGATAGATCACCTTCAATCAAAAACCTGTCTATTATAGAAAGCGCTACCAAGGTTTCTCGGCTACCTTTTTTAAAGAAAATTAATCTGTAGCTGCACCCCCGGTTTCTACATTGAAAAACAAAATATGTATTCGATTTATTCGACTAGCAGGTTTACTTGGTGGTGCGTTCAAATTCAACCAGATATTAATTAACCCCTCGTACTGCCGGAGATATGGATTAATTCGCCATGTAGGTTTTTTCGAACTGTTTCATAAGGGCTTCAACAAGCGGGCTCATCATCGAATCTTTACAAATTTCAACAACAGGTTTTCGTTTTGTAGCGACTTCTAGCTCCCTCTCTTCCTCGTGTAACTTTTTTAGACGTTCTATAATTCCGTCTTGGAGACCTAAAATATCCTCATAGCAAGCCTCATCAAATTTTGTTTTTACGTCTTCTTCTTTTGTGAACATATTTTTATATATACATATTATAAATGTTTAACATAAAATCACAATTGGAAATAAATATGTTAGACATTTATATGTATATATATATAAAGTAATTCTTGAAGAATTATGCCTAAATCGGTTATTACGCAGGAAGCGCTGGTAGATATTTTACAATCACGTGGAATTGTTCCTGCCTATGAAGTTAGAAAGAAACACCATATTGGCCCCAAACGCCTTACAGATCTGTGGGAATATGATAAATTTATAATGGGACTATCTAGAGATAATTGGGCAAAACCCCGTGATAAGCCCCGACCTAAGATACCTTCAAAAATTGAACAGGCTGCATAATTTTTATTTTCTGAAAGTTTAAAGGGGTTCTGTATGTATCCCATCTTCTGAAACCCTTCTCTTATCATAGTAAGCGGACAGTCCTAATTTGTTTTGGGTATATGTTTTCATAACACCATTTCTCATTCTAAACCCTCTGTTTGTTCCTCTATCCGTTCCAACCTGGTGTAGGGCCTCCATATACCTTCTCCATGTGAGAGGATTTTGCCTGGCAGATAACCCCTTTGCTGAATGTTTTACTTGGGTTGTGTCTACTTTTTCAACCACATAACACTTGCTGCATAGTGCGATTGCACGATCTCCTTGGAACTCTGTTTTGAATAGCCCTGGTTCTCTATTACTCCATTTATCCCAAGCTAACCATTCTTTTTTATGTTTTTTGAAATCCTCCACCATTTCTGGTTTTATCATTCCATCCAGCTCTCCACCCTTCATGCTAACCCCCATATACAAACTATCAGTATCCATCTGTATTAGTTCAAAATCTGCTCTATCTACGTATTTATACATAAAATCGTAATAAAATTCTAACATTCTTAGTTTTGCGTATTGGTATACAGCAATCCCACAGTGAAATGGACGAGTCATATTGGCATTTACTTTTCTTGAGGATATTTCGTAAGTATCTCCTATTTCCTCTAAATCATCGAAATACGCTGATCTTAAAGCTTTGTCCACACATTTTTCATCTTTTGTATACGTTGTGTTGAGGTGTTTTTCGGGATTCTATCATTTTCCCGCAACACGAGTTACCTATTAGTTTCATTATATCCGCAATTGGGGACTTGGAGCTATCAACATCTCCGGATCTCCTGGCTGAAGTAACTTAATACCATTTTAATAATGGGGCAAATAGTAATACTTTTTGAGCAGACATTGCACCTACTAGTTTTCTACCATCTCCTCTTGCGCGGTTAGTTTCTTGTAAATACTGTAACATCTTCTCTGGAACTTCCTCCTCCTCTACAATCCTATTTATAAATATTGGGGACATTTCCGAAAACTTCTCTTTTAAACTGCTGGGAACCTCTATATCTACTTCAGCAAAGCCAAACCACTTACCATTTAAAACAGCCTTGGAAAACTTATTTATTTTAATAGGGTCGTGAGGGCTGCTTTCCTCGTGTAGTTTCCATTCGCCACATGGCATTTGTTTGCTTAATGTTGATAAATATAGGGCATTTGCATCAAAACCAAGTACGGCTTCGCAAAGCTTTCCATTTCCATCTGGGGCTGACCTAATTCTTGTAACACCTGCTTCTACATATCTTGTAAACACAATTGACGGACCTCCAACTAATGCTCCTTTTAACATTTCATATATTTCCTCAGTGGGGGCATACAGTGGCGGACATATCGCGTCTGCTATCTTACTCTCTTTGGTTTGGTAAGGTTTTATATGGTTTTTTATCGTTCCTCTGAGAATGTATTGTAAAGCAACTCCCGGTAGGGTAACTGCATCTTTAAACATATCTATACCTTTTGTTTGATAAAATTTTGTAATTTTTTTCGATAGCTTCTAAAAAGGGGCCAACATCCAAGTTGTTATAGTATTTTAACCAGTCTTTGAAAGACTTCATATTTAATCTGCTATAAATGTTGTTGCACTCTTCCAACTGCTGTTTGGTTATCGTTTTATTTGGAGTTAATTTATTTGTCCAATTTTTAAGCGGTGGTAAACCCTCATACGCTAGTTTATCGGGGGAATCGAACCATTCATAGGGGAAGAAGGATTTTTCGCCTTAACCCATTTATCGTAATCGATACCAGGAGCAAGATATAATTTTACATCTAAAAACCTAAATTCTGGTGTAAATAGAAAAATGGTTGTATTGGCTTTTTTTCCTACTAGTACCTTAGTGGTTTTATCCGTTAAAACGTCAACTAAATGCTTCTTTATTAAATTAAGATCGTAATTACTGGAATTGAACCCAATTACTGGGACTTGTGAAATCCAACGGGTAATTTCTCGCTGCTGAGAAGTGTAAAGATACTCCATGTCTGCAGGGTACCCATATGTATTGTTGCTCCCCACGGCCTCTCGGATATTGTCTCCCCTCCTCTTTACATCTTCCATAAATAGGGTTACTAATTGTTTTGGAGAAGTATCACATATGTGAGTTATATTGTTGGATAGAGTATCCCCTATACTAACACTTATTGGGACATGTTCGTTTATAAACTCTAGATCTTTAGTGGGGTTACGCTTTTCTTTACTTCCATCTAAATATGCTTCAAAATCGTATACAATATGATATGGGTAAATCACTGTAGGAGGTTTTTCGAGTTCCTTTACATCCTCAGGTTTACAAATTGCATCATACTCGCATTCAAAAATAGTTACTAATTTGCACTTACCCTCAATTGCTTCGTCTCTCTCGTTGGATCTTCTAAGCTTATTTTTATAATCTTTACAATGTTTGGGACACCCGTGCCAATAACAGCCGTGAAATTGATAAACCGTATCAGTCATAGGGCAATACCCATCCACTGGGGCTCCCGCAATTATTCTTTCTCCGCCGTGACCGCATACTGCAGTGTGAATATGGGGCCCTGGTAAAGATTTTATCCAACTGATCGATTTCTTGCTACAACCGGGTTTTGGGTGGAAAGCTTTTTCGAACGCTGATAGTGGGCGATCTATTTTTTCTCCTTTACATGATACTTTGGTTAATCCCTTCATACAAGTCAATGCGTGCCTGGTTAAATTGCTGGACTTTGTAAAGCGTTGTTTGCAGTCGAAGCAACAATAATTATTTTCAGAGGCTTTATTCATATCTGTAATAAGGAAGGCGTGATCGTTATAGATGCCTATTTTCATCTTTTTATTACCAATCTTGTCGTAATGAGCCGCTACTTTTCTTAAATACCATGTTCCCTCTTCTGTAGGTTCGTACGCATCAATACCTATTTTAAAACACTCTTCTATTTTCTTGATATCTCCAAATTGTATGGGGCCTTCGGGTTTCTGTAATTTATGGGTTTTACAAAACTGCAAATACTTTTGCTGGAGTTCTTTGGTCAATGTTAAACACCTATCGGCTCTAAGCTTCGAAGTGTGGAGCGCCAAGCATCTGAACAAACAAAGATCATCATTGAAACTATCCAGGGGCTTCATCCCTTTCTTATAACGCAACCACTCAGGCATTCGACCCCCTGCCACTTTTCCAGATTTCATTCCGGTATCTCCTTTAGGTAAACACCATAGACCGCTTATAACGATGACACGATTCCAGATATTTATATACCTAATGAATAACAAGGGCTCACGCACTCTATATAAGGGAATATAAAAAGTGGTCCAGAACCGCCATTCTCTTATACTACAGTATGACATTTTATTTTTACTGTGGGTTGTATTTATTTCGCTTTAAATTAACACGAAATTTTACTATTTTTGGTACCTATGGGGCTACCCACTGCTTTCAATTCTTCCCCCACACTTCGCGGTAACGAACTGACTCCCTATATACTACTAGAATTGTCTCCTTGGAGACAATTCTAATTAAATACCAACATG
This sequence comes from Conchocele bisecta, assembly GCA_029237695.1. NCBI lineage: Eukaryota > Metazoa > Mollusca > Bivalvia > Lucinida > Thyasiridae > Conchocele > Conchocele bisecta. Next base: position 79,501,032 of record CM055267.1, on the reverse strand, counting down.
TGTTTTCATGGAAAATAAGAAAAATATGCTATATTTGTGGTCTGTTTATTGTTTTCTGCAGCATGATAAAGGTACCATAAAATTGTTATTGCTTTTGTTGATACTCGCTACTTCTGATTTCAATTGGGTTTTGGGCAATTTTAACAAATACGCAGCTTATCTGGAACTCTGAAGTATATAAATACACATGCAGTAACCTTCTTACCAACTCTGCATGATATTGTGGCGCAACAGAGTGCCTGCAGGCCCAAATGAGTATCGGCTGCCATTGCCGCTGCCTTCCGATGGTAGCCGCTGTAAGTAGCCAGTATTCCGCAACAGATCAAGTAACCTCCCCAGTGAGTTTGCTCTTGTTGAAGCAGCTGCCTGCTGAAATGTGACTGTGATTGGAGAAATGTGGCATATGGTATTTGTGTAAAACAGCTCATTTTCTTCTGCTAGCACACGACTGTAGCCTAATAAGGATCTGTTTCAGTTTGTTACAAGTATTAATGCCGAATAGTGCACTCTGATTAGACTGCACGCATGCACATGTTTTTATAGATCTACAGTTGTCACAATGTCACGGGATATAGAATTTATGACATAATTGAGAAACTCCGGCGAACTTCTTAAAGGTACATGCCCACTCAGTAAGCACAAAATGTTTGTTATATCAGAGACATCATCTGAGACATTTTCTGGCAAAATTACCACACGTATTGATTGGCATATCTATACATTTTATATCGGACGTAAATTTCCACACAGCTATCTCACGTTAAAATAAATAATAACTAAATGATTATATCTGTATAGCTGGCACTTGTAATTTTTAGAACTGGTGGATTAGTGATTATACACTTATATAATTCCTGTAAAGAACATTTTGTGCCTACTGAGCGGGCATGTATAATGTTTAATGTGCCGGACACACGGACACACAGTCCAAACACTATATGCCTCCAGCTCTACAGAGACCGGGGGCATAAAACTTGGTGCTAATGTACAAACACAGCCATCCAACAATTTAGTAGGTGTTTTAATTGACTTTTTACTTCACTTTCTGATGCAAACATGACCTTTGGTATGGAAGTTCCCTAGGACAATAGAAAACTTTTTATCCAAAGACACACGCTCTATCTCATTTTCAACTCCCGGTATCAATGGAAATCCAAGATGGCCGCCGTGAATAATCTTAAAATTGACCTAACTTGGTACCTGATCATGCTAGAAACATGATTTTGGTGTCTATTCCCATGTACCGGCATGCACAGAAATCAATAAAATACTTGTCAACAATATCCGTTCATGAAAACATGACCGAAATTCAAAATGGCCACATTTTTCAATAAAAAAACGTCTAAATTGAACGCATTGACACAGTTAGTTAGTATCTCCTAATTAGGAGATAGTAAGTCCTAATTATGAGATAGTAAGCCCTAATTAGGAAGTAGGAGATAGTATCCCCTACTTAGGAGATAAAAACTATTTTAGCATTGGCACCAGGACTCTTCCATATATAGTTAATGTATTTATAGACATTAGTACGTACCTGCGTGTGAAATATGCAGTGCTCCCTCTTACAACGTGCACTCCCGTCTATATACGATGTGGTTGTTCAGGAGGAAATCATTCAGCAATTTGAGAAATCTAAGATGGCTATCAAGATGTTCACCGTTGGATATAAAAATAAAACTCTTCAACCTTTCGCCATAAACTGATACGTGATGCCACCTTTTCCAGTTAACTTTGGTATCATATACATACCAACGTTAAATGTCATGATCAGGGTCACAGCTATATAGAAAAAACATCGTAAAATGCAGTACCTTTGCAAGTACAATGTAATTTGATAATGATGTTTGGTAATAATTATTATGTAGTCGTATCGCAGGGTTATAATTAAGGGACCGCTTCATTGCAGTTCATGGAATAGGCGCTTTGTTAGTAACATGCACACGGTAAATTTAACAATTTGTTTCATCCTTAACGGAATTCTGATATCCCTGGTTTAGCCCCCAGGTGCATGTTTTGCTTCCTTGTTACTTGAGAGCTGAATCCGGTTATACTCATAATAAAAGTAGTAAGATTTAATACTAATTGTATTACTTTTAGGTAGTGGGGCTAAATGACTCTGGTGTGGTGAGAACCTGGCACCAGGTGAAATTTGGGATTCTACCATGTTAGCCCGGCCTAAAATGGCCTTATATTAGCTGTTGACAGGCCGTTAAACACTATTAAATAAATTACAAATCATGACATTAGACAACGCCAGATTTATTTCATTATTAATTCCTGTCCAATTTAGAAATCCTGATCAGACGCAGATGATAAAGCCTAAACATCATTCAGCGTTTGCTGAATGCAAAATGAATCACTGATCAAATTGTGAACAGCATAGACCCTCACCAGACTGTACTGAAAATGCAATACATACTGTGTTATCTGGTTATAAGGTAACATAATTATAACACATGGGAAATGTGCAGTTTTGTTGCGCCTGCTTTAGCAGAACTGTAGTCGCCTCTTTTCCGTCCGTCGTCTGCGTCAACAAATGTCAAAAAGTTTGTACAAGTTTCTTCATCACTATATAACTTTAATAATTACTTGACGGATTGCTTCAATATGTGGACACTTGATACATGTGAGCTTTTGGAACACACTCGTGTCCCAATTAACATGACCTTGGCATTTTTTACCTTCATATTTTTGCGGAAACACTTAGCCATTTTTTTTGTGTCGAAAAGTTTGTACAAGTTTCTTCATCATCATATATATCTTTAATATTACTTTATGGATGGCTTCCATATTTGGACACTTGATACATGTGAGCATTTGGAACACACTCATGCCCCAATTAACATGACCTTCACCTTTTTAACCTTCACATTTTTGCGGAAACACATAGCCATTTTTGCGTCAAACACTTTGTACACGTTTCTTTATCGGCATATAACTTTAATATTACTTGATGGATTGCTTCAATGTTTGGACACTTGATATATGTAAGCATTTGGAACACACTCATGCACCCATATGCATGACCTTGCCCATTTGACATTCACACTGTTGTGGAAACACATAGGCATTTATTTACGTCAAAACGTGTACAAGTTTCTTCATCAACATATAACTTTGATATTACTTGGTGGATTGCTTCATAGACACTTGGACACCTGATACATGTACGCATTTGGAACACACTCATGCCGCCATTAAGATGACCTTCATCGTTTGGCCTTCATGTATTTGTGGAAACACTTTACGTCAAAAGTGGGTCGCAGTTGGGAATATGCGATGAAATAATTTAACGATCGGGGTTCATCCTTACGGGAATCCCGACCGGATACCTGGTTTGGCCCTCATGTACGTCGTTGGCATTCTTGTATGTGACCATTTCAGCGGGTTATACCCCTTCTGTGAGTATTATGATTATTCGTGGACATTAGTATTTATGATTATTTGTGGAAATTATTATTTATGATTATTTGTGGAAATTATTATTTATGGACCTGGCACCATGTCAGGTTGTACTAAGTTTAGGGCTCAATATATTATATTTTTTTCGACGTAAATATTCCGTCCTGATTTTGGGATCCCCCCCTCCCACCCCGAATGCAGCAAGTTGAAAAACACGTTGGCCCGGCCTTAAATAAATGACCTTAGCTGTTGATAGGCCGTTAATTTCCAACTCTCAAGTAACAAGGAAGCAAAACATGCACCTGGGGGCTAAACCAGGGATATCAGAATTCCGTTAAGGATGAAAAGTTTTATGTCAAAAAGTTTGTACAAGTTTCCTTATCATGCTATAACTTTAAAATTACTGATTACGGAGTGCTTCAATATTTGAAACTCGATACATGTGAGCATTTGGAACACACTCACTAGTACTGTTGACCTTTTTCGTGTTTAAAGCATGTAATGCATTTCTCTGATGGTTTTGTGATGCTTACTTTAGCACATGCCCATGCTCATATTATGTATAATCAAATGCCTCAGCAGGCACGACATACCTTTCATGGCGGAATTCTTGTTTTATCAAATTATCAAGTTGTCTAGTTATTCCGTATTAGACTGGTTTAAAGGTACATGCCCACTCAGTAGGCACAAAATGGTCTTTCCGGGAATAAATAAGTGTATAATTGTATCACTATTCCACCAGTTCTAAAACTTACGAGTGCCTCATTTACATGTAGTAATATTTATTTTACTGATAGTGACGCGCGGTGGTATCAGGCTATTTTCATATGCAAATGAGATATGCTATTTTTTTTAATTATTTATACTAATTAAATGCGTCACCTGAAAAAATAATATTTTCGACAGATTATAAAGTAATATCATTGCACATCAAAAAATAAATACAGATAAATACAAATTATGTTTTATAAACTTTATTAACTGATTAGTGTGTGTTTCCTTTGTTATTATCCATTTTAAATAGAAACTAAACATGCTTTCAAGAATGAATAAGTACACAAATTCCTCAGTAATAACATATCGTTTTGCTGCATATGCAAACTGTTACAGAATATTTAGTTAATGCAGAACGACAAACGGCGGCCATCTTGGATTCAACAATCTGGTTTCACTGTATCGTAATTTTATTATACATCACACGATATCCATTGCATGTTAGTTGAGACAAATTTCATGGCGTTAGCATATTTCAATCAATATTTACATTCAATTTAGACGTATTTTATAGAAAAATGGCGGCCATTTTGAATTTCGGTCATGTTTTCATGAACGGATATTGTTGAAAATTATTTTATTGTTTTCTGTAATTGCCAGTAAATGGGAATAGCCATCAAAATCATGTTTCTAGCATGATCAGGTACCAAGTTATGCCAATTTTAAGATTTTACCTATATTCACGGCGGTCATCTTGGATTTCCATGGATACAGGGAGTTGAAAATGAGATAGAGCGTGTGTCTTTGGATAACAAGTTTTCTATTGTCTTAGGGAACTTCCATACCAAAGGGGACCTTTGTATCAGAAAGTGAAGTTAACACCCTATTTTGTGCAGTTAACACACCTACTAATTACCAAGCATTTCCTTCTTAACAAAATATGAATTGGTTGATTTCAATGCCTCCATTATTTTTATTTGTTAAGTCAGATGCACAGTAGACTAGTACTTGGGTCGAGTGCATAAAATCCACTCAAATACATCATCACCATGAAACATTTCAAAGCAGGAAGATGAAAAGTATAATTTTGAATGCATAAATATCGATAGCGGAGATAATCTCTGCTAAACGGTAGCTGCACGTTTTCCGCTTTATAGGCAACAGATTGCACTATATCGCTACACCACGCTACATAGTAAAAATATGCGTAATAGCATTTACACTTTGCGCACTACAATATAGAAAAAAAATGCAGGGTGTTGACATTCATACTTCCCTATATTGTTATTGAGAGATAATTCAATATGACACAAAACTTCTTAGGTCACTGTCTATGAAGTAGAAAGTACACAAAGAACGCTTCAAACGCACATTTGGAAAGACTACTCCATCATAACTCTTATGGTAATGCAGTGTTTACTATTTCATCTGTATCCTTCTAGCCGAGACATAGGCTGTGTAAATTTTGTTGACAATAACAGCCCCTTGCAATTTTGCAATTTCCTACACATGTCTGATCAGTGAGCTGTTTAATACTTTGCAGTCCTGTTAAAAAACTCCATATGACAACAAGACACATGTGTTTGGCCTTGGTTTACCTGCAGGTTGCACTATATCGCTACACCACGCTACACAGTAACAAGAGTTGTCAGAAGACAACGAAGCTCGCCTGTTGGCAGCCTTCATTCAAACTTGTCACAGTTGTATAAAAAACATGAATATTATATAACTTGACCTTGGGATAAGGGGTGTGCGGTGGACCTTGACATTGAGGTCAGTGGTGGAAGGTGGATTGTGGATTTGATATAGCATATTAAGATGAATGCATGTATGAAATATCAATGCGCTCCCTGAAATGAGAAGGAAAACAAAATTTAACCCAGCGTTAAGTTTATGAACACACTAAGTTGGTGATTTTCTACAGCATGATAGCTATTCACATGAGGAATGCATGTATAAATGTGCTAAGTTTGTGACCTTGGCAAAAGGGGTGGGGGGGGGTGGGTCATGGATTTGCTGTAGCACAATAGAGTATTATCAGATGAATGCATGTATGAAATATGAAGGTGTTCCCTGTAAAGAAACAGAAGTTATAAAAAGACATTTACTCCAACGTTAAGTTTATGATGTTGATCTTGGGGAAAGGGGTGGGGTGGGTGTATCATGGATTTGCTGTAGCACAATAGAGGATCATCGGATGAATGCATGTATGAAATATCAAAGCGTTCAAAGTGTAAAGAAACAGACGTTACACAACATTTACCCCAATGTAAAGTTTATGAACATGCTAAGTTTGTGACCTTGACCTTGGGGTAAGGGTTGGGTGGTGGGTTGTGGATTTGCTACAGCATGATAGAGGGTCATGTGAGGAATGTATGTATGAAATATCAAGGCGTTCCATCAAAGGAAACAGTTGTTATCAGACATTTACCCCAACGTTAAGTTTATGAATGTGTCAAGTTTGTGACCTTGACCTTGGGGTAAGGGGTGGGCGGTGGGTCATGGAATTGCTATAGTACGATAGTGTATCATCAGATGAATGCGTGTATGAAATATCAAGGCGTTCCATGAAAGGAAACAGATGTTATAAGACATTTACCCCAACGTTAAGTTTATGAATGTGCTAAGTTTGTGACCGTGACCTTGGGGAAAGGGGTGGGGTGGGGGTGGTGGCATGGATTTGCTATAGCATGATAGAGTATCATCAGATGAATGCATGTATGAAATATCAAGGTGTTCAAAGTGTAAAGAAACAGAAGTTACACAACATTTACCCCAACGTTAAGTTTATGAACATGCTATGTTTGTGACCTTGACTTTTGGATAAGGGTTGGGTGGTGGGTTGTGGATTTGCTACAGCATGATAGAGGGTAATCTGAGGAATGTATGAAATAGCAAGGCGTTCCATGAAAGGAAACAGACATTTACCCCAACGTTAAGTTTATGAATGTACTAAGTTTGTGACCTTGACCTTGGGGTAAGGGATGGGCGGTGGATCATGGATTTGCTATAGCATGATAGAGTACCATCAGATGAATGCATATTTGAAATATCAAGGCGTTCCATGAAAGGAAACAGATGTTATAATACATTTACCCGAACATTAAGTTTAAGAATGTGCTAAGATTGTGACCTTGACTTTGGGGAAAGGGGTGGGCGGTGAGTCATGAATTTGCTATAGCACGATAGAGTATCAGCAGATGAATGCATGTATGAAATATGAAGGCGTTCCCTGTAAATAAACAGAAGTTACACAACATTTACCCCAACGTTAAGTTTATGAACATGCTAAGTTGTGACCTTGACCTTGGGGTAACGATTGGGTGGGCGGTGGGTCATGGATTTGCTATAGCACGATAGAGTATCATCAGATAAATGCATGTATGAAATATCAAGGCGTTCCATGAAAGGAAACAGATGTTATAAGACATTTACCCCAACGTTAAGATTATAAATGTGCTAAGTCTGTGACCTTGACCTTGCGGTAAGGGCTGGGTGGTGGGTCATGGATTTGCTACAGCATGATACAGGGTCATCTGAGGAATGCATGTATGAAATAACAAGGTGTTCCATGCAAGGAAACAAAAGTTATAAGACATTTACCCCAACGTTAAGTTTATGAATGTGCCAAGTTTGTGACCTTGACCTTGAGGTAAGGGCTGGGTGGTGGGTCATGAATTTGCTACAGCATGATAGAGGGTCATCTGAGGAATGCATGTATGAAATAACAAGGTGTTCCATGAAAGGAAACAGAAGTTATAAGACATTTACCCAACGTTAAGTTTATGAATGTGCCAAGTTTGTGACCTTGACCTTGGGGTAAGGGATGGGTGGTGGGTCATGGATTTGCTACAGCATGATAGAGGGTCATCTGAGGAATGCATGTATGAAATAACAAGGTGTTCCGTGAAAGGAAACAGAAGTTATAAGACATTTACCCAACGTTAAGTTTATGAATGTGCCAAGTTTGTGACCTTGACCTTGGGGTAAGGGCTGGGTGGTGGGTCATGGATTTGCTATAGCATGATAGAGGGTCATCTGAAGAATGCATGTATGATATAACAAGGTGTTCCATGAAAGGAAACAGAAGTTATAAGACATTTACCCAACGTTAAGTTTATGAATGTGACAAGTTTGTGACCTTGACCTTGGGGTAAGGGCTGGGTGGTGGGTCATGGATTTGCTACATCATGATAGAGGGTCATCTGAGGAATGTATGTATGAAACTAGATTTGTCAGTAAGCGGGGGGTTACGGAATACCCCCCCCCCCCCCCCTGCGTCAGCCCTGACCTAGAATGAATTCCAGCTTGCATACTATCATTTTCAGATAAAAGACTATGTCAGCACATATGGAGAGTGCGATGGTGGTTCCAGTTGAAAAAAGCAAACTAGACATTCTAAGTCCGTGACCTTGACCCCTGGCATAAATGGGGGTCATAGGTTTGTTGCAGAATGATGTACGAGTGTCAGAGAAGGGGCAGGTAAAATATGAAAGATTTCCGCAAAGGGAAAGAGAAGTTAAAAGGAAATTTACAATTGTTAAGTTTTTTTTTTTCTTCTAAATTTCTAAGTCCGTGACCTTGACCCCTGGCATAAATGGGGGTCGTAGGTTTGTTGCAGAATGATGTATGAGTGTCAGAGAAGGGGCGGGTAAAATATGAAAGATTTCCGCAAAGGGAAAGAGAAGTTAAAAGGAAATTTACAATTGTTAAGTTTTTTTTTTTTCTAAATTTCTAAGTCCGTGACCTTGACCCCTGGCATAAATGGGGGTCGTAGGTTTGTTGCAGAATGATGTATGAGTGTCAGAGAAGGGGCGGGTAAAATATGAAAGATTTCCGCAAAGGAAAGAGAAGTTAAAAGGAAATTTACAATTGTTAAGTTTTGTGACGGACGGAAACACAGAAACACGGAAACTCGGACGGACGGATGGACGGACAAGCTGACTCCAGTATAATAACAAGATGTTCCATGAAAGGAAACAGAAGTTATAAGACATTTACCCAACGTTAAGTTTATGAATGTGCCAAGTTTGTGACCTTGACCTTGGGGTAAGGGCTGGGTGCAGGGTCATGGATTTGCTACAGCATGATAGAGGGTCATCTGAGGAATGCATGTATGAAATAACAAGGTGTTCCATGAAAGGAAACAGAAGTTATAAGACATTTACCCAACGTTAAGTTTGTGGACGACGCCGACGACGCCAGGGGTATGACATAAGCTCTACTGCACTTCGTGCAGGCGAGTTAAAAATGTGCGTAATAGCATTTACACGCGCACTAAAATATACTTTGCTATATTGTTAATAAGAGACAATTCTACAATATGACACAAAAAATATTACAATAAACTTACCTAATAAAGTGTGTATTAACAAAATTCTTAGGTCACTCTCCACAAAGTAAACAAAGAACTCTTGAAACGCACATTTGGAAAGACTACTCCGTCATAACTCTTATGTAATGCAGTGTAATGAAATGTAATTAGAGTTATGTACTCAGAACTAACCTATATTTTAGTGCGCGAAGTGTAAATACTATTATGCACATTTTTACTGTGTAGCGTGGTGTAGCGATATAGTTCAACCTTTTGCCGATAAAGCGGTAAACGTGCAGCTAACATTGGTTATGCTTTTATTCCAGTTTTTATAAAAAAAATTGCAAAATATCGAAGGGACCGTTATTGTGACAACAAATACATAGCAGGTGTCTTGGCTATAAGGATACAGAAAACATAAAATACAGATGAAATAGTAAAAGCGGAGATTATCTGAGCTATTATATTGGATGTGTCGACAACTGGTATTACACGGAAACTAGTAGCTACAGCCAATTGGGTGTTGAAATCGATTGTTTCTTGAGCATTGGCTGCGTGACAGGTAAGTTTCTTGTCACACATTATTGCAATATACAATTCGTAATGGCCAAGAAGAAAAACATGCATTCAGATTGTCTTTCTTACCATGGTATTTGCAACAAATCACGAACACCTCAAATGATTCTCTTTATGGAGGCTGACATATTTGTTATTGCCTGTGTGACTGGTTGCTATATTTTTACATACCGATGTGCCATACAAATGTATATTAAACGAGACCAGTCTACGCGTATGCTAATTGAACGCTGCCATTTCAACAAATGGGTATGCTAAAAATAAATTAATTATCCAGTGTTTAAGTAGCTATAATTGTATGGCCTATTAAGTTGTCACAAATACTTCCAATCATTATTTATTTCAAAGCAAAAAGTGTACACATTAACAATGTTTAAATGAAGTTTGGCACCATCATTACTTATTACTTCTACCTCTAAATTAAATGGTATGATCCACATTGTCAGAGCAAGAAAAGTGGGCGGACGCACAGGTATAGTGAACTGTCAAAGAACGTGTATTGATAATAATAATCATAATGTGATTATGTACATTATAGGTAACGGTTGTGTATCACCTTTGAATATGCTCACATTGAATATTGTAATATCACTGTGAAATTTGGAATTATAAAACAAAATATAAATGGAGATACCTATGTGATTTGTTTATAACATGTGGAATACGTCGTCTGCAAAAAGTTTGTTGTCACCTGGTTACTGATTGATTTGCTTCAAACATAGTTATCTCAGCATCACTGACTCATCGGTTTGTAATCAGCAGTTCCTGATAGCGCAGTGTCATTGATGAAGTTGGTGGTTATCTACAGTGGGATGTAAATATTTATGTTCTCAACTGATTGTGCACAGGTGAGTTCAGTTCAATATTCAGATTCAATATCAGCATTCATAAACATGGTGATAATCTATCTCACTTTATATTCAAACTATTGATGTTGATTTATATGAGAAAACAATTGCCATATTAATATATTAACTGAATTTAGTAATCATTTTACATTTCTCTGACACTTTCTACGTAGTAATGACACATAAATTTGATGATTCAAACCCAAGGTTTTCACCTTAATAGCAAGAATCTCCTGAGTAATCAAGTTGGGTCGTGATGCTATATATTGTTGATTTCAATACAATTTTTTACCAACCAAATTTTTTCTCTCAGATATTTATGAATGTTATCAATAAAAAGGATTGTTTTTATTTCTATAAACAATAAAAGCTTAAAATATTTCACAACTACTATTTACATGCATATTGAAATAACCCACACGTTATTTAATTTAAAAATTTGATACTTTATTACTGTTTTTGAAAATTCCACAGGAAAATGCCACTTTACATGAGTAAGCCATCATGACTGTATATCAAATGAAGTCACAACTACTGAGTAACATAAAAGTGAATTTTGTCACAATTTTATCAAATTTATCATAGCAATAAATAACATTTTTAATAATTTATTGGGAATGAACTTGTAAAGGTCCACAAATCCTACCATACATACCAACTTAGCTGCATGTTTTCCGCTTTATAGGCAACATGTTGCACAATATCACTACACCACGTTACACAAGTAAAAATATGCGTAATATCATTTACACTTTGCTCACTAACTTAAAGAAAAAACCTGCAGGGTTTTGACATTCATACTTCGCTATATTTAGTTATTGAGAGAAAATTCTACAAAAAATATTACCATAAACTTACCTAATAAACTGTGTATTAGCAAAATTCTTAGGTCGCTCTCCACGAAGTAGAAAGTAAACAAAGAACGCTTCAAACGCACATTTTGAAATACTACGGGCATTGTCTGGTGGGAGAGCGGATGGAGGAATAAACAAACCTACTTATTCATCCCAATTCCCAGTGCCTGCTTATCTTGTACAGGAGCACTTTTTCTCAGGAAATAAATATGCTTATAATATGTACAGTGTGTTGATACTGACATGTAGACACACTCATAAAGTTGAGGTTTTAATCAGTGGCGGATTCAGGGAAGGGGCCCGGGTGACCTTTTAGGATTCCAAATTGTTTTTGTCGCACCCGCTTGCGGAAAGCGCGATATAGTCGGCACTTTGGTGTACGTACGTACGTACGTGTGTCCGGTTACAGTTTTTGGTTAAATCTTTTGGTTAAGTTTTTTGGTTAAAGGTTTTTGTTATACTATATCTCTGCAACTGCTTTGCCCATTACCTTGAAACATCACATGGGTGTTTATCATCATCTATATTTTCATTATACCCCCCTCCCGTGCGGCCCCTGTGCCCAATGTCAAGGTTTAATAACTTTGAAATTTTTGAATAGTCGGCACTTTGGCGTACGTACGTGTGTCCGGTTAAAGTTTTTTGGTTAAGCTTTTTCCATCTACTATATCTCTTTTTTTAGTGTCCATGCCTCGCCCCAAGGCGCGACATGCAGGCCGCGGCCATCTAGTTTAATTGAGAAGCTGTGATTGCTGCAAAAAATTAGCAATCACTATCAAATAAGGGTGATTTTCTCAGATCATGGTCCAGATATTATAGTGAGCCCATTCAGAAATTATTACCACAATCTGCCTATACCACATGAGCATTGTGTAATGAAAATTATGAAAAATGCTATGTTAATTATACATATCCTGTGCAAGTCTACGCTGGTGACAAATTCTGAAATATTGATGCTGATAAACAAGCATATTAAGAGTCAAGTCAATCTGATTTAATCTTTAACACAGATTTCACAGTCACTTGACAATGACGTTTATAAAAGGAGAGACATAGTGCAGTTCTTCAAACGTCTTAAATTGTTGGTATTTCTGACATCGGTGGCCCAACTGTCTTCTACCTACAGGTCTGTCCACACATCCAATGAATGATTCCGCCAGCTCGTACAGCCTCAGTAACAGCCTGGTAGACGATTCCGATGCCTCGTGTACATGTCTCCGGCTCACATACAGCTCAGAAAACACGCCAGAACACACGCCTGTACATGGAAACAGCTCCATCTCAGACTGCAGTGAGGCATCGGAACAGGCAGATCCCGCGTCCGTTGATCCAGTGACCCCAGAACGAGATAAAGATCTGGAGCCAAGCCGTGACCTCTTTGGTATTCAACTAGAGGTAAAATGTTTATTTTACCACATTTCATGCTGAAGATTCACAATTTTGATGATGGAAAAACTCAAATGTATTTTTCAAGTGTTACAAAATGTATATGTATTACCCACCATTTGAACCCACAAGTTGAAGTAACGGACCGAGGTCTATAAATACATTAAATATACATAAAAGCATTAATAAGTGAAACAAAATTACTGTGTATAGGAGGGAGTAAAGAATTATTTTTTAGCTTCTTTTTTTTCCACTTATTAATGCTTTTAGGTATATTTAATGTATTTATAGACCTCGGTCCATTTCTTTAACCTGTGTTTGAACCGTCTCATGGAGATGGTTCAAATGAGTGGTCTCAACATATTCTTTTGAAGCAAAATAAGGAAAATAGAGGAAAAATAATTAGAAATCAGTATATACATGTACAAGGATAGCGATACTGCTGCATATGCAATGATGTAATAGATAGAATTAATTATATGGATGTTATATGCACAGCATTTACATTCCTATGGTGGTGACCAGGGGCCTATTTCATCAACATTGCAAAGTATACTTTACTAGCAAAGTATACTTTGACGGAGAAATTTTCAATTTTTTTAAAAATTTATTATTTTTATTATACTGAATTTATTACATTATCACAGCCATTTAATGGCTGTGATAATGTAATAAATTCAGTATAATAATTCTGCATACTTTTAATCATGAAATATATGCATTTGTTAGTTCTATATGAAATAATGCATTTCAGGAAAAATAAATGATTTCTCCCTCAAAGTATACTTTGCTAGTAAAGTATACTTTGCAATGTTGATGAAATAGACTACAGGCCCGTACGCAGGAATTAATTTAGGGGGTGCGTTATCGACGGCTCGAAGGGCTAAACTTTGTTTTTTTTGCACATTCACGGACAGACCTCGGCAGATTAACCATTTCACCCCTAAATAACTGGAATGGATTTTGATATGTTAATTTTGCAACCCATTCCAATCATCACAAAATGATTTTCAGACCAGCCCATTATGAACATGAGGTGGTTTTGTTCTCAAAATTATGAAAATTACTTGCAAAAAGTGCAGATCCTGATGAGACGGCTCGTCACGAGCCGGCTCATCTGGATCTACACTTTTTGCCAATACCACTATACAGGCCTGTGGTGTTGAACGGGTTAAGGGGGGTGCATACGCACCCGTCGCACCCCCTCTGCGTATGGGCCTGGTGACCCAAGACAATCATTGAGGCTTTTATCAGTATCTCTCTTGATCTCTCAGATAGCCCGGTAAGGGTCTAAATATTTGTCTGATATATCAGTACTATTTTGCTGACTACTAGTAAATGGTGAAGGGTGTATTTATTTGACTGTGTTAAAGGTACATTCCCATTCAGTAGGCACAAAATGTTCTTTATATCAGAGACATCATCTGAGATATTTTCTGGCAAAATAAACATTATGTCACCATTACCACACGTATTGATTGGCATCATTATACATTTATATCAGACGTAAATGTCCACACTGATATCAGGGGCGATAACTGTGTTTCCTTGAAGTGTATACGGACATTACTATTTATGCTCTGTATTTATTTTTTTTATGTGCTATGATCATACTTTATAATCTGTCGAAAATATTATTTTTTCAGGTGACGCATTTAATTAATATAAATAATTAAAAAATGTCATGCCTCATTTGCATATGAAAATAGCCTGATACCACCGTGCGTCACTATCAGTAAAATAAATATTACTAAATTATTATATATCTGTATGGCGAGCACATGTGATTTTTGGAACTGGTGGAATAGTGACACAATTATACACTTATTTAATTCCTATAAATAACAGTGTGTGGGCATGCACCTTTAATGCATAAGCCGGTGTTTGGAGCATTTTTCTCATGTAACCCATAAAACACAAAGAAAACAGCTGGTAAATATCTAACATAATGCGTTACCTATAATAATTGTGTTTCATACATGATTTAATACACTTCTGATGTAGTCACCTCGTATGTGGCTGTGACTGGAGAAATAACACTTAGGGGTTTTGCGACTAGTGCAGATCCAGCTCAGCCTGTGCAACCACCCCACACAGTCTGATCAGGATCTGCACTGGTCGCCATTCCATGAACAAAACACCCGTCATGCTTCCAACAAGCAATATATGTCGTCATCAGGCTACAGGTGTGTGCTATTTGATCAAGAGCTACACTGGTCACAAATCCGATAAGCCCCATTTCTCCAGTCACGGCCAGTTTATGTAATTACAATATTATGGATAAGTGGCACTTTCCTAATGGAAGTATGAACTTTGCTTCGCATTTTTGCGGTCCACCTCATAGTCATGAAACATTCCGTCTGTTCATTTAATGACAAATATCGAACTGCTACTGAGTATATTACAATTACCGTTCCTATTCAGTGGCACTATACAGTGAATACCTGAGTTGCAACAAATATCTTTAATACAAGTGATTTGGGGGTCAATTAACCTAGGTTAATAGGTGTGGCTATGTAATATGCAATTATACAATATGTACCTGTATGTGGACTTTGATTCATTTGATTCATGTACCAACTGGATTTGTAGTTCTGTGTGAGGGTGGCTTGATAGTCTAAGGGTAGAGCATTGAGCTTCAATACTGGAAGTGGTGGCAGAGCTCCAGATAAACTGTCTATTTGCTTAAATATCCAATTAAAATTGCCCAAAACCCAATTGAAATCAGAAGTAGCGAGTATCAAAAAGCAATAAATATTTTATGGTACCTTTAGATAGATAGATAGATAATTTATTTTTAAAGTGCAACCTGTTGCAATAATACAATAGCACATGTTTAACCCTTTCCCTGTTTTGCGATATTTCGACTCTTCCAAATCGAAAACATCTGAATAAAAGAATCAAATGCTGGGTGAAATGATGGTTAAATTATCTGATAGAGTAGAAAACATTGTGGGAAAAGGAGAAATTGCTTGTTACAAGCAATTTCTCCTTTTCCCACAATGTTTTCAAAAGACATCTTCTGCAGAGGCGTGAAAAGTCGTTTCTATCAGGGAAAGGGTTAAGTACTGAACAGCCAGCCTACAGAGGCTTATGGTGCACTGTCATGTAGATCATTTATGGAACAAGGAAAATACATGCAATAATACATTAAGAACTAGTATGCGATGCCTATGTGTACTGTAGGTGCTGGTACTGTGAGACGCATCATGAGAAAGGTGTGTAGATACATGCGCAGTAATATACCAGATACGTATTTGTGCAGCCATGAAGTCTGGTCAGGAATCGCGTCATATCACAGGAGTACAGAGCATAATTTACCGACGGCACAATGTTGCCACCTATAGTGGATATTCTTGCTGGTACCGCTAATCGAATAACCCGATGAGCAGTCGCAACCAGGATACCCACTACCTCAATCGTGGTGCGCCACATAACAATACACACAGTACGCTGACAAAGGGAAGTAATTATGAATGGACTAATATTGTCGAGCGATATAGAGAACAGTGATGGAATAGTATGAGTAGATGCAGGCATTTACGGTGAATAGATGAGCTCGTATGCATTATATGACCAGGTGTACACAGTATGTGTGCAAGCAGTGTAGGTACCGTTAACATGCTGCAGAAAACAATGAACAGTCCACAAATATAGCATATTTTTCTTATTTTCCATGAAAACACATCTTGGTATTTCATTAGAATTGTCTCCCCGGACAAGACATGTTTTCATTTCGAAGCAAACTATTATTCAATAATTGCTGTCTGTTGATGTGTCAACAGTAGTGTGATTTTATTTTACCCTATTAGTTTAAACAATATTTATTTCAAGTTATGGCAAGTGATATATATATACATACAATTGAGAACAGGATTAGAAAACAAGCTTTTACACTTATGTGAATTCTTCTCCTGCAGAAGATCAGTTTTACAATATGGCTAAGGAACAAGTTGGTGAAATAACGTAGCATTGTATGAAAAAAAAAAAAAAATGTGTATATCAAAATGAATGCGTCACACCATGATGGAAGCGTATGTGGTGTTTGAACGTCTCACTTACGCTGGACAGTACTGATCAGAAGGGACTTAGCTAAAACTCAGACCGCTTTATCATGGTGCGCAACATTGGTATTTATAAGAGAAATTGAAGACATAGGCAAGCTCAACACCGCCAGACCGAATGCTGAGGTAGTGTCCAACGTATCCATTCATGTTACCTATTAACATTTTGAAATACCCAATTACTTCAGAAATGATGGAGTGACAATACTCAATTACTAATTCCTTATCTGGAGCCCTGGTACATGTATTACCATCCCACTAGTCTTTCAGATGAGACTTCCATGGTACAGCCTAAAATGACCTTACCCGTAGACCGTTACACACAACAATTGTCGTCTGCTGTTGCTTTTAAATCTTGCCTTATTTCTCAATAAAAACATGGTTTGACTGGACTTCAGAATCATTTCCAATGGAAATGATTCTGAAGTGCTGTCAAAGCATGTTTTTGAAGAAACAAATGGAAAATAGAAAATAAACAACAGACGACAAAAAATTAAGATAGCAGTGTAAGGGTTAACTGTTGACACTATTAAATAAATAAATAAACTGACATCCTTAGCTGGTTGCTACAGTGCATTGTGATGTCAATAAGCTGTCAAAGCATGTTTTTGAAGATAAAAATGGAAAATAGAAAATAAACAACAGACATCAACAAATTAAGATAGCGGTGTAAGGGTTAACTGTTGAGACTATTAAATAAATAAATAAACTTACATCCTTAGCTGGTTGCTACAGTGCATTGTGATGTCAATTCACTGGCACAAATGGGCCACTGGCTGAGGAGGGTACAATACTGCAATTGTAACTGTAAATTGATCCTGAATATCCTGCAGTCACACAGTAGGATTATGGTATTAATAGCTATGATGGTTGCAAACCTTGTAACATTTATTGTGTCCGCTGATGGCATATATGCTACCTATGTACACTATACATAATATAATATAGACACATTTTATAATGACCCAGCGCCCTGCCCCCCCTAAAATTCGCCGAATAAAGATTGTTTACAAGTTACAAGGCACGTTTCTACGTTCGCGTTGTGAATTTATTGTTTATTGGGTTTTTTTTTGCTCCAAAATGTGCCAGAACGCAGGAAATGCGATGTAGATTTCAAAAAAATTACGGGGGGGGAATGCCCCCGGAACCCCCTAGCGCGTTCGATAATATAGTCAAGTATTGCAAAATAGTTACGCCACCCCTAACCCGAAATCCTGGATCCGCGCCTGACCCGTCTCATCAGGATCTGCACTGTTTGAAAGTAATTTTCGTATTTTTGAGAACAACAAATACCCCTTTTTTATAAATGGAATAGTCTGAAAATCATTTTGCGATGATTGGATTGGTTGCAAAATTAACATATCGCAGCCCATTCAGTTACTTAGGGGTGAAAGGGTTAACTAACTTGGAAAATCACAAGTAACTTCCCTTAGAACAACTCCTGGGGCATCATCGGCATTAGAATTGGTGGAATTTGTCAGTTCGACGTCACATTAATTGCTTAGTTTCAAGAAATAATAATAAAAAAATTATGAAGTTAATTTATCACTTGAAATGACCCATTGTTACCATCTTGTAATTGCAGTCAGCACTGGTTACACACAAACAGCGATTGATATAAAGAACTAGTGCATCACTGGAATAAGACTCTGCCTGACACAACTTACACATGGCCACGACATGATATAATTATATGTTAATTGTTGTCAATTAACACGGCCGTAGACACCACACGCCAGCCTCGGCATGCCGTGGCACTATTTTGGACTTTTTTTTTTTTTTTTAGAATGCAGGAAACACCATTTTGAGGGTCTAGATTAGTTTTTTTTCTGGGGCTCAATAGTCCGCCGTGACATTAGTTTATTCACTGCTAAGGGCCTGATTAATAACCTGTTACTCTAACTTCCGACCCAATTTGCCTAAGTAATCTACTTGACCATCAGTTGGCAATCAGAAAGTAATGGAGCCTGGCTGAATTATGATTGTAAATGGGTCACCAGCTGACTAGCATAGATCCAGATCAACTTCACTTTCATATGGTTATATGTGTTTGTGACTGGAAAATGGGGCTTATGGAATTTGTTACAAGTGTAGGCCCAGAACGAATAACACACTCCTGTAGCCCAAAAACGATCTACAATGCTTGTTAGACGCATGACCAGTGTTTCATTAATAGAATGGCGAACAGTGCAGATCCTGATCAGACTGTGCAGATGCACAGACTGATCTGGATCTACACTGGTCGCATATCCCATAAGCCACATTTCTCCAGTCAAAACCACATATAATGATTAACTATATACACTAAAGGCAATCATGTTTGTGTCTCGTTCATTGAATGGCAACCAGTGTAGCCCAAGATCAGACTGCGCAGTCTGATTTTGGGCTACACTGGTTTCATACGTCCTATAGTCACTTTTATTCAGCCGGAGAAACTGAGTTTTATATCCGAACTGATTTATTCATCTGCCACACTGTGCGTAATAGTAAAATAATAACAATAGCGCCTTGTGACGGGTTTCCATTGTCACAGACGGGGCTTGATTTTCAGATAGCGTTATCTGAATTGTTTTGAAACGCGACACATTTTCCCGCTGGTCTCTGAAGCAGATTTCAAAGATCTGCATTTTTTTCTTTCACAATTTCCTTCTGTTTTGGCAATCAAAGAAAATTAATTTCTTGTTCTCATCCAAATATTAGAAGAAATGTGGCGGATGGCACTTGTATGTTTTACTGAAGTATGTTTAAAATTTGTTTTAACCCTTAGACCGCTAGTCACAACAATTGTCATCTGCTGTTGCTTTTATATCTTGCCTTATTTCTCAATAAAACATGGTTTGACAGCACTTCAGAATCATTTCCAATGGAAGTGATTCTGAAGTGCTGTCAAACCATGTTGTAAATTATTCTAAAGTGCTGTTAAAGCATGTTTTTGATGATACAAATGGAAAATAGAAAATAAACAGCAGACGACAAAAAAAATAAGATAGCGGTCTAAGCGTTAAAATAGTTTTGATATTATGATAAATATACCTAGGCAAATAAAACATAAATGGCAGTTTATTATAGTGGCTGGTGAAAATGAGCATCTGCAAATTATATTTATGAGGCCTTACCAATAGCATTGAGTATAGACAAGAAGTTTTGAATATTTTATATAAAACTATCACAAGTGTACTACTACAGTGGAACCTCTCTCAACCGGACACCCTGGGAGGTACCCAGGACACCAGGGTGTCCGGTTGAGAGACGCTCCACTGTAGGCTCAGGGATCAGTTTACAGGGCGAAGTGGGCGAAATTCTCTCCCTAAATTGTCTGATTTATCCGTATTTTAAGTTGAGGGAGAAGTTTTTCACTACAGGGATCCTCTAGATTATCGGACAAAAATGGCATTTTTTTTTATGATATTTTTCTTAAAATAGCAGCTACGGGCATACAATTTTCACAGAACAATCGTCGGTTCTTGCTTTCTCCGCACATGTAAACTATTTAGCAAACTGTGCCATCTTTCTCACTAAAAATTGGGTCAGATCATCAGTAATAAGATTGCCCCAAAATTAACATCGACAATCAGTTATCCGCACAAATGTATAACCGTCTTATAATTTGTATTCTCACCTTAAAATCATAATGTTAGCGCCTGAAACCCAGTGTAAACAGCATTGTCTAGTTCTGCAGAAAAAACAATCACCATTCGCTTCTTGGAAAGCAACGTATTTATATAATTTATTGTATTTATAGAACAACTCTGCAATGACGTAATGGGCGCACTCGATAAACCTCGTCATAATTTGGTAGAAAAATCCGCAGTAATGAGGTCCATAAAGGAAATTCTGATCGTTTCGTACACTGGTGTTTTCGTACCTGTCGATTTTACCCATTAATTAATATGGGTGTGAAATGGTGTGTAATGGCTTGATGGCTTGGGTCCGAAATAGCTTGGGGCGATTTGGCCTTGAAACATTTATTTTTTGTTTTTGGATAAGGCTTCAAAAAATAAATGTTTAGATTCTCATCCCCGCCCGCCCCTAATAAAACGGCCCGCCCAAGGGTTTTTTATTTAAAAATTTACGAGAATGATGCGGCCCGCGTATTATACCGCTCCCACAGCTTTTTATCTGAGTGCTTTACGTAGCAATAGATTAGCAATACTTCAATATGAACATGTTATTACAAAACACTATTGCACGCAACTGCGCCTTGCCGTTCAACACTTCGTTTTAGTATTGCCTGAAAATAAAAAATAAAAGTGTTCCACCCGCCCCATTTTTCCCCAAAATTTGGATGAGAATCTAAACATTAATTTTGTGTAGCCTAAGTAGCTCTTCGTTCTTTTTCTATCATGATACATTTTCGCATTCCTTCCTATCTGCTCTGTATTGTACATTGTGTAACAGTCTGAAAATGATATTGGAGGAATGCATCGTATCGTCTGCATACTTCACACAACAGAGTATTGATAAACTCTATAGGGGCCATAAATTATGCGCATGCGCAGTGACAGATACAAGCCCCACGCGACTTTCGACGTTGTAAACAACTTGTGGACATAGTTGGGGGGAATGTTTTCAGCAAATTTTACTAAAATGTTTACCTTGGCGATATATTATTCACACTGGCATGGAAACAGCAAGCACCTGCGTGACTTAGATGTGTTTGTTGCAAAATCGGATCAAATGAATGCGTTTAATTAACAGCTATTTTTATTTGTCCGATAAATTGATTGTCCGGATAATTGGTATGACCCCTGTATATGAAACAGAAATTTTGGAAAAAATGGTCTATTTTCTCAATTTTTGTGTGAGAACTGCTCCCTGTTTTGAAGGGCTATCTTGAACGATGAGGCTGTGTATAAAAACGCACCAATACATGTGCGAGTGCATTTCCATCACAAATAAATAATTAGGGATAGCTTTCAGTGAAAGATATCAACATTACATGCATTGTTGTTTACTGGATGTCCAATTTAGAGGTTCTACTGTTATAGTATTTTTTCGTTTCACCGATATATTGTTAATTAAAACTATGTCACATACGTAAATGGTTTAGCTATTGATGTCATAAGCATTGATGAATATTCAGCGATACGTATAGAATGTAACACCTGTGACACTCGGTATTGTATACTTGGAATGAGTCATCAACGTGCTACTGCTGACTGGCAGATTGGTTGTGACTAGTGTAGACACAGATCATTGTGGTAGCCGTGCTGTCTTCTGATCATAGGATCTATTGTTTGCCATTTTGTTGTAGTGATATTCTTACTGCTTCAGTGGACAATATGATACACAATTTGACTTATTCAGTTATTGAACAGTGTAGGCCCAGATCAGACTGTGCATGCACAGTCTGATCTGGGCCTACCCTGTTCACGATTGACTTGGGTAAAGCTCATGGATACCTCTAAAAAGTTACATCAGTGTCAATGTGCACAGCGTGCTAGTTGATCAGGGTATACACTGGTCACACACTCAATATGCCCAATTTTGTCATGGTAGGATATATAATACTGATGGTGATATGGTGTATGTAGGTTAAATGACGACAGATGTCCTACATGCCTACTAGAGCTGGGACCCTATTACCCGCGAGTACCTGGTGTTCAATTATTTCCCTTGGAATAAAAAACACACTACTTCCATTAGAGTTGTGTTTCCTTTGTCCCATGACCTCCGGACATCATTATGGCCAGTAACACAAACAAAAGCCAAGTTTGGCAATGCTTTTCTTTAATTCAAGAAAAACAAAGTGCAATCTGTGCGACCTGGAGTTAAGTTACCGAGGTGGGGGAACAATGATATGCAGCCTGGCAGGTAAGAGTTCGTTTATAAAACCCATATAAATGAATGTTTAAAGAACTTAATGCTATGTGCAAATTACCCGCGGGTAACGGGTAAAGATTTTGTACCCGGGTAGGAGCGTTACCCTACCCGGGACCCGGGTACTCGAGTACTCGTCCCAGCCCTAATGCCTACTGCCAGCAACCATGTGGCATACATATAGCCGACTGAAATGACCAATGGTGTTGCTTGACAAAAATATGAAGAATGTCTCCCGATGTGTCTATGCCAGCAATGGTACTACATCGTATTACTACAGGTACGAATACAGATTCTTAACTCTTTGCATGCTAGCGGTGAAAATATCCGCCAAACGAATTAGGAGTATATGTTTTATTTCTCTCTGTAAATATGTCTTGAAATTTCATTAGAATTGAGTCCTCAGGAAATTCAAGAAAATATGATGAAATGTCCGCTAGTTTTGAACTATTTATAGCCCACAAGTTTCCCAGTATGCAAAGAGTTAATATATTCCATGCAAATACTGGAAATTGGAAAAGGGGTACCGGTAAATGTATTCATGCCAGTGAAGGATTGTGATTCCTGTGTGATGTTCAGCAAAACAATAACACACTTACAAAACACAGTTGACAAATTGTATTTCATGTAGTTCAGCTGTGTCAGTCTAGCTTTGAAATTAACATACTGGTAATTTATACAAGATTTAGCAATTAGAATTAATATCATCGTCTGTGTTTCCGCGTTTATTAACCCTTTTCATGGTGAGGATACGACATTATGTTTGTGGAAAATCCTAAATATTTTCTTTCTATGTGCTCAACAGTATATGTCGCGACCACCAGTTGAACCGTCTCGACAAGAATGAGTGGTCACAACATATACTTTCATTCAGAAATAACAAAAATAAAATATTTTTTTTAATAAATTTCATACCTATAAAGGTGTATTCTGAAAGGAATGGGTTAATGTGGGGTTGGGAGGGCACGCATATCTTGGTGATAAATCAATCCTTACCTGGACTCGTATCTTAACAGTGAATCTTACTAGAAATCACACCGGGTCCAAGTGATGTAGGGTAATGAACGTGCTTGTCGTCAGATAAGAGGGGATATAGCGTTAGTGTGTGCGTACGTACGCTAATATTTGGCTACAAATGTGTGTCTATGGATGCTGCTTTGTTTTGCATACGACCCACGTCCAACCGCTCAAGGTCACTGAGGACTTGATTTTATTTTTAGCTCACCTGAGCGAAGCTCATGTGAGCTATTGTTACCACAATGTGTCCGTCCATCGTCCGTCGTCCGGTCCGTCGTCCGTCCGTCGTCCGTGAACATTTTCAAACGTCTTCTCCTCGGTAACCATTGGGCCTATAGTCACCAAACTTCATGGTCATGGTCCTTATGTAGGGGGATTACAAACTTGTTAAAATGACGTCATCACGTAATCCAAGATGGCCGCCATCTAAAAATAGCACAAATTCTTAAAAAATCTTCTTCTCAAGAACCGCCAACCGGATTTTGACAAAACTTGGTAGGAATGATCGATGTACAATGCTCTTTCAAAGTTGTTAAAATGGTGACCCCGGGGTCAAAAATGGGCGTGGCCCGTGGGGTCAAATAGGGGTCAAATTTTATTTTTGACCGAATATGGTCATGTCTATATCGAATCGAAGGTATCAACGAGGCGATCACTCTGGTGCAGTTTTTGTCGAAATCGGATGGTTATGTCATCCAAGATGGCCGCCGAAAGGTCAAAAGGTCGTTCTTTTATTAGAGATTTAAAAATTCTTCTGCACACAGCCGGATTTCGACGTAACTTGGTAGGAATGATCGATGTACAATGCTCTTTCAAATTTGTTAAAATGGTAACCCCGGGGTCAAAAATTGGCGTGGCCCGTGGGGTCAAATTTTATTTTTGACCGAATATAATAATAATAATAATAATAATAATAATAGTCTTTATTTTGAGAGGGTAACACATTTAGTTTTCACTAATATGGTCATGTCTATATGAAATCGAAGGTATCAAAGAGGCGATCACTCTGGTACATTATTTGTCGAAATTGGAAGGTCATGTCATCCAAGATGGCCACCAAAAAGTCGTTCTTTTATTAGAGATTTTTCAAAATTCTTCTTCACACGAACCGCTTGGCCCATGGTGGCCAAACTTCACAGTTATGATTCATGGGTGAAGCCTTTTTAGATTTGTTAAAATGGAGGTCGTCGCTAATCCAAGATGGCCGCCATCTAAAAATATCACAAATTCTTAAAAAATCTTCTCTGCCAGCCGGATTTCGACGAAACTTGGTATGAATGATCGACGTAGAATGCTCTTTCAAAGGTGTTAAAATGGTGACCCCGGGGTCAAAAATGGGTGTGGCCTGTGGGGTCAAATTTTATTTTTGACCAAATATGCTCATGTCATATATCAAATTGAAGGTATCGATGAGGCGATTGCTCTGGTGCAATATTTGTCGGAATCAGATGAATATGTCATCCATGATGGCCTCCAAAAGGTCCATTTATTCGAGATTTTGAACTTTCTTTTTCTCAGGAACCACATGGCCGATGCTGGCCAAACTTCATAGTAAGTTAAGATCCTTGTGTGAAGCATTTTCAGATTTGGTAAAATGAGAGTCATCGTTTAATCCAAGATGACTGCCATCTAACAATAGCACAATTTTGTTAAAACACTTATGAACTCAATGTCACATTCTCCTCTGGTGTTCATGGAGTCAGGTGAGCGAATTAGGGCCATCATAGCCCTCTTGTTATTAAGGCTGCCAGCGAGGGGATTAGCTTCGTTTAACGATGCCAGTTCTTGTTAGCCCAATTTCTCAACCCGAGGCACAGGTCAATTTACCGTTACTCTGGTCACAGTTACAACTGATTGTGTAGACATAGTAATTAATTAACCAATGCAGCTCTGAATTGTTTCTCGGAAGCGTCATGGCTTCTGCTTATAAGTCTTTGGGATGGCTTGTGGCTTGGGGTTAGAATACTGTACTTTTTTACTAAAAGTTTTGTGATTTTGAAACCTACATGTACCCTAGGGCATGAAGAATACTTTCATAGTATTTCCATCCCACTGGTCTGTCAGATGATACTTTAAAACTGTGGTCCATTATGACAATAGCTGGAATGTTAAACCCCATTCATTTCATTTACAAGTCTTTCTGAGCACATCATAGAAAATTGTACTTGAAATCATGCAGTTTGATTGGTCGAGACTGAATGGCCAGTCAGCAAACAGACTGGTGAAAACATGGTAACATGTGTGAGACAGAAGTTGTAAGTAATATGTGGTTGTGACTGGAGAAATGGGGCTTATGGGTTTTGCGACCAGTGTAGATCCAGATCAGCCTGTGCATCCGCACAGTCTAATCAGGATCTGCACTGTTCGCCATTACATCACTGAAACACCGATCATGCTTCTAGCAAGCAATACCGTAAATATTCTAATAGACACCCATGCTCTAATAGACACCCACCCGCCACTTTCTACGTTGAAAATTACCAACTTTTTGGCTGATTTTCACGAAATTAGTGCCTCTAATAAACGCCCAGTACTAACTGGAAACAAAATTGGAGCTAATTGTCCAACTAGATTTCTTTTCTTTCCAGTATTTCCAAGGTAACTTCCTTGAAAATCGTGAAAAAAATACATAACTGCTACATCACTTTCAAAAGCAGAAGCGAAATTCCTCATCGGCAGTAGCTATTTGCACGGACACGGCGATCATAATTTACACGGTTATGGAGACGTCATTTTCAAAGCATCTCAAACCCATCTCGTATAATATGGGTGAAATTGATATCGTGTTTGATTGTTGGCCGATATTTCCTACGAGATGAGCAAAAATAAATATGTTTTGTTCTGGACGTGGCCGTGTGCCGAAATTAATCGCACGGATACGGACCGATATGTCCACGGGCCGACACGTCCATGGTCTGAAATGTAAATCTGATATACATTACCAGTATTTTAACATTTTTACCGAGTATACCATAATGACCAAAGTGGGCCGAAACGTCTTGGTCAAAAACGTCCATAAACTGACAGACAGTACAACCAAGTCCGTCAGATGTTTGAGATTTGAGAGTAACCTCCCTTTATTATGTTTTTGTTCAGATAGTAGAATTAGGATATTTTTATCATTTTCACTTTGCTGAATAACTCCTGCCTATTAAACGCCCACCCAGGACTTCATGGCCAGTGATGATTCTAATAGACGCCCAGGCGTCTATTATAATCTTTACGGTATATATCATTATCAGGCTACAGGAGTGCTATTTGATCTGGAGCTATAATGTACAATGATCACGAATCCCATAAGCGCCATTTTTCCAGTCATGACCACATACGTGACTCACATGACAGTTTTTTCAATGATTTATGACCAATATTGACAGTGAAGACCCTAATAGGCTGATCTGGGTCTACACTGGTGACAAAGGCCATAACCCATATATTTCTTCAGTGACAGCCACATATCGGTTAGCTATAGGGTACAAGTGTGCGTCATCAATGTTTGTAATCTATCCAGATGTACTCCAGCCGCCCACACATTGCACGTCTCAATGGTACACATGGGTTGCTGAGTTTGGAGGCCAGTACATACAGGCGGCACATATAGAATACTTACTTTATTCCTTGGTTCATCAACATCTGTTACCCGCCATGACAATACCGTTTTGTCTAGTTGACGTCCCTTAGTATATCTGGCTACAAACTTCTGCAATCTGATAAGAATTAAAGTGCTCCAGATAAGGAAATGGGCATTGGGCAATGTTACTCCGTATGTTTGAAGAAGAAATCAACTGGGTGTTTCCAATTTTAAAAATAAGAATTAAAGTGCAAAGATAAGGAATTAGGCGTTGGGTAATGTTACTCCGTATGTTTGAAGAAGAAATCAGCTGGGTGTTTCCAATTTTAAATTTGGTATTTTACACAACTAATGATATTTCAATTGGGTAGTTTTTTATTTGTTTGTTTGAAAATACATAATATATGTACAGTCGAGCACCGGTATCTCGAACATCAGTATCTCGATAATATCCCCTATCTCGATTATTCAATACAGTCCCGAATTATATCCTTATTTGCTTAACATAAATTTCCTCGGCTGTCTCGACCATGCCCTATCTCGTATATGTGCTCTATCTCGACTGTTCATTATGTCCCCTCTGAATAAAAATACGTTAAAAA
This sequence comes from Conchocele bisecta, assembly GCA_029237695.1. NCBI lineage: Eukaryota > Metazoa > Mollusca > Bivalvia > Lucinida > Thyasiridae > Conchocele > Conchocele bisecta. Next base: position 79,472,864 of record CM055267.1, on the reverse strand, counting down.
TCTCTTTGCTATCTCGATCACATAAACAATTGGATAAATCGCTTATGTGCCTGGCTGCCAAGATCGATTATGACACTAATTTTCCAAACATATCAAACAAAACAAAATAAATTCACACCTACCTCAGGTTGTTTGCTTAATTAGTCTACCTGGATATAGTTTGTCACAATTCATTAAGCATATCAAGCTGGTCATTTACGCAAGTCACTGAGTCATTACGCCACCTTGTAATGTTGTTTAACTTACTACCTTTGGTCATTACCGGTAGTTAATTTGTGAGTTTACTCGTGGTCTAATGGGGAAAATATTCGACCATGTCACTTCATCGCTATCTCGAACCTAGTCCTATCTCGACTATATGGACGAGCTCCCTTCGACTTCGAGATACTGGTGCTTTTGACTGTACTAGTATTCAGTTTGCATTGGTCATAAAGTCGAGAGAATCAGGGTTGATAAAAACAAGCTGGTATGTGACGGCACATATTTTCTATACACACAAGCTTCAACAGTATGTTACAAACTAAAGAAATATTGAATACACAACACTTTGATTGCTTTTTGTATGCATTACTGGTAATTTTTGAAGAAAAAAAATTGCACTGTTAGTTACAGGATTGAATAAACTCTTGGTTTGAACAGTTTCATTACAGCCTTCAGAGCTGCTATAACGGGCCTGTGTTAACCCTTTCACCACTATGTAACTGGAATGGAATATTCCATTTTAATTTTCAAACTATTTCACTGATCGGACAAATCAGAAAGGGGGGGAAATATCCCAAAATAGTGCAGATCCTGATGAGACGGCTCGATATGAGCCGGCTCATCTGGATCTACACTGTTTGCAAACATTGGAATAGAGGTCTGTGGTGTTGAAAGGGTTAAAAATGGCAAACAGTATATGTGCTGATCGGACTCGTGAATCTTACTGGGACTCACACCTAGGGCCAAGTGACCTCGTGTGGTAAGGGTGACAGCTAGGCCAGGTCAGGATATTGTGGGGTCGGTGCTGGAAGGGTATTGTAATTTCAGTGCTGAACATGGAATGCTCCCCACCAGAAAGGTATCCATATATGACATGCTGGACAGGTATAAAACACCAATCAATCAATCATTCACTGATTGACTTAAAATATTGTTTTTCTGAATTTAATTTCTGCCACTTAACTGGTGTCATTATGTTTTCAGTTTTTAGTTTATGAAATGACTAAGTATAGTTGAGCTATGCTGTTCTCATGCACGTGTTGAATTGTCATCAGTTACCTTTTCCTGTCTGAATATATGTAGACGATCACACACAAAGTAAAGAGAAAATCAATTGACGATTAGTCAACAGCCATTTGTGTGATATTCTATTGATGAGTATAATTAATGCGTTGTTTGTGCCCAGTTACGACAATAAACATGTCAATATTTCTGACGTGCCACAACAAAATCTGAATTTTGACTGGTGTAGCCTCTACTGCTCAGCAGAGTAGGAAGGATGTACAAGTAGGTCAACTCGTTACAAGGTCTTCATTGGCTGAATGGCAAAACAGAGGAGACCCTGATCTGACTGTGCAGATCCAAAAAGAATTTAGTCTCATTGTATGGGTTGTCATATACACACAACAGTGAAGTTTTATGATAATTCGGACAGTAAATGACACAGATATACAATTGCTTTTATGGGCGAAAGTGGAGCAGAATAATTATTATGATGTACATGTGTGTCAACAATTAGATCAATTTCCCTAAAACATAGTCACATGGACACAACAAACTGTTAACCCTTTCACCCCTCCTAGGTAACTGGAATGAACGATTTAATATTAAATATTTGATTACTACATGTAATACACATAAGTTCATATGTAATCAAGTCTCCAAATATTAAATTTGCATTATGGCATTCTGTTGAAACCCTTAACTAGAGATTATGTTTGTAAAACATGGGTATGGGTTGTCTGAATATTTAAGCAATCTTTCAAATTACCGGTACATGTATATTGAAGTTAACCTAAATGACCATGAATGTACGGATGAACGGAATTTCAAGAGCAAAGTAATATGCCTCTTGTTATAAACAAAGGGGGCATAAAAACAGGAAAATATAAGTATGATAGCTTGTTGGGAGAATGCATATAAATAAATAATTGACCCTTTCACCCTGAAAGATCATAAAGCAGGCATATGCCCTATAGATCCAGGGGGCCGTTTCACTAAACTTTGTACGACTAAAATGTTCGTAAGTGCATCTTTATTTCGTATATTAAAGTAATACTACCATTTTCCACCTATCTGTAAGTGTCATAACATATGAATGAATTTAGCAAAGATGCCAACATCGATTACTACTGTCTGGTCCACGTTTTGCTGCCGACAAACTTTTGGCTATTAAACACATTAAATCTAAAAAATATTTAAAAGTAAGTACTTTTTTATCAATAACAAAAAAGTCACCCTCCCCAAAAAAAATTATTTTATGAAATTCCATCAAATATTGATTTTATTGCGAAAAAACGATTTTCCTATGGGAATTTCACATGGGGGCTAAAAATAGATTTTTTTTTAAATATTTTTTTTTTATTAGTGGACCTATTTTCAAAATCTAACTTGTTTTCTTAGTTACATCATTTTCAAGCTATCTCGCCAGGTTTCGGAGTCAATTTCCAAAATTTTTGGTTTGTTGATCTTTCAGGATCAAAAAGCAAAAAGTTTTGGAAATGTGCTTCTCATGTTAAATTTCCATAGGAAAATCGTTTTCGTTTTGCACTTACAAACTTTGCAAGCATACAATGTTTAGTGAAATGGGCACCAGTATGGTAGTATAACAGTGGAATCTCTCTAAACCAGGGCTCACATGATATCTGGATTGCAGACATTCCACTGTATATTATTATACTAACTTTCCCAACATTCTTATTACATGTACAAGTGACCATGCTCTTTCATGTAAAGGGTGTTCACAAGTAAACTATGCGAGAACATGGATAAGAGGATAGGTAGAATGCAGTTTTCATGTTCGAGAACAAACTTCAAAGGTCAGTTACATCAGTGTCTGTTGTCATTACATTTCACTTAGTTGTATCGTCATCCATGTGGATAATTGTGACCTATTCTCCTGCATTCTGAGCATATGTCATTTAGTTAAAGTGCAAAATTATAAATATTTCTCTTATTTCGCCACAGAAGTATATATTGAGACCACCATTTGAACCGTCTCGTCGAGACGGTTCAAATGGGTGGTCACAACATATACTTCCATTGAGAAATAACAAAAATAAGACTGCGACTGTTTCACCAATATGTATTAAGGTATTCAATAATTGTTCGCAAAAAAATGTACAGTAGTCAGTTTGAACCAGATGTCACGATTTGGTGTCCGAAGTTAATGAAATGACACTCGCTTGAAATTAGTTTATATAAAATTCAATAGATGAACTATAATTATTACTTATTTTCCCATGTAAGTATATGATATGATCATGACTTGAACAGTCTCATTGAGATTTGCTACAAAGCTGCTTACCCGTAATAATGACTGCTTCTTTTGAAAAACTTAATTGTGGCTGTGACTGGAGAAATGGGGCTTCTGGGTTTAGCTGGCGACCAGTGTAGACCAAGATCAGCCTGTGCATCCCCACAGTCTGATCATGATCTGCACTGTTTACTATTCCATCAATGAAACACCCGGCATGCTTCGTACAAACAATACAGATCATTATCAGGCTACAGGAGAGTGCTATTTGATCAGGAGCTACACTGATCGCAAATCCCATAAGCTGCATGTTTCCAGTCACAGTCACAATTACGTTAAAATAGGGGTTGGTGTTTTTAGTGTCTTGGTGGCACCAGGTCTTGTAAAAACCTTTTCCACTATATACTGTAATAACACCAATTGTTTTGGAAAACTGCTAAAAAGGTTTTCCAAAAGAAATTGTATCCAAATACATGTACACTGTTTAATATTGTAATATGCCAGTACAAACATACTAACCCTAACTATTGGGACATTCTTTATTGTAAGAAACGATATATTTATGTGTGCTGCCCAGACTAGATGGTGTGTGGATGAGTATGGTTATTACGGTACTGTATACAGGCGTGATCACACATCTGTACAGGACTGAAATATACTTATTAATATGTTAAAAAATCAGGCCTCGACAGATTATTAATTTTCCACTTGTCCATATTGGATTTCAACGCATACATTCCTATAAGTTTTAATGTTTAGGCCGTAATGTCTTCAAATTACCACTCGTCCAGATAAAAAATTCACTCGCCAATACAAGCGGACGAGTGGATTTGTTGAGGCCTGAAAAGGCTAAATAAATTGGGTTTATCATTGTGCAACATATTGAACTTAAAAAGCATTGTTCAATATCCTAAAACAGGCATAAACCTTCATCAATCAATCATTATATAAATCAATCAATCAATCAGCCAGCTGAAACTCCATATGGCCTGACCTCATTATTTTTAACAAGTGTGTCGAAAATTAAGCAAGAGAATAATAAGTTCTATTGCGTTTATGATTCGTCTCGACTTTTCACGCCTCTGCAGAAGATGTCTTTTGAAAACATTGTGGGAAAAGGAGAAATTGCTTGTAACAAGCAATTTCTCCTTTTCCCACAATGTTTTCTACTCTATCAGATAATTTAACCATCATTTGACCCAGCATTTCATTCTTTTATTCAGATGTTTTGGTTTTGGATGCGTTGAAATATCGCAAAACAGGGAAAGGGTTAACATTGTTGAACATTTTAACCCATTTAATATAGGCTGGATACACTTACAGTAGTATGAAAATTTGGACAATTTTCTTCTATATTCTAGTTCGAAAGTGTATGTTACAACTCATTTGAAACGCCTTGACGAGGTGGATCAAATGAGTTGTGACAAGGTATATTTTTATAGAGAAATAAACAAAATAATCTGATTATTTCAATAAAAAGTATTTTATCCATGGACTGGACTATAACAGGCATTAAACGTTAATCAATCAATACATCAATTATCCAGCCAATGAGATTACACCATTCAGTATTTGATTTCTTTAGCAATGTTGAGCTCCTTATAACAAGCTTTAAACTTTAACCCTTACACTGCTGAATATTGTTGTCTGCTGTTTATTTTGCATATTCCATTTGGACAACATTGGAAATGATTCTAAAGTGCTGTCAATCCATGTTTTTATTGAAAATAAGACAAAATATAATATATCATTCTAGCATTCGAGCATTCCGTCGGTCGGTCGGTGTGTCGGTGTGTCGGTTGGTCGGTCATTCAGTCAGTCAGTCTCAATCAATGTCAATCAATCAATTAATCAATGAGATGACACCATGTGACCTGCCGTCATTACAGGTGACGTTCCACTTGTTGGAGGCAGAGAAGAGGAAACTGCGTGTGCTGCAGCGCGAGTTGGAGCAGCTCAGCTCTGATATCGCCTGCTCCCAGGTGCCGCAGATAAAGGTATGATGCTGCAATGTTCATACATCAGACAAACCATGTGATTTTGTACCTGTAGCCGATTTCATCAACATTGCAAAGTATACTTTTCTAGCAAAGTATACTTTGAGGGAGAAATTTTCTATTTAGGGAGAAATTTTCAATTTAGGGAGAAATTTATTAATTTTTATTATACTGAATTGATTACATTATCACAGCCATTTTGGCTGTGATAATGTAATCAATTCAGTATAATAATTCTGCATATTTTTAATCATCAATATAGTTTCATATTATGAAATAATGCATTTTGGGAAAAATAAATGATTACTCCCTCAAAGTATACTTTGCTAGATAAGTATACTTTGCAATTTTGATGAAATCGGCTACGGAGAAGATGTGTGATTTTTCATGAAAGAATATTGGCCGACGTTGCGATATTTTCTGTAAATGATTTTGATTTCTGAAATGAAGTTGACAAAATTCTATTCTGCATTTGATCTGAACGTTTTGTCAACTTTCGATGTCATTTTTACAGAAATAGTGAATTTGTGTTGTAAATATTTTCATGAGGTATCGCACATCTTCCGAGATAGAAAATCACATGGCCTGTCTCATATAGCTGTGATTGGAGAAATGGCTCTTACCGGTATTACGTATGGGCCCGTTTCACTAAACTTTGTACTACTATGAAGTTTGTATTAACCCTTAGACCGCTTCTCACAACAATTGTCGTCTGCTGTTGCTTTTATATCTTGCCATATTTCTCGATAAAAACATGGTTTGACAGCACTTCAGATTCTGAAGTGCTGTCAAAGCATGTTGCAAATTATTCTCTAAAGTTCTGTCAAAGCATGTTTTTGATGATAAAAATGGAAAATAGAAAATAAACAGCAGACGACAAAAAAATTAAGATAGCTGTCTAAGGGTTAATTATAAAATGCAAAATAAAAGTTATAATAATATCTGCACAGCCGAAGTATAACTCTTTAACTATATGTGTTCACATTTAATTATTAAATAAATAAAACAGAAACAAATGTATCAGTATCCCGCATGAAATAGGTTGAACCCTTTCAAATTACAGACCTTGATCCTATGTTTGCAAACAGTGTAGATCTTGATGAGTTGCTTCGTAATGAGCCGTCTCATCCAGAATGTTTCTTGATATTGTGTCTGAATTTTTCGAAAATTAACTATCAACTGAAAAATGGAACTGTATATAGACATTAACTTGGAGGTATCCATTGCAGTTACTTGGGATTGAAAGGATTATTATGGTTAGTCTGAGTATACAGGCTTTGCAAGAGTGATTGTGTACAGCATAGGTGTTGAGCTCCAGATAAGTTGTGTATTGGTGTATATTACTCACTTATTTTAGCTGAATACACATTGATTTTCAATAGTGGGAGTCATTGATTTTCAAACTGAGGAGGGCAAATTCTCTAATTTAGTTGAACATGCACTTAGCAAAGCTTATCAGGAGCACTGACATAATGTCTTTTGTGGAACAGCTGTTCGTCTTACCATGGGAAATAACTCATTCAGTAAGTCATGGAAGAGTTGTTGCAGTTGATAATGTTAATACGGTTATGAAATTGGCTTATAAGTTTATGCTACAAGTTGTGTAATTTACTATATGGAATTTAAAATCATGGGTAATATTTAAAAGTAAAAAGTACTTCAGAAATTATTTCTGGTGAAGAATATAATGGTTATATATAAATATTTAGCAATTTTTCACATGCAGATTGAGTTATTTACAAATGTTTATAACTAGTCTTTATAAATAGCAATTCTCAGCAATAGTAGTTTAAGATCATACTTTTAGGGATCATTTCTATAGTATGCATCGCCAGGACGTCAGGTAAAACTGACGGGACCTTAAACCACGAGGAAGAGACATAGCGTTCCCTTCTGAGCGTGAAGCGGGTAGGGGCTGCCACCGGCGCTGGTTGCTGGCCCCTATCATTGATGACCGTTCCTCTACTCCCTAAGTGGGTAGTTGGAGGAAGGGGACGCATTCTGAGTGGTTTAGGTCAAAACACTTTTTTTAACCAAGTAAAAAATAATAATAGTATTAATAGGCCATTTTTCAAGCATAATAGGTGATGAAATGGAATAATAACAAAAATAATTTTGTTTTTTAAAATTATTCAGTAACCTGAACAAACGTTTGTGTAAAAAACTGTCATCGTGTAATGTGCACAGATGCTGGGCGATCAGAATTTTATGTTACATGAGACAAATGTTTCAAATGCAGCCACACATCTAAAATCAAAAACTCCCACTGATAGGGTTGAAACATCCTTAGCACAGCTCAGGCTCAGCCAATCAAGCTGCTTGATTACAAGCACAATATTCAAGTATTTTAAAATGAAGATATAGGAGACAAATATTGACAAGATTACCTCAAGCGGTAGTGGTAGTGTAATAGTCGTCTCGTCACCTCCACACACAGGTAGTAAAATTATTACTGAAAATGGGTTAAGAAATACTATTCACATAAATATGGTACATTTATTATATACCTACCCATGAAATACATAGTTATACGATGTAAATAAAAGTCATATGTTCTCATTGATGAAATAAACAACTTCCGGTGAAAATACGACTACTTCCGCTATCTATATTCATAACGCGCATCTGCAGTGCCAGGCATTACCGTATACAGTCTAAAAAACTGCTAATTTCCATGGAGCGGTATATAATAAATAGAATATTCATATTTTTGCAACGAATATGACATATATGTTCATCGAGTGGTGTGAAATGTCCATATTTCACGAGTAATATGGACATTTCACACCACTCGATGAACATAGATGTCATATTCGTTGCAAAAATATGAATATCTTCTATGTATTTGGAGACATGGGAGAGAAATAGCGAGATACCATAGATGAAGTGGGTTAATTAGATGTATATATATGTATTGCAGAGACAATGTCAAGTGGAGTATCTACGCAATAATATCAAGTAAGTATATCAATTATTACTGGTGGCCTAATGTATCAGCACCTTGGGAAAACGCAACTAGTGCCTTTGCAATCAGTATACCCCAGAGCTGTACATAATGTGACAAAGGATGTATATCCGAATCAGACTATGCATGTTATATATAGTCTGGGCCCGGTTGTTCAAAACATCAGTTAAAAACAGAGATTTTAACCATTCAGTTAAGAATTTAACAGTCCGTTAAGCTAACGGATGTTTTGAGCAACCGGGCCCTGATTCGGATATACACGCTTTGTCATTTTTTCAAAGCAATATTGCAGTTTTGGCGATGATTGCTGTCAACATCGTTGTCAACAATTTTGGATGTGCGTTAAAATTTTGCATATTTCCTGATAAGTTGGTTAGTTCTTTACCACACTTCTTCTGTTGCTACCTCACATTGATGGCTAACCACCCTAACCAGCATTGACCTACATATTTTGAAATATAGGTCACATCCAGTAAAACAGGGACATATGTCGAACTGTTGCATATCTCCTGATATGTTAACTGGATCTTTACAAAACTTCATCAGTAGCTTCCTCACATTGAATCATTCAGATGACATTGACCTACTTTTTTCATTGGTCAAACATATTCATGATATTTACGGGGAGAAATACAAGAAAATATGATGAATTTTTGTCGGCTAGTTTTGAACTATTTATAGCCCACAAGTTTCCCAGCATGCAAAGAGTTAATGGGCTGCGCTGCGCTGACCACAAGTTACAGTTGTCAAAACCCCATTGATCCCCATATGCACGGATGTCCAGTCAGATCCATGGCTACAATGCTCGCAAACTCAATTATAAGCCCCTTTTGGCCAAAGTTGGTCACTTATTGATGGACCAAGTGATTTGACCCTTATATTAATATATGTATGTGTACATCGTACATTCAGTGAACATCTGTGGTATATATATATCTGTCTGTAATACTTTTTCTGTCTGTTCATCCATCTGTTTGTCTCCATCACAAATTTTATTCCACCTAAAACTTATGAAACTTGGTATGTATCTTACTTTAACAATGATCATTTGGCCAAGTTTCTAATGAGGGATCATAGCTAGTTATCTCCCGTTGAATTTATTTATAGAAATCCGGTCCAAATTGTGTAGTTCCGGGCCTCATTGCTTGTACAAAGAGCGAATGTAGCATGATTTGTTGTGAAAATGAGTCAATATAGTGATTTTGACTAGTGTTGATCCTAATCATCCTACATATATACGCAATCTGATCTGGGACTACATTACTTGCCAGATTCATAATTTCACACTTATTACTATTAACCCTCACTATGCGGGAGACGAAAATTGTTGTCTGCTGTTCATTTTTGCCTTAATTCTTAACAAAAACAAACTGTTTTGGCAGCGCATGAGAATCTTCTCCAGTAAAAACAGATTTTTATCAAGAAATATTGAAAATAAAACATTTCCAGCAGACGACAAAATTTAATTCAGTATAGTAAGGCCAGCAGTGTAGACTCCGATGTGCAGTCTGATCTGGGTCTACTCTGTTTGCAAAACTAAATTGTAAGAAATAAACGCAGTAATACACCATATGACCGGATCTCTATAAATAGATTTGCAAAGGGAAATAACTAGCTACGATCCCTCATTGACACTGCATTTCCCCAGAGAGTAACTGTAACAATGTGACACGTTAGTGACCCTCATACAAACAGGTTCAACAGTTGACTTGTAGTACAGAGAGAACAAGGAAAGATGCAGCATCCCAATTACAACCATTCTAGTGCCCCAATCAACCTGCATCATGCTTCACACTGCTTGCAATGGTGTTGTATAGATGTTACCGTAGTCCATGTTGTTTGGTTATCAGTAATTGTGTGGCAATTTAGACTAATCTTGGCCCGTGCTGGTGTCTCTTCGAAGTACTGAACTGGTATCATTTTGCATGTGTGGTGACATTAATTGTAATCATTTAGTGTAGTGGACTTGAGAACACTGTATAACAGCTTCATATTACATTTCAATGACATGAACACTTTGTGTGATCTTACTAAGAGTAAGAAAATTGTCTTGTAAAGTGACAGCACCACAGTGCCTTATCGGGTTAAAAATTATTTGATGGTTGTGATACAACACTGTTTTGTCCACATATAGATATAGTCTGGAGAGACTGACAATACCGCGAGAAATTTACCTCCAAATTACGCACCTTAACTGGACCTCTGTATCAAGTGAGGCGTGGAAATACACAGTACAGTGGAACCTCTCTAAACCAGACACAGAGAACAGTTAGTTGTGCTTAATTTTGATAGTGTCCATTGCCAAATATCTACCATGATAATGCCTGGCCATAATAAAAAATCACATGTCATTTGTCTGTTTTACATTGGAACATCTCTAAAACGGACACCCTGGGGACCTCCCAGGGTGTCCGGTTTAGAGAGGTTCCACTGTATATACATGTGTTATGTTGTTTTTGTTGAAAGGAGCACAGATTTGTAGATTTGTTTATGTTGCATCATCACACTGTCACTGATAACGTCACATGACATTTCTCTACCAATGAAACAGCTAGCAGCGAACGCAGTTTTCAATTCAGACTGACTGTGATACGTTGTATCTGCGTCAATCAATTATACAACAGGTTTGAGTCGGTCAGCATGTATTTGGGCAATGCACAGCCAGGCGCGGATACAGAAATAATTGCAGGGGGGGTCTGTAATTACAAGATTGCCGACCTCTGCGAGCGCGAAATAGTAAAGTCGCGGGGTTTGGGGATCCTCCCCCAGGAAATTTTTAGATGCCAGATCGCCGCAGATGCAATTTCCTGACACCTAGGCCACGGAAAAGTCATCCAACTATTTGAGTATTGTAGATTTTCGTCTTTTTTTTTTTTTTTTGCCGGGAGCAGGGGGTGGGTCCGGACCCCCTGGACCCCCCCCATTGTATCCGTGCCTGACAGCTACTGTAGTTACCTGATAAAGTAACCAATCTGTATATGACATTGTTGTTAACCCTTCACCCCTAAGTAACTGGAATGGATTTTTATATGTTAAATTTACAACCAATCCAATCATCACAAAATGATTTTCAGACTAGTCCATTTATGAAAAGGGTATGTTTTTGTTCTAAAAAATATGAAAATTACTTGTAAACAGTGCAGATCCTGATGAGACGTCTTGTGACGAGCCGTCTAATCAGGATATACACTGTTTTCCAATACCACTATGCAGGTATGTAGTATTGAAAGAGTTGAATTGAAATAAAACCCCATAATAGATGCAATCAATTAATCTGTGATGTTATATTGATCGCTAGTACTTCATATGAACAAAGATATTCAATTGCGTTCACATTCCAATACCAGGGAGTCGATACATACAGTTCACCACAAACCCATCATTGCGATTCTGTGTATACATAGAGAATAGTAGGTTAGTGTCGTTAATGGGAAAAAATATCTGGCAAGGCTCAGGAAACGGGATGGGCGAGGCTCTGCCGAGCACATCCCGTTTCCGTGCCGCGCCAGATATTTTTTCCCATTCACGACACTAACTTACTATTCTATTTATCCCGTCAACACCTACAAATGGCTGTAAAATGCAAAAATAGTATTAACTGGATATCAAAAATGTTTCACGGCACCGTGTTTCACGGCACATACGCACTGTGTTGACGGGATAAAATCCATATTAAACTATGATCTGGGGAGTTTACATTTACATTTACATCTATAGCTCCTGGTCAGCCAATACATTCCTACACACTTATTATATGAATAAGAACTGTTTATTAAGTATTGTGAATTATGTTTCACTAACAAAATGGCAAACTGTATACACCCATGCCAGACTGTGCAAACTGATCAGTACCTACATTGATCATATTGGTATACAAGCCTCTTCATGGCATCTAGTATATTTTGCTTGTGGCACAGTTCTGGTTGTTTCTTCAAATGTATAGACTAAAATGTTGTGATAAGTTGAAATAACATGCCTACTCCAAACAACATTAACCAGTAAACTGCGGGGAAACAGGGAATTTCATTCAGCATTGTAAGGGTTAACCCATACACCGCTATCTTATCTGCTGTTTATTTTCTATTTTCCATTTTTATCATCAAAAAGCACTTTAGAACAATTTACAACATGCTTTCACAGCACTTCAGAATCATTTCCATTGGAAATGATTCTGAAGTGCTGTCAAACCATGTTTTTATTAAGAAATAAGGCAAGATATAAAAGCAACAGCAGACGACAATTGTTGTGTGTAGCAGTCTAAGGGTTAATAACGTTGCCGTGTTAATCAATACATTGCTGATGGTTCTTTAATCTCGGCCATTAATAATGTAATATCTCTCTCTCAAATGAATACATCAACATGTCAACTGATTAATTTCACTTCATATTTCTGTACATATAATTTAGTCCATAATTGTTGAAAAATGACACTGTGTGACACACCTTGTGGCCAATTTCCTATATAAATATGGTCGTCTCATTCTACTATTCAGGATCTACACTGTTTAAGTGTTTAACTGATGAATTGTGTCATAATTAAACGTTAACCGTTGACCAAAAATTATTATCTGCTGAAGTTTCATATTTTTACATTTCCAGTTTGTTTTTTTAGAAAAAAATGGGAAATGAAACATAAACAGCAGACGACAAATTCTAATTCAGCATTGTAATAGTGGAACCAACAGTATGGTGAAATGTGGGAAATGGATCTGAACTTCAGGAATGCGATTAACCCTTACATTGTTGAATTCAATTTTGTTGTCTGCTGTTGTTTTTTTTGAATTTCCTGTTTTCTCAAGAAAAACATGGTTTGATGGCACTTTAGAATCATTTCCAGAAAAACTTGGTTTGGCTGCACTTTAGAATCATTTCCATTGGAAATGATTCTAAAGTGCCGTCAAACCATGTTTTTCTTGAGAAAAGAGAGAAAATATGACACAGAAGCAGACGACAATTTTTGGTTCCCGCCTTTAACGGTTAACAAGTAATACTATCAATGACTCGAGCATTTATCGATGCATGCGCTCTGTTATAATGTACCCGGATGTGAATACCTGCATAGATCTATTGAAAATGCTGAAATGTTTTTGTAGGCCTAAATTTGTTTAGGATTGAATATATTGCCAATTTTCAGAATTAGTTTTGCTATATATGTATGTACAGTGGAGCACCAGTATCTCGAAGTCGAAGGGAGATCATCCATATAGTCAAAGATAGGACTAGGTTCGAGATAGCGATGAAGTGACATGGTCAAATATTTTCGCGACGAGTAAACATTCACCAATTAAGTAATGACCAAAGGTAGTAAGCTAATCAACCTTACAAGGTGGCGTAACGACTCTCAGTCACTTGTGTAAATGACCAGCGTGATATGCTCAATGAATCGTGACAAACACTCAAATATATCCAGGTAGACTAATTAAGCAAACAACCCATGTGGCTAAAAATCGTTTTATGTGGCTAATATTTAACATGTGATAAGCCACATAAGAATAGTACTGTAAGAACATCCGTCCGCCCGTCCGTCACTAAACTGAACATCAGAGAAATATTGTTATAACTTATATTTTCTTCATCTAAAATGCTTAATATTTCACACATGCATTCCTGTAAGGCTCTACTACCATGCTATGCCAAATCCACGACCATCCAACCCCCGCTGATCCCAACGTCAAATACTTGGTCTCTTTGCAAAACTTAACATCAGAGAAATAAGTTATAACTTCTACTTCCTTCATTAAATATTCTTAATATTTCACTTGTGCATTCCTCTAAGGTTGTACTATCATGCTGTGACAAATCTACGACCGTCCAACCCCCGCTGATCATAAGGTAAAAGTCACATACTTAGTCTCTTTACAAAACTTAACATCAGAGAAATATGTTACAACTTCTATTTCTTTCATCAAAAATTCTAAATATTGCATGCATGCATTCCTCTAAGGCTCTACTATCATGCTGGGACAAATCCCCACTGATCTCGAGGTCATGGTCACATACTTAGTCTCTTTACAAAACTTAACATCAGAGAAATCGGTTTCACATACGCTTCACATTTCACATACGCATTGCTCCAATGGACCTCTACCACCCTGTGACAAATTCACGTTTGTGCCGCCCCCGCTAAGCACAGAGTCAACGTCACAAGCCCACACACTTGGGTTTTTCTTTTACATATTTAGGGGTACCTGGGCCCACGCGGGGGGTATTCCGTAAGCCTCGCTTACTGACCAATCTAGTTTTGTTTTGTTTGATAATATGTTTGGAAAATTAGTGTCAACTAAATCGATTTTGGCAGCCAGGTTCTAAAATAGGCGATTTATCCAAGCATTTATGTGATCGAGATAGCGAAGAGATTTTTTAACATATTTTTATATGGAGGGGACAGAATGAACAGTCGAGATAGAGAACATATACGAGATAGGGCATGGTCGAGATAGCCGAGGAAATTTATATTAAACAAATAAGGATATAATTTGGGACTTTAGTGAATCATCGAGATAGGGGATACCATCGAAATACAGATGTTCAAGATACTGGTGCTCGACTGTACATGGAATTGCAATAAGACATTATTTCGTATACAATCTCATATTGTTTATCTGCAGTGAATTTTGTCCAGTAGTTAGCAGTAATTAAATAGCAATAACTGTATATTTTACATCGATAAAACAGCAATAAAAATCTATGATTAATATGTTTGTACCACGACTATAATAAATAAAATAGAAAAAAACTATTCTAATGTTATCACAAACACATTTCTTTGTTAAGTCAAAAGGAAATTGAAACTCTTGAGGACTCAATTAATAATTAATTATTTTGTTGCATTGATTTCGTGTTTTTATGTGGGAGTCGCCAATTGGACCTCATTTTAACCCTAATTTCTCAGCATGTTTTACACACATCATTAACCTTAGGCCATAAAAAGGTATTTTGGTTTTCAGATACCGCTGTGTCAGAAAAATCATATTGCGTCAGAGCTTTTTATCATCATGGACAAATGAAAACATATTGTAAATTTGCTGCATAATCAATCAAAAACTTTTTATACAACCGTTACGTATTATGTTTCACCTCGGGGATTTAACAAAAATATCACCTTTTTAACTGGGCTTTTTTTTCTGCATTTTTCTATACAATTCTATATAGGGTACAGAGTTTGTGTACACAACTCCTCTGAAACTGTTCAGTCAATCGATCTGAAACTATACACACGTCTTCTATATATATTGAAGATGTGCACCTTGGTGTATTTATGCCGAAAAAATATTTTTTAACAAAAATATCACCTTTTTAACTTCGCCTTTTTTTCTACATTTTTGAATACACTTCTATATAGAGTACAGAGTTTGTGTACACAACTCCTCTGAATCAGTTCCATCAATCGATCTGAAACTATACACACGTCTTCTACACATATTTTAGATGTACACATTGGTGTTTTTATGCCAAAATGTTTTTTTTTAACAAAAATATCACCTTTTTAACACGGCCATTTTTTCTAAATGTTCTACTACACACATCTCTACCTAAATTAGTATACCTGTTTATCACAACAAGAGGAATAAATAATGCTATAGATTTTCAAATTCTCATTAATGTTTCTTGGCTTGATGACAGCTTCACATTTCTGCATCTTCGATGGGCGTATTTTGTGACTTACGACACTCTTGTTATTTATTAAACACATAATAATGTAAACCACATGTTTTTTCTTTATTTTCTGTTTTGATACGCGCGTAAAAAAAGCTGGGTTATTATATTTTACCGTTTGGTGGGCGGCGGTCAGAAAATCATTCTCCGGAGCATTATGCCGCTTGGAATATCTTCATGATACTTGACAGGTGTGTTGATATCAATTAGGCAAACATTTCTTGTCTTCTACACATATTGAACATGTGCAACATGGTGTTTTTATACAATCTTGTATAGGGTATACAGTTTGTGTAATCAACTCCTCTGATAGCTTTCTGTCAATCAATGTCGAACTTGTGATATTTTTATGATGAAAAAAAATTAGGTTTCACAAAAATACTGACCAACTTTTCAACTTAGCCATTTTTCTACACATTCCTGTATAGGATATAGAGTTTGTGTCATCCACTCCTCCAACAGCTATTTGTCAATCAATCCCTCGACTGGCATATTTTGTGTCTAGCGACACTCTTGTTTCTCAATAAAAACTTTTTTCAGCACTTTTACAGCATCTCAATGTTTTGTTGGAAAAATGCAAAGTGAATGTTTATTTTTTATTTAACCCCTTGATCATGGATTATCCCTCCACCCCCTTTTGGACTTTTGCAGGTGTACCATGTAGCCATCCACTCTGTTGTTTTTTCTATCAAAGTGATAGGTGCGGCATCCATGTTTTACAAACACATTTCCTATTATTGAAGAGTGTGTGTGAGGTGTTTGTAACCTGTTACTTTATTACCTGGTATATTAAATAAGTAATTTCCTTTCTGTCATGTGTCATTGTCAGAAAATGTAGGCCAGTGGTACAATGACGACACATTATTGGTATTGATCATGTAAATATGCACATTTTTGTATAATTACAATATTTATGTGTGTTGTGTGATTACATACATTTGGAATGCCAATAGAGAAAGGGTTCAAGTTTTCTGTACACCAGAATATCCAGTGATTAAGCTAGCATATCTCTCTATTAACCCTTTTCATTCTGAACGTACAAAAGTTTCTAACGAAAAGAACAGTAATGTTTTATTTCTGGTCTAGAGTATATGTTGTTACCACTCATTTGAACTGTCTCGGTGAGACGGAAACGGTTCAAATGAGTGGTAACCAACATACACATTCATGAAGAAATAACATCAAAATATGTAAGTATTGGTTGAACAATTTGATATTTATTATATTCTACATGAAATTGGTTAAAGAGCCAAATTCAGGAGCATCTGAACTTCATACTAGGGATTGCTTTTTATTGCCAAAGCCAGTTTTATTTTTTATTTGTTGGTTTACAGATCCGCCGACCCGATTTTTTGACAATGTGGACAAAAATAAAAAATTTAATTTCCGATTTTTTTTTAGATTTTTTTACCTCCGAGAAAAGTAAGTGGCGGAAACCGGATTTTAGCAGCAGCGACAACAACAACAACCTGCGAATGGACGATTCGATATGATTTGATATATCTCCATTTCAGATTGAATGCAAAAATTCAAAACCTTAACGCTCGGGTAAATGGCCTATATTTTCTGTTTTCTTGCTCCGATGTGCTTCATATTTCATGTATGCGTTCTTCCTAGGGTCCTCTACCGCCCTACCACAAATCCACGCTCGTGCCACCCCCACTGATATTCGTTTCAACTATATCGCCGCTTTGTTGTCTTCTGACAACTGCCCCGTGCAGGCACCGGGGCGGGATCAACTGATCCTGAGAATAGTGCTGCAGTAGCCATTACTTGTCGTAAAAGGCGACTAAACTGGCTTAACGATTGTGTTCATACTTTCCGGAACCCACTATACCGGATTTGGCCCTCATGTACATTTTTGGCTTTCTTGTATGTGAGAGTTGAGTCAGGCTATGCCCCATATATAAAAGTAAGATTAGCGCTAATCCTATTACTTTTAGGGGATGGGATAAATGATGCTGGTGTGGCGAGGGCCTGGCACCAGATCAGGTTGTTCTAATTTCAGGACTGAATATATATTTTGATTGTAAATATTGAGTTCTGAAGTTGGTATTTACCCCCCTTGGACAGGTGGATACGGGACACGACCCCGTTGACCCGTCTGCATGTAGACTCCCTGAGGCTTGTACCTCTATGTCAGAAAAGCGGACGTTAAACCCTATTCACTCACTCACTTCTGACAACTCTTGTATTTAATTATACCAGAAACGGTATTAATATGTACGCATTACGCAACCCATTCACAGTGATCAACATTCAACAGTATGTGAATATGAAACTGAGTTGCTATGTATAATGTAGAATATAAAGAAACTTGCTGAACCGACTCCCTACGTTAACCGACAAACTCTTGTTCCGAGACGATGCTGGTTAACACAAGTTTCACTATCACAATCACTGGCCTTTTTGTTTTTTACCGACCACAAACCGACCCAACCATGAGCCTTAAAAAGGTGAACCGACCCAACCATGAGCCTTAAAAAGGTGAACCGACCCAACCATGTGCCTTAGAAAGGTGATTTTTATGGTGTTCGGACCGTCCGTCTGTCCGTCACATGTTCGGTTAACCACTTCGTAACAGTTTCTCAAACCGGCCATATCTTCTACACAAGTTGCTCAAGTTCTTCAATATTTCAACACATCATTCATTGGTATGTGTGCTACACCTGCCTTGTCATACTTTATATTACCTTGACCTTTTGACCTTCACAGGGCTGCTGAAAGGACTTATCAATTTCGGTTAACCAGTTTGTCACAGTTTCTCAAACTGGCCATAGCATCTACATAAGTTGCTTAACTGCTTCAATATTTCCATACTTCATTCATTTGCATGTATGCTACACCTGCCTTGCCATACTACATATGACCTTCACCCTTTGACTTAACACTTTTAGTTCACCCGTTTGTCACAGTTTCTTCAATATGCCGCCGGTGGCATCCGCGTTAGATAGACTTTTTTTTTTTCTTTTTTTTTTTTTTTTATTTCCCCGACCGACCCAAAAAGAATAAAAAATCCGACCAACCGACCAGATCTCGCGGAAAAAAAATCTGTAAACAAACAAATAAAAAAAAACTGGCCCAAGTCCCAGTCGGAAACAGATTTCACGAACCATGCATTTAATATCAGTGTGCCATATTTTCAAATTGTCTCATTGATATTAAAATTCCAAATTCAATCCCTGATTTTTAACAAAATGGCAGAAAATGGTGCCTTCCAATTATTGTTGGCTTATGGTAGACCAAGATTAGCCTTTATTATACTCTTGCAAATTATTTGCACGGGTTTCGCTGTGACAGAAAACCCGTAATCAACTTCTTACAAATAATACACCATGAAGAGAACACCCGTAATTGCGCGCCTGTTTTCTTGGAAACCACAAGCTACCATGCAAAATTTTTATTACAGTCAAAATAAAGTTATTTGAAAATTTGGAAAGGGTCTCGACTAATCTAGAATGTTAATGTGATTGAACACATTCCAAACATGCACTCAAATATATCTGGCTCATAGAAACAGCTGCGTAATTTGGATTCATGTGCACATCACAATTCATTGATTATAATCTCAAAAAGTAGACTAAATGTGCATATATATCCGCCATGTAAGTGTAATAAATAGGATATTCCATCGTACATGTTTGAATAGCGGAAATAATACACTCGCGTCCTTCGGCGTCCGTGTAAGCATCTCGTTCGCTACGCACACTCGTTGCTTATACTCGTGTATTATTTCCCGCTATTCAAAATGTACGATGGAATATCCTCTATGTACATCTTCTCCACTTGAATATTATTATACCCCCACAAACAAAGTTTGTTGGGGGTATATAGGAGTCAGCTTGTCGGTCGGTCGTCGGTCGGTCGGTCGGTCGGTCGGTGGTCGGTCGTCGTTCGGTCGGTCGGTCGGTCGGTTGGTCGGTTGGTCGGTCGGTCTGTCGGTCGGTCTGTTGGAAATTCCCTTCCGCTCTATATCTTCTACACCGATGCATGGATTATCAAATGGCGTGGCACAAATGTTTCTCATGATGAGAAGGTGTGTCGCGATCAATAACCACGCACCTACGTCCAAGGTCAAGGCCACAGTTGAAGGTCAAAGGTCAAACCTATCAAAATTCCCTTCCATTCTATATCTTCTACACCGATGCATGGATTATCACATTGTGCCCAGGGTCAAGGTCACAGACTTGATGCGTTTGAAACCTTAACGCTTGGCTAAATGGCTTATAATCAAAAATGCCTCGTTTTCTTTGGCTGCCAGTGGGGGTATTCGTGTGCCGACAGGCCACATTTCTAGTTCTTATTACCATTTAGTTAACCCATAGACCACTACTCACAACAATTGTCGTCTGCTGTTGCTTTTATATCTTGTCTTATTTCTCAATAAAAACATGGCTTGATAGCACTTCAGAATCATTTCCAAGTGCTGTTAAAGCATGTTGTAAATTATTCTAAAATGCTGTCAAAGCATGTTTTTGATGATAAAAATGGAAAATAGAAAATAAACAGCAGACAACAACAAAATTAAGATAGCGGTTTAAGGGTTAGTGGAACATTATATTGCTTCTAACAAACAACTTACCATATTCAAAATAATGTTTTCAATCGTAGCCCCACATCTAATGTACCGGTAATGTCAAAACAATTTCAGAAATATTAATTGCCCCAGGGGTGTTTACCGGTATTTTAATAAATAAAGCTACCTGGGTGTGCTAGCTAACCAGGAGCTAGACTGATTGAAAAATCAATCAGCCAATATGCTTCATTTTGGTGTAATGCATATACAAGTGTCGCTGAAAAATCTGGCATATCGAGTTGCAACCAGTGTAGAGCCACACCATGCTGTGCATCCACAATGTCTGATCAGTCACCAGTATATAGGTCATCGAAACCTCAATATTAAAGTAACATGCCCACGCAGCAGGTTACACTGTACTACTACTTTTCATTTTCTGTCATGCCTTATATGAGCCATTTGTCTACCCACTAACGAGTTATTTTTAATTACGGCGCGTGTTAATTGGTGTTAAATCGCATTTTATATGCCTCGACCAGAAAGGGTATTTTCCGACCTCGTGCTATTTTTACCAATACGCGTCACGTGACACGGTCAATCATATCACATCTTTGACACGCGCAGTGAAGTATCGGAAGTTGAGAAGAAAAATCTCTGTTCGAGTCCAAATCTAAATCTCCACGTAACTATTTCCATTTGGTGATCTGGTCGCCAATATTAACCACTCCCTTTCTGTACTGCCTCTCCCTCAGACATTTCGCCTTTTTTTTTGGCCGACGCCATTTCATACAATTTCCGTCCTGGACGTTTCGACATGTTGATATTCTTGATTACATATTGGGAAGCCTACTGGCATGCGTAGTATACTGCGCATGCGCACCGCAAGCCGTGATGTGAAAGTCGTCGTCCCCGCACATTATCAAAATAGACTGCACCGCCGTGCGTCGCTAACAGTAAATTGATAATTAATAAATGATTATATTTGTATAGCGGGCACTGGTAATTGTTAGAACTGGTGGAATAGAGACATAATTATACACTTATTTAATTCCTATAAAGAACATTTTGTGCCTACTGCGTGGGCATGTACCTTTAATCCTTCAGCATGTATAGTTTGGATTTATTTATTTGTATTCAGGTTGTATGAGTGTGTTACAATAGTATAGAGGGTCGTACATAGGTGATCACCTAATATGATATTGTATTAACCCATTCCATTTCGGAATACACCTTTATGGGTATGAAATTTATTAAATATTTTATATTTGTTATTTCTCAATGAAATGTTCTGACCACTCATTTGAACAGTCTCGATGAGACGGTTCAAATAGTGGTCGTGACATGTACTTCTGAGCGCATAGAAGCAAAATATTTAGGATTTTCCGCAAACATAATGGCGTATCCTCAGCATGAAAAGGGTTAAACAAGTTTACTGTTTTCATCAAAAACAAGCTATGCTGAGTTTCTCATGAAATTAGTCGACGAGTCTAATGCTTACAAATCTGAATTCAATTTTGTGGGGTGCTGTTTATTTCTTCCTTATCATTTTTCTCATCAAACGTCATTTCCAATGGAAATGATTCTAATCTGCTGTCGAACCATGGTTTCATTAAGAAACAAGAAATGCGTCTGTCGAACGCGGATGCCACTTGCAGCATATTTGAGAAACTGTGACAAAGTGGTTAACCGAAAAGTGTGACGGACGAACGGACGGACGGATGGACAGACGGACGTTCTTACGAGAGCTACATTGTGAGGTTATTTCCTTTGATGTTTACACTGTGGGGTTAACCTCACAATGTAGCAACTTATTCCGTTATTTTCTTCCTTAACGATTCTCTTACGGAATAAATCGCATAATATGCAAATGAGCTAGCCATTAGTTAATTATATTTGAAAAACACTTATCCAAGTGTCTTAAATAGGGCGGTGGGTGGGTTTCAGCACAACACAGCAACCTCACAATGTAGCTCTCGTAAGTACGGATGGACAGACGGACAGACGGACGGTCCAAACACTATATGCCACCTGTTTCTTTGAAACCCGGTGGCATAAAAAGACAAAATACAAATGACAAGTTTTGTTTCTTTCACCCTAAGGGTTAATAATTACAATATTAAATCATTAACCATAGAAGCATACAGAGAAATGACTTTGATTACATATTCATGTAACATGTTTTTGGTTTTTAGCTCGCCTGCACTTCGTGCAGAAGAGCTTATGGCATACCCCCGGCGTCGTCGGCGTCGGAGTCGGCTTCCACAAACATAACGTCGGAGTCGGCTTCCACAAACATAACGTTGGGGTAAATGTCTTATAACTTCTGTTTCCTTTCATGGAACACCTTGTTATTTCATACATGCATTCCTCAGATGACCCTCTATCATGCTGTAGCAAATCAATGACCCACCACTCAACCCTTACCCCAAGGTCAAGGTCACAATCTTAGCACATTCATAAACTTAACGTTGGGGTAAATGTCTTATAACATCTGTTTCCTTTCATGGAACGCCTTGATATTTCATGGAACGCCTTGATATTTCATACATGCATTCCTCAGATGACCCTCTATCATGCTGTAGCAAATCCACACCTACCACCCAACCCTTTCCCCAAGGTCAAGGTCACAAACTTAGCATGTTCATAAACTTAACGTTGTGGTAAATGTTGTGTAACTTCTGTTTATTTACAGGGAACGCCTTCATATTTCATACATGCATTCATCTGATGATACTCTATTGTGCTATAGCAAATCCATGACCCACCCCCCACCCCTTTCCCCAAGGTCAAGGTCACAAACTTAGCACATTCATAAACTTGATGTTGGGGTAAATGTCTTATAACATATGTTTTCTTTCATGGAACGCCTTGATATTTCATGCATGCATTCATTTGATGATACTCTATCGTGCTATAGCAAATCAATGACCCACCCTCCACCCCTTTCCCCAAGGTCACGGTCACAAACTTAGCACATTCATAAACTTAATGTTGGGGTAAATGTCTTATAACATCTGTTTCCTTTCATGGAACGCCTTGATATTTCATACATGCATTCATCTGATGATTCTCTATCGTGCTATAGCAAATCCATGACCCACCCTCCACCCCATTCCCCAAGGTCAAGGTCACAGACTTAGCACATTCATAAAATTAACGTTGGGGTAAATGTCTTATAACATCTGTTTCCTTTCATAGAATGCCTTAATATTTCATACATGCATTCATCTGATGATACCCTATCGTGCTATAGCAAATCCATGACCCACCGCCCACCCCTTACCCCAAGATCAAGGTCACAAACTTAGAACATTCATAAACTTAACGTTGGGGTAAATGTCTTATAACATCTGTTTGCTTTCATGGAACGCCTTGATATTTCATACATGCATTCCTCAGATGACCCTCTATCATGCTGTAGCAAATCCACAACCGACCACCCAACCCTTAACCCAAAGTCAAGGTCACAAACTTGGCATGTTCATAAACTTAACGTTGGGGTAAAGGTTGTGTAACTTCTGTTTCTTTACAGGGAGATTCTTTGATATTTCATACATGCATTCATCTGATGATCCTCTATTGTGCTACAGCAAATCCATGACCCAATCCCCTCCCCTTTCCCCAAGATCAACATCATAATCTTAACGTTGGAGCAAATGTATTTTTATAACTTCTGTTTCTTTACAGGGAATGCCTTGATATTTCATACATGCATTCATCTGATGATCCTCTATTGCGCTACAGCAAATCCACGACCCCCCCCCCCACCCCACCCCTTTCCCCAAGGTCAAGGTCACAAACTTAGCACATTCATACATGCATTCCTCATGTGAATAGCTATCATACTGTAGAAAATCACCAACTTAGTGCGTTCATAAACTTAACGTTGGGTTAAATTTTGTTTTACTTCTGTTTTCAGGGAGCGCATTGATATTTCATACATGCATTCATCTTAATATGCTATATCATGCTATAGCAAATCCACGACCCACCTTCCACCACTGACCCCAATGTCAAGGTCCACCGCACACCCCTTAACCCAAGGTCAAGTTATATAATATTCATGTTTTTTATACAACTGTGCCAAGTTTGAGTGAAGTCTTCCAACAGGCGAGCTTCATTGTCTTCTGACAACTCTTGTTATGTTTATTACACCAATGTATTAGGATTTTAATACACCAGAGTCATTGCCTAAAATGGGCGTTGGTGGTGCAATATACAAAATACACTGTAGTACATTGCCAACGCCAATTTTATGCAATACATCAACACTGGGACAATAAGCCCAGTTTTGTCAGATTGTGGCCTATAAACAAAAATTAATCTTTTTCCAGGAAAATTTTGACATTAGCATCGTTTAAAGTAAGAAGCCAACAAATTATCTGTCCCTGTCCATATCACATACAGTATCGTACACAGTCGCATCGGAACGGGGGCGGCAGGGGCGGCAACTGCCGCCCCAATATTTGGACAGCAAAAAAATTATTTTTTTTGCTGTGAGTTTGGGATCGGGAAATGATCGTGATTTGGGTAAACAAACACCCCATGTAATTTAGTATCCTGGTGCTTTTTACCAGTGCTTTTGCTACAAAAATATGTATGATATACCTACTAATGGTGTCTCTTAAATGCAGCAGAATGCAGGAAATGCCATCTCGAATTAAAAAAAAATCCAGGGAGACCCCACTAGCACTCCCTCGCTGCACTCGGGTCGACTGCCGCTGCCCCAATATTAATTTGCTTCCGACGCCTCTGGTACAGTCTGGATATTCTATCGATTTCTCCTCAACATAAGCCTCCTTTTTCGACACAGCCCTATAATTATTGACAGTGCTATAATTATGTAGGAGAGGTATTTAATTACAGGTAAACTGTCAGGTCATAGAAAGGACTGGCTATTCACATCAACTGTGTGAAAGCTCATTGCGGTAGGTTTGTGATAAAGGGAGATAACTATACTAACATAATTGTATAGTTCAGACGCAGTTACCTCCCGTATACCATATTTTATCATTCCTCTAAATGTACTGATGTGTACAATTGCCACACGTATTACATTTTTGTCTAGTTAAGTCCCAGCTCAGCCTGCATATTCTCGCATTAAAGCATTAGTTAAACTAATTAGGCATCATTACTCAAGGAATGGGATCACATAGTGTCATGCATCACATAGTGTTGTAAGCATTTTATTACGTCACTTTTGTCCAACTTGCTCGCGGAAAGCGAAAGATAGTCACAATTAGTGTCAAAGATCAAACGTATGCCCACCCACCTGTCAGTGTCAGTGCATCCGTGCATCTATCTGTCCATCTGTCCATCTGAAATCTGTGTTAACCCTTTCACCCCTAAATAACTGTAATGGATTTATATGTTAATTTTCCAACCAATCCAATTGTCAGACTAGTCCATTTATGAAAAAGTTTTGTTTTTTTTTCAAAAAATGTAAAAGTTACTTGCAAAAAGTGCAGATCCTGATAAGACGGCTCATCATGAGCTGGCTCATCTGGATCTACACTGTTTGCAAGCACCGCTATAGAGGGCTGTAGTGTTGAAACAGTGAATGACAAGGTTAAATGACTGAAATTGTTTTAATGTTTTTTGAGTGGTACGTACACCCTCCATGCATCTTTGGGCTTTTTCGTTCGAATAACTAATACCAGTAACGTACCACTGGAACAAGCAGAGTTCCAACTCGAGTTATAAAATTTGACCTTTGAACCTAATTACTCGAGTAACTCGAATCTAACCCATGCCGTGTAGTGGATTACTAGAGTTGGACCCAAACAACGACTCTGCTTGTTCCTGTGCTACTCAGATTACTCAAGTTTAACCCTTAGAACACGGGAAATGTAAATTGTCGTCCGCTGTCGATTTATGTTTTTGTCTTTTTATGCCCCCGCGACCGAATAATGAGGTGGGCATATAGTGTTACCGGCGTCCGTACGTCCGTTCGTACATACGTACGTACGTACGTACGTCCATCCGTCCCGAAACCTTAACGCTCGGGTAAATGGCTTATAATTTCTGTTTCCATACTCGGATCTGCTTCACATTTCACACACGCATTGCTCCAATGGTCATCTACCACATCCTTCCCGCCCCCGCTAAGCCCAGGGTCAAGGTCACAGACATTGCGCATTCGAAACGTTAACGGTCGGGTAAATTGCTTATAATTATTTAAATATGCCTTGTTTTCTTTGGCTGCCAGCGGGGGCATTCGTGTGCCGATAGGCCACATTTCAAGTTTCTTAATAAAAACATGGTTTGACAATATGGTAAGACCAGAAAAAAATAAACGACAAATATTAATTCAGAATTGTAAGGGTTAACCCTGGAGTTACAATGAAAAACGACCCTTGTTACTGTTTCCTTGTTGTTTTGTTGTTGTAGCCATATCCAGCAACAGCATGACCTGCTGGAGAAGGAGTACCGGTTGGCGGCCGCCGGTGCCCTGCGCAGGAAGTGTCGCCGGAAACTGGTAAGGATTAAATCTCTCTTCCTTCTCTGATTGGCCCATTACAGGTGTGATGCAATTTAGTCAATTGCGCATATGAAACTTTGAAGAATTATTTTTAAATAAATATTCCAGGGCCGTAACCAGAGGTAAAACGAGACGAGACAAACCAAGTCCCGATATGGGTGTCAGGGAGCATTCTCCCCGTCACCACCCTGGGGATTTGTTTAACCCTTTCCCTGATAGAAACGACTTTTCACGCCTCTGCAGAAGATGTCTTTTGAAAACATTGTGGGAAAAGGAGAAATTGCTTGTTACAAGCAATTTCTCCTTTTCCCACAATGTTTTCTACTCTATCAGATAATTTAACCATCATTTTACCCAGCATTTGATTCTTTTATTCAGATGTTTTGGCTTTGGAAGAGTCGAAATATCGCAAAACAGGGAAAGGGTTAATTCGTAGCATAAAAAAAGTCTGCAAAATGACAGACGTCTGCCTCATCCTGGTTACGGTACTGTAGTGTAGAAGCTGATGGCAAAACACTGGAAAGATGAAATGTGGCTTGTGGGTTTTGCGACCTGTGTAGATTCAGATCAGCCTTTGTATCCGCACTGTCTGATCAGGATCTACTGTGTACGCCTTTCATCAATTAAGCACCTATCATGTTTCCTACAAGCAATATTATAAGTTATTGTGAATCTACACAGGCTATATGGTGTAATATTGCCCGTCTGGAGGTATGTTCACCCGAGGCGATAGCCGAGGGTGAACATACCTTCAGACGGGCAATTTGTCATACCATATTAATTTTGTCATACCGCAGATCCTATATTTGGCCGTATAAACATCTCTTCTTTTGATCTTTTGAGTTCTTTCAGGAAGAAAAATAATCCGAGATTCGATTTTCTACCGTCAGTCTTAATATAAAGGCGTAAATGAACATTTTGTTTTTTTATTAAACGAAAACAAACTAAATATGGAGTAAGAAATCCATCGAAAACGATTTTATGACAGTTTTTTTATATCATGTAATTTAATTTATATTCCACTGCTCTATCGATCTGCTCTCCCTTTGGCGCCTCTAGAAGAATGTGACTGGTTCCCAAATATTTGCTGTCATTGCTACGCCGCGTTTCGTGCGTGGAACCCATAGCCGTGTCACGAAGCCAAGTGTGTTGAGATTTGAAAACACTAAACGGGTTATTTTGGCTAATTTTTAGCCAGGTTTTTTTTTAAAAAATCCAGACTATTGGATTGGCAAAAGCCGGCGGGCGGGCGGGCGGGCCGGCGCGGGCGGGTCGGCGGGGGTGGGCGGGCGAGCGGGCAGGCAGGCGGCGTCCACAATCAATGTTAAGTTTTCGTGTTTGAGTCCATTTCTTTGTTACTGTACCACCTAGGACCAGCAAACTTTCACAGCTTCATAATCAAGTGGTGCCCACCACATATCACTATCCAACATGTTACTTTTTTTTTAACTTGACCCATTTTTTCCGCGCAATCGACTTAGCCATTTTCAATGTTAAGTTTTCGCGTTTTCAATGTTAAGTTTTCGTGTTTAAGTCCATTTCTTTGGTACTGTACCACCTAGGACCACCAAACTTTCACAGCTTCATAATCAAGGGGTGCCCACCACATATCACTATCTAACATGTTACTTTTTTTTTAACTTGACCCATTTTTTCCGCGCAGTCGACTTAGCCATTTTCAATGTTAACTTTTCGCGTTTACAATGTTAAGTTTTCATGTTTAAGTCCATTTCTTTGGTACTGTACCACCTAGGACCACCAAACTTTCACAGCTTCATAACCAAGGGGTGCCTACCACATACAACTATCCAATATGTGACCATTTTTTTACCTTCACCTATTATTTCTACGTAATTGACTTAGCCATTTTCAACGTTAACTTTTTAACGTACGTCTGGTTAAATTTTTTGGTTAAAACTTTTTTGTTATACTATATCTCTGCAACTGCTTCGCCCATTACCTTGAAACTTCACATGGGTGTTTATCATCGTCCATATTTTCACTCTAACCCTCAACCGTGCGGCCCCTGTGCGCAATGTCAAGGTCAAATTACTTTGAATTTATTTGTTAAAGTTTTTTTGTGTACTATATCTCTGCAACTGCTTCACCCATTACCTTGATACTTCACATGGGTGTTTATCATCATTGTCGCACCCGCTTGCGGAAAGCGCGATATCGTCGGCATTTTGGCATACGTCCGTCCGTCCGTACGTCCGTGTGTCCAGTTAAAGTTTTTTCGTTAAAGTTTTTCCATCTACTATATCTATTTTTTTAGTGTCCATGCCTCGCCCCAAGGCGCGACATGCAGGCCACGGCCATCTAGTCTACAAAATGTGGGTATAATTATGTTATCCAAGTGTCCATGCTTGGAAAAAACCTGGCCTTCGTGGCTTTGCCTCGTTTCTTGTTCTCTCATATTTTGATGAGCGAAGAATATTTATGGAAAAATAAACAATAAATACTGGTTTTGAATGTACAATTTGTTACTTTTATTGATCAATTCGGGGTTTTATTGTGTGTAGTGAGGAATACAATTCGCAATCACTAGACGCTTGCAAAATGTGTCTTCATTGGACGCGAGGCACCGGAGGGGAATCGCAATTCCTATATGTCCGACGGCCTTGGCAGGTCATATAATATATATGACCAGGCAAGCTAGCCAATCAAAAGCCGAGAAACTTATCTGCAGTATGACAAAGATCGTTATAAGGCTACTGGAGCATGCTATTTGATTAGGAGCTACATTGGTCATAAATACCTTAATCCCCGTTTCTCCAGTCAGAGCCACAAATTACTATTCCTTCTCTGGTCAGACGCATGTGAACATTTGAAGAAATATTTTTATTATGCCCCCTATGCGATAGCAAGGGGGGCATATTGCGTTGCTGTTGAGGTTCCATCCGTCCGTATGTCCATTAGTGTACATTTACGTTGTAAAGTCAAAAAGTTTGTAAGTGTTTCTCCATCATGTAATATCTTCAATATTACTTGAAGGATTGCTTTAATATTTAAACACTTCATTCACCTGAACATGTGTAATGTAGTAGGCACAACACGTTCTTTATAAGAATTAAATAAGTGTATATTTGTGTCACTATTCCACTAGTTCCAAAAATTACGAGTGCCCGCTATACAAATATAATCATTTAGTAATATTTATTTTACTGATAGTGATGCGCGGTGGTATCAGGCTATTTTCGTATGCAAATGAGGCATGGTATTTATGAATTATTTATACTAATTAAATGCGTCACCTGAAAAAATCATATTTTCAACAGATTATAAAGTATGATCATTGCACATCAAAAAATAAATACAGAGAATAAATAGTAATGTCCGTTAACATTTTAAGGAAACACGGTTATCGCCCCTGATATCAGTGTGGAAATTTATGTTTGATATACGAAGTATAATAATATCAATTACATCGTCAGGAGATGGTTAATGACTGTTCATTTTGCCCGAACAATGCCATATCTAACGAATGGACAATAAAAGATGCCTCCCTTTATTATAACCTGGCACGTGGGCATGTACCTTTAACATGTTCAAACATCTCCTGAACCACTGTGCCAATGGTTGTCAAACATCTCCTGAACCACTGTGCCAATGGTTGTCAAACATCACTGGCATTCTCTATGGATGAAGCATTTTCAGATTTGTTGATTAACCCTTCCTACGCTGTTGACGGAAATTGCCGTCTGCTGTTTTTCATTTTTGCTTTAATTCTTAACAAAAAAAACTGGTTTTGACAGCACATGAGAATCGTCTCCACAGGAGACGATTCTCATCTGCTGTCAAAACCAGGTTTTTGTCAAGAAATATTGAAAATAAAACATTTCCAGGAGACGACAACATTTAATTCAGTGTAGTAAGGGTTAATTAATATCCCAGATTGCTGGCAAGGTAAGTAGGAAGGCTTATCAGTCCAAAACCTCATTGCATCAATCAAATTCTTCAAACAATCAATATGATTCTTCAAACAGTCAATACAGTTCTTCAAACAGACAATCAAATTATTTTCAGGCAATCAAATTCTTCAAACAATCAAATTCTTTGGACAATCAATAAAATTCTTCAGACAGTCTATCAAATTCTTCAAATAGTCAGTAAAAAATTTCAAACTATATTTCTCCTTATTGCATGCTGGGAAACTTGTGGACTATAAATAGTTAAAAAATAGTGACCAACATTTCAATTTTATTTTATTTTATTTCTCTACAAGGATCATGAATATGTCTTGGAATTTCATTAGAATTGCGTCCTCTGGACGCAATTCTAATAAAATTCCAAGACATATTTACAGAGAGAAATAAGAAACATACTCGCAATTTGTTGGATGTTATTTTCACCGCTAGCATGCAAAGAGTTAACCAGCAAACAATTGATGGGGCTTAGCACTCTTCTTCCAATGATCCTTTAATTTTAAAAGTACTGGTATTCGTTAGAAACTTCAGCCAAGACTGTTTCAAAAACTAAAAATAATAGATGTTTTTTTGCAGTTAAAAATGGTCTCGTTATATACCAAATCAAAGGTATCAGAGAGATGATAATGATCATATCAGGCCCGTTGCCAGACCTGTTTGAAGGGGGGGGGGTCGTTTCGAAGGCCCAAGGGGCCTGAGGTATCTAGGTCCGGGGGCATGCCTTTTAGCTAAAAAAGTGGACCTTGAGGCTGGGCGGGGGGGTCGTCCGACCGCTCCGACCCCCCTGGCTACGGGCCTGCATATTGATACATATGTTGGGCTGAATGAAGTCCACTGGTTCAACTGGGAAATGTGGAGCACATGTGAGTGATACAACCAATCCCTTTGTGCTACTTACATGTATTATATGCCAAACACCTTTTTGAACAACATGTAGTTGCCACCCTGCCTGTCTGTTCATCTGTCTGTCTGTTCATGCCTGTCCGAGATTTGCGTTCAAGTTCTTGGGCGACTGACTATCTCTGGTTTTGTAAGTTTGATTTTCTGGAAGCTTCATATACTTATTGTTATTGGTCATCAATAGTATTTATCTTAGATAAAATTGGGAATGTACATGTATTAATTGAACGTTTCAAGTAAAAGGTGCTTTAATGGATTTCCAATGATCTGTACTCATCATGACATTAAGGGTGGTGTTGCGAGTGATGATGATGCTTTTAGGTAGATACAGTTTCATACAATTTAATTTTTCACTTTTTGCAATTTATATGATTGAGTTACATTCACTTTGTCTTAACCCTTACACAGCTATCTTAATTTTTTGTCGTCTGCTGTTTATTTTCTATTTTCCATTTTTATCATCAAAAACATGCTTTGACAGCACTTTAGAATAATTTACAACATGCTTTGACAGCACTTGAGAATCATTTACATTGGAAATTTACATTTTTATTGAGAAATAAGGCAAGATATAAAAGCAACAGCAGAAAACAATTGTTGTGTGTAGCGGTCTAAGGGTGAAACCGACATATAAATATGCATACACACTTTATTGGTCTTATATGTATGAGAGGGAATTGGCTTGAAAACCTTCCATACCTGGACACTGAACCCAAAAAGTGTCTGGTCAATGGCCTTTGGCCCTTTCTCCCTTTCTCTTTCCGATATTTGCTGCCGGTTGCTATGCAGTCGAAATGTGAACATACATGGTTGTTGTTGTTATCTTATATTTAAGGGTAGGAATTGGCTCGCACACCTTCCCTACCCAGGCATATGAGACCAGAATATTTGTCAAGCCAATGGCTGTTGGTCCGTTTTCTTTTCCAACTTTGTTGTTAGTTGGAATACAGTCGAAATGTGTGCTTTAAATTAACGAGGTTATGAGACAGTTAATTTTACCTAGCTAATTCATTCTCCTATCGCTGAGTATAAGTGCATATGATTTGGAGACTCAGCCGTAACACTGTTACGGTTACCAGCTACAGTCGTTTCGCGGCTTGTTGCTATTTATATTTACGAAATTCTATTACATTGTATTCAAATTTAATTGCGGCAACATAGCGTTGTTTATCTGTTGATAATTGGTTAGATGACAATTTGTTACACTCATTCTAAAGTCGAGAGAAAAAGAGAAGATAGTACACGGTGGTATGATACTTGCCAATATATTAGTGAGATGCAGTGTGTGACATGCCAGTATCAGGCTGACAGTTGTTTAGCCTTCTGGGCTAAATCTTGCAGCTGATAGTTTTGTGAAATTGATAAAGAGTCATGTACCACCCGCCGGTCATGGGCTGAAATTTTAAAATTATATTTCATACGATGCGTATCACATTCAATGATGTTTAATCTAGAGTAATGCGGGCGGCCAATTCTGGTGAACATACACACAAATCAATTGCCTTTTATACTTTGTTGTCTGTTCACAAATGTTTTTCCTTGTGAAAATAAACCTTCAGGGCATGTTTAATTCAAGCACCAATTTGGTTATGGTCAGTTAACCGTTTCACCCCTAAATATATAACATGGTTTGTTCCATAGTAATTTTGGACTATTCCATTAATGTAAAAA
Organism: Conchocele bisecta; assembly: GCA_029237695.1. Taxonomy (NCBI): domain Eukaryota; kingdom Metazoa; phylum Mollusca; class Bivalvia; order Lucinida; family Thyasiridae; genus Conchocele; species Conchocele bisecta. The sequence goes on along the minus strand of CM055267.1, from coordinate 79,439,295 downwards.
AGTTCTATTGTTTCAAAATCTTAAACATAATGACAAGCACTGCAGATCCTGATGAGACGGCTCATTATGAGCCGTCTCATCTGGATCTACAGTGTTTGCAAATGTTGGCTTTATGGTCTGTAGGGTTGGAAGGGGTACTTAGGTATTATAAGGCAACAGTTTTGCTGAACAAAGCCAGTTGTGGGCAACAATTCAAGTTGTTCACATCCCTGGTACATGGAATAGGAAATTACATTCAGTGGACAGATATGTTTTGTCGCAGGAGGAAAAAGTATACTATTCAACCTAGGGATGGTCGCAAAATGTTCATGATCTGCAAAGTTAGTACATTATATATCTTGTTTCTGTTGTGATTACCGGTAACCATTTATGCACTATTGACCTCCATCCCAATGTTTGCAAACAGTGTTGATCCTGATAAAATGGCTCATTATGAGGGCCCCCCCCCCCTTCATGATGAGCCATTTTATCAGGATCAACATATTGTTGAAGGGGTATACTGGAGTCCAACTGTCCGTCTGTCCGTCACTAAACTTAACATCAGAGAAATATGTTACATGTTATAGTTTCAATTTCCTTCGTTGAAAATGCTTAATATTTCACACATGCATTCCTGTAAGGCTCTTAGTCTCTTTACAAAACTTAACATCAGAGAAATATGTTACAACTTCTATTTCCTTCATCAAAAATTCTTAATATTTCATGCATGCGTTCCTCTAAGGCTCTACTGTCATGCTGTGACAAATCCCCGCTGATCTCGAGGTCAAGGTCACATACTTAGTCTCTTTAAAAAACTTAATATCAGAGAAATCGGTTATAACTTCTATTTCCTTCATTAAAAATTATTAATAGTTCATGCATGCATTCCTCTAAAGCTCTACTATTATGCTGTAGCAATCCATGACCAGCTGACCCACTCATCCCATGGTCAAGGTCACACTTAGTCTCTTCACAAAACTTCACATCCGAAAAATCTGTTATAACTTATATTTCCTTCATCGAAAAATGTCCATATTTTCTCATGCATGCATTCCTCTAAGGGTCTACCATCATGATGTGCCAAATCCACAACCGTGCAACCCCCGCTGATCCCAAGGTCAAGGTACATGCTTTATGCGTTTCACAAATAACCACAGTTATACGTTTCGCCCAAAAAAAAAAAAATTAACATTGTGTCATATGTTAACAATCAAATCTATGACCACTACCTTTCATATGTCAGGCCCACAGACTTGGAAAAAATGTACATATTTAGCGGCACATGGGCCCAGGCCTGGGGTATTCCGTAAGCCTCACTTACTGACAAATCTAGTTTCTAAAGTTTTGCTTAAAGTTATCCCTATTCTGATTAATAAAATATAGTCTAAAATTAGCATGAAAGTCTTTATAGAAGAAATCCAAAATGGTTATCCAATAAATTGTAGACCATGAGCATCAGTGCAGATGCACAGTACAGAAAGAGTCATATTGTACATGTATTGCCTGATCTGATTGTAAATACTTTTGATCCCCTATCTTCATTGCACATGACATGTGACCCACCCTGACAAAAAAGGCTTATCGAGTGTAGCCCCTGATCAACTAATATAGCACACCTTTGCAGCCTCGTATGAACTTATAGGTTTTGTTATTAGGAATGGTTCAACAGCAAACAGTGCAGACCCTGATCAGGCTGCACAGATGCGCAGCCTGATCTGGGTCTACACCGGGTGCAAACTCAACAAACCGTTTTTTTTTGTGGCGGGTCACATATTTGTGGTTACCCAATATTTATGTCATTTCACACTCGTTCTATTACATTTTGTAAAGATGCCATTTAACCTGGTTAATCTTAAGTAAATGATAAAACAACTGTGTCACTTTGTAACCACTAAACGTAACCGAGATTTGAGGGTGATTTGTTGTCTATAGATCTATAACGGATCTGTAACAGCAATCAAAGGCTCTACCTGTGTTGTCATGTACACCTGTGGGCTATATAAATCCGTAATGTTTTTTTACAGCTTTAGATCAAATGTTGTGATTGTAGAAGATATGAAGCTATAATATTGGCTGTTGGTAAACAGTAGTTTCCTTATGGCCATCAGGGTAACTGGTTTGCTAGACAGGGATGTATGACCAGGATCTGTGTATTCAGTTGTTTATTCATACTGTCTTTAGTGAAACAAAAAAAGTCTCGAGTTGATTGAACTGGCATTGATGTGGGTATGCTAGGAAAATTCAAACTAGATGCCACCACCCTATCAAATCTGTATATATCAAGCCAGGTTTCAATTTGCTTTACTACTACCGGTAATCTGTTTTGCCCTATAAAAATACAAACAAATTGTAAATTATGTATGACCGCCATCCTGTTACCAGGGGCACATATGTCTGTCTGTACAGATATTCTTTAATTAAAATATTTGTTTTCATCCCTGATTTCTACCAGACAAGACTGATACCTGGAAGAAGTTGTTAGAGGCCTGTAACAAATGATTTAGATCTACATCAGGTTACTTAGGCTTAATGGTCAGGAGCTACACTAGTGTCAAATTGTATTAGTCTCTTTTTTTGTGGTAGCTCACATATGAGACATGCCATGCAATTTTGTACCTAAGAACTTTTGCTATTTTTCATGAAATATATTTACAGAAAATGTAATATAGTCTGTAAATGCTGTGAAAACTGTGCCATCTTTTGTCATTTACAGAACATATCGTAGATTTTGTAAATATATTTCAGGAGATATCGCACATGTTCTTAGGTACATAATCGCATGGTGTGTCACAAATGTCATACAAGTTTACCATGTTTTGTTCTCACGATGATTTTGACACTGTCGGTATCTTATCCCTGATCTTACCTTGCAAAACACAATCAAACGCCAACTGCAACATCAACACTTGCTGTTTGGCATGATCGTGGTAGATTATCTGTAGATTAAATGTTTCGGGGGACAGTTATGAAAAGTAACATTTATATGGGTTCACCTCATCTGTATAGTGCCAGAATTTCTGTCAACAAACTGTTTACTATCTGTTTATACACTTGGTTACTTGCTTTGTTGGCGGCCAGATGAACATCCACTTGGATAAAGTACCGGTGTCACAGCCTATATGTTTCTGGCAATTGTGAGCAATGTCACCAATTTTACTGATGTCACCAATTTTCAGACCAACTTTACGACATACCATAATAACCATAAATGTTTGGACACACTTTATTCTAGGAAGCACATATATATAAATATCTGGTTTCCCACAACAATGTTTAGGGTTAGTACTGATTTATTGCAATTACAATATATTTGTATACAATTTGTTTTGGGCCTATTTTATAGGGGTTTCCCAAAACAAATGGTGTCCAAATATTTAGGGTTATTACAGTTTTATTGCAATTACAATATATTTGGATACAATTTGTTCCCAAAACAAATGGTGTCCAAATATTTAGGGTTCTTATGGTACATTGTATATTGAGGGGTACATTGTGTATATTTTACATATTTTGACCATTCTCCTGTCTTCTGCATTAAAGTTCTCATGACCCATTTTGTGAAAACAAATGGACAGGGTATTTTATTATTGTCTTCTCTTTGTGTTTTGTCCATCACCCTGGTCATTTTCAATGCTCTATAGCTGCACTTGCCCAATTTATTTCATAGATATATACCAATTTGAGTACACCTTGTGGAGTTAGCAAATGTGTAAGTATAATTCCAGCACAAAAATATTTACACAATTCCCTAACATTTGATTGGCCCATAGCAAGTCTCTGTCCAAAATTTATATCCCAGTAAACTCCCACGCCGAACTACTTTCCGTAACCGTGAGGCGCAGTTAAAATAATTCTTCAGAAAATGGAAAATAAACACATTTTCTTCATGAATTTATTTCAAATGCTGGAATTATAAGGAATGAATGGCCTTTTTGTGGAATTTATCGGGGATATAAACTTGGAAAAGTCGCGGGAATACTGGACGAGGCCTTCCGGTCTTCGTCCAGTATACCCGCGACTTTTCCAAGTTTATACCCCTATAATGTTTCTGAGCGTTGTCAACCCTCTCATGCAGTATGGTTTTGTAAACTGCTCTGGGTCTACACTGGTTGCAAAGGCAATGTTGTCTTGATTTTGTAACATATGTTTTGAAATATTTGAAAGGTTTCAAATGTTGAAATGTATACTGTTACCGTGTCTGAATGGTACATTTTTCCTTACTATAATTATGTTACATCAATATGAGTAACATTTGCAGAAGATCGTGTCATAAATATGAAACATGAGAATCCACATGTTTGGTCATTCTCTGAAAATATGCCACAATCTATTTGCTGTCTCCTAACACATCAATCATTTTAGTTTGATTATGCTCTAAAAATAAGACTATCATGGCTATAAGCATATCTTTACACACTGTACTATTGACTAGTAGATCCTGATCTCATGTCACAACAGGCACGGCTGTTCATGACCTTAGTAACCAATGTAGACTTAGATCAATCTGCACAACCTCTGGTCTCTATTTGCCATTCACTCTTGCTTCTAACGAAGAATGTCTAGATTGTTGCCAGGCTGCAGGAGTGCGCTAGCAGATCAGTAGCCTATTTCACCAACATTGCAAAGTTTACTCATCTAGCAAAGTATACTTTGAGCGAGTAACCATTTATTTTTCCCAAAATGCATTATTTCATATAGATCTAACGACTGCATATATTTGATGATTAAAAGTATGCAGAATTATTATACTTAATTTATAACATTATCACAGCCAAAATGGCTGTGATAATGTAATAAATTCAGTATAATAACAATTAATAAATTTATCCTTAAATTTAAATTTTCTCTCTCAAAGTGTACTTTGCAATTTTGATGAAATAGGCTACAGACGCGACTGGCTACAAATGTCATAAGCCGCATTACATTAGTCACAGTCACAAATATCAGCAACATATCACACAATAAGATCAGAGCTGTCCCAAGATTTATCCCTGCGCTGACAGATGATTATCAAAGTTAAAAGCCGTGCAAGTTGGATGAAAAAATTCACCACTGTTTGACTGATGACAAGAAGGCCATTCATACCTTGAATTTCCCACATAAAGCTCTATTAAGCAAGCGGCTTAAGGACACTTAATTGGTGCGGATCCTTTTAATATGGGAGATTTGATTGATTGTCAGTTGTCTTGTCTGGTTCTAGTTGGAGAGATTTGCATTCAGAATGTTAACACGATGGTTGTAATGTATTCACATTACATGGATTGGTACAGTGGGTCTGCTTTAATTGTTTGCAGACATGGGAGCATGGCTTTATTGTCTTCTCGGTGAGGGTTATAGTGGCGGCCACATACATGCATGATTGTTTGCAAAACACATTTTGCCATCGTGTTTCTGTAATGAACTAGTTTGCAAGGAATCTTTTGAAACTGAACTCGTGTTTTCTGCACCGTTATAAGATATCTAGTGTGTGCTTTGCTGGGTTATTGTGCGAGGGTGGTGGTAAAATATTTACCGAATAATCTCGCCAGTTGGTAGGGGTGGGGGCGAATTCTACAAAAATGAGCCATTTTTGTCATGTTTCGGTACTGAATGTAGTACACAATTATGCCATATTAAAGTGTGAGTTGATTTTTGATATGTAATAACAATTTTATTGTTGTTAAGCTACTGGCTTTTTTCACAGAGCTATTTGTAAAGCAGATAAAGAAGCAAGTACATATTTGTAATTACGATGGCTTTTTTCCTGGACTTCAAGTACTGACACAATTCTCATTGAAGATACATTTATAAAGAAATACCAATGTATTGTTTCCACAGAAATCACTGTAAAATAACTGGACAGTATATAAGATAGTCTATGTCTTGATTTACTAAGCAAATTGGCAATTAGTCAATTTACCGGACATTACAGAGCTATAGCTATTGTAGATGTTCAGGTGTTTGACAGTAATAGACATTGTAAATGTAATTGAGTATGGTACTAAACGGCATGGACACCTGTTTGCAGGTATATAACAAATCTTATCTAATGTGTTACCTCTGGCTATCTCGATGACACTAGACCCGCTGTAACAGTCGTTAAACTTTAACACAAGTAAAATACATGCTTTGTGGTGATTTCAAGTATCAAAATCACAAAATTATCACACTGTACCTTTTTACATGTTATACTGTCAAATGTTGTTGATAAAAACAACAAATTCACATTGTCCCCTTTTTGAATGGTATGCTGTATAATATGTTGATGAAGTTTTCTGAAGACAGATGAAATGAGAACATGCAGTTCAATCTCTAGACTTCCAGGTATGGCATGGCTTGTTGTGGCTGGCTGGTTTACGTGGTATATTGTGATAGTTTCCCGTGTGCCGAATGATCAATTGAACACTGGGAGCCCATTCAATTGTATGCCTTATTGAACCCATTGGGCGACTAGATTACAAAAGGTACTGTGAAGAATGTGTGGCCAGTGTAGTCCCAGATCACACTGCACATTTGTGCATTTGTGCAGTGTGATCTGGGACTACACTGTCCATATTTCATTCATTTACTTGGAATGCTACCTACCAGTGGAAGATTAATTCCTGATGTGGCAGTACACATGTGAGGGTGTGGACGTGATTGGGATATATATACTGGTTACAGATGTCACAAGCTAACTTTTGTCTATCCATTGATCTCGTATTATTTTGATGCACAAACTTGATAGTATTGGAGAAGGTACTGATGGAATTTGAATGTTCGGGTGTTGAAATTACTTCAGTTGGATTTCAAATTACAGTGAGATGTTGGAAATCTTTAATACTGGATAAAAAGTGATTTTGCATTTATTGTTGGATGAAATACACATTCTGCAGAAATAAGCATTTGTTGCAATATTTTGCTGTGATTATTGTTGGCAGGTAGATGGAATTAAAATAATAATAAATGTTTACTCTAATGTGTTGCAGGTAACTAATGTATTTTTTCTCACATTTTCTTGAAGAAAGTACAATGTATATGTTGTCGTTCCTGTGTTCTCAGCTTAAAGACTTTCTTGGCAAAGAATGTAACAGCATATCCATACATGCATACATGAATTAATAGACACAATTTAACTTGATAACGTGAAATGTACCAGTAGATATATATCTATCTCCAGGCAATTAGATAATCTCAGCAGTCTAATTCTTGCCTCTCCAAATTAAATCTCTGTCTAATTCAGTGACATGAGAGTGCCATCTTCCTGGAGAGCCTATAGAGCTGATTGCATGGCAGACTCCTGGATATCTAATGTCCCTACATGAGGATTTGTTTTGCTAACTCCCGCCTCAGGGGATTTTTTTGCAGACTATTATTTCCTGTGTGAGCTAGATGGCATAGATAGACAGTACTGGTAGCAATATTAAAAGATATTGCATCCACTGTACATGTATTTAAATGGACTGGGTCTCAGAAATTGATGAGATTAGTAAAAATAATTTAAGTGTACATTTGTTACCATATCGCATTTCGGAACCTACAAGACCTGAAAAATAAATAGGGTTTTCATAAATTTATAATACTGAAAAATAATTAGCATTGAGAATGCCAGTTTTTGTCAAGCCCGCTTTTGGACTGTGCGATATAATCGGCACATCGGCGTAAATGCGTCCGTCCATACGTATATCTGTACGTACGTCCGGGTTAAAGTTTTTCGGTATGCTATCAATGCCTCGGCAGGCAGGTAACATATCATTTCAGAACTGACATTTTGTTATGCTTCACAAATTGTGCTTCCTGACACAGTATCAGGGGAAATGTATTCCCAAATTACCTCCCCTGTTTATCACAGTCTATGGTTGTATACAGTGGAATAAAACACAAACTCCTTGGAATTTGAACAAATAAAAAGGTGCATTTGGCTGACATAGGTCATATACAGTCCATAAAGGGAAAAACTACATACCGTAATAACACTAAATATGTGAACACCATTGGTTTTGGGAAAATATGGGTTTCCCAAAACAAATGGTATGAAAGTACATTGTTTATGTGATAAACAAGTACATGTACACCCATACTAACCATAAGTATTTGGACACTCCTTGCTGTGAGAAACCATGTTACATGTGTGTTTCCCACAATAAATTGTGTCCAAATATTTAGAGTTACTATATTACGGTATTGAATATCTCAGACACAGTGCCTTTAAAATGCAATTTCAAAATGATTTAGTTTTCCAAACGCATGGAGTAAATTAGGAAAGGTGTAATATTCAACTTTTTCGCATTTGTCAAGACGGCTGTAATATTTATTTCGGTGTAAATTACCAATACTTTTTGGAATTTCTGAATATGTGTAGCCACGCACGCCCGCCCGCATATTTAGATTTCGTTATAATGTATTCTGCACATGTTTCATGTTGTAATGTAATCGATACCTGAACTGCACACACACACACATGCATTTTATTTGAGGATTATTTTTGCAGCCAATATCTGACTAGATGGTTTCACGTTACATTCAAGTTTTTGTAAGGATGCGTACATGATTTGCATGAATATACCTTGTCCTTTCTGTTTAACCTTTTGCAATACACCTTTACAGGTATGACATTTTATTTTTATTGTTTCTCAATGAAAGTATATGTTGTGACCACTCATTTGAACTGTCTTGATGATACGGTTCAAATGGTAGTCGCGACATATACTTCTAAGCTCATATCTAGAAAATATTTAAACATTTTCACAAACAAAATATCCTCAGCATGAAATGGGTTAAAGGCACTGTGTCTCAAATATGCATAGTAAGTGATGGTAAGAAATAAGAAAAAGTAACATAATGGCAGATATCTTTTTCAGAACCAATATGCATGAATGAGTAATCTGAAAAAAAAAAAATCTTTATAATAAATTTTTAACAATACTGAAAAATAATATTAAGCTGTCTGAATGCTACTTTTTGGCATTAATAATGAATAATTTCTGTCTAAAAGTTTACGAAATTTGCAGAACACAGAATTCTAATAATTATCAACTTTCAACCCTATTAATAAAAAATAAGGCAGAAAATTGTGTACCCTGGCTATTTAATTACAAACCCCATGAATACTTTACTTATTAAATGGCAACCAGTGTAGACCCTGATCAGACTGCGCAAATGCGCAAGCGCAGTCTGATCTGGGCCTACACTGGTCACCAAAGCATTACAAGACCCTGTTAATGGACGGCTGCATCACATCTCTGGGAATCTCTCTGGCTGCACACATTCAGGTTACTGTTTCAAGATTTCTCCCGAACCAGATTCCTTTGACCACATTTAATGATCCTGTTAGTTGGCCTGATCAAAGTTTTAGCATTCCACGTTGTTTTGCAGATGTTGTTTTTTTTATTATTGAAACAATATATGTATTTTTCCAAGAAACTAATTACCGTATGTTGTTATCCCTTTATACTGGAGTTGTTCCTAGTTTTCCCAGAAATGTATATACAGACGTAGCACTTTAGTTGTGAGCCAAAGTTCATGTAACACACAGGGAATAAAATGATTAAGAGTTTCTTATATAAAGCACATCTATTATTTTCCGAATATGAGTAAATATTGTTTTCCTTCAAATATCAGGCTACAATTTTTCATGGATAACTATGATAAAACAATTGACAATTGAACGAAAGTAAATTAATTTGTTTCATTCATGGGATAATAATAATGAGCATAATATATTTTATTACATTTCTATTTTGTAGCTGAATATGATTGTGAATGAACTTAAACCACATGCTATTCCATTGGAAATTTGAAGAATTTTCCCAAAATTTCCCAACAAGTTGATTTACTTGAGGAGTGACAACACATACTTTCATAAAGAAACGAGGAACAAGGAAATGATATCACATTTAGGTTAACCATTTTCATGCTGAGGATACGCCATTATGTTTGCGGAAAATCGTAAATATATTTCTTCTATGCGCTCAGAAGCATATGTTGTGACCACCATTTGAACCGTCTCGCCGAGACGGTTCAAATGAGTGGTCACAACATATGCATGTACTTTCATTGAGAAATAACAAAAAAAAAAAAAATATTTAATTAATGTTATACTCGTAAAGGTGTATTCCAAAAGAAATGGGTTAATAGTCAGTATTTGAAGATTCTAATATTGTATTTATTGAATATTTATTGCCTGGACTGCCAAATTATCATCGTGTATGACAATAAACTCAATAATTGATCATCAACTTCCTCATTTCTCATTACGCAACATCAATAATATTTCTAACATGTTGCTAAACATGTGAGCTAACATTCCCATTGTTTTTCAAATTTTTCTGATATTACCGTTAATTTGGATCGTAGCTATGATAGTGAATTCAAGTTTGTGAAGTCACATGTGCAGCTTTCATCAGTATTGATCTCATCGTAGTTGTGTGAACAAAAGCATCGACATTGAAACAGTGATTGATTAGTCAGATTGAATAACAGGTGTATTGTCGATGGATCTGTGTTCACCTGCATGTTAATCACAGAGACTTCCGATGGCTGTACCTGGACTTGTGTACACGGACAGGATAGTGCACTTCCTCAGAAAGGTAAGTTGGCTGTTCAGCGCGATATATCACATTGTATGTTTAGGATATACACATCTTTGTTGAGTCTGCTTTCAGAAATATTAACATATAATAGATCACAATGGCGACCAGGTGTCCATGTATACATCCATCCATCCATGTGTTCATGCAAAATCTGCATTTAAGTTTGTTTGTTTTTATACCCGCGATCTCGGTAGAGCCGGGGCATATAGTGTTTGGACTGTGTGTCCGTCCATCTGTACATGTGTCGTCCGTATTAAGAAGTTCGCCGGAGTTTCTCAATTATGTCATAACTTCTGTAATTCTTGAAGGATTGTTTAAATACTTCCAACACATCATACCTGTGGACAAATGCCACACATCCATGCTGCCATTAATATGAAATTTTGACCATCACAACTTTGAACTTTTTCATGCATTATAAAGTTCTCATTTCTGTCATAACTTCTATATCCTTAAGATTACTTAAGTATTTCAGCACAGCATACTTGTGGACAAATACCACATATCCATGCTGCCCTTAATACAACTTTGACCTTTGACTCATTTCAGCTTGGGTATATATAGCGACCACCATTTGAACCATCTTGTTGAAATGGTTCAAATGAGTGGCCACAACTTACTAATATATTTGCATCAAGATTTTGTTAATATTTGAAACTAATATTACACATAAAAGTGTATGTATGTGTGTGTGCATTTGCATGTATAAGATCAAACAAGAACATATATTCAAATGCCATGTGCAGAAAGATATAATTTGCAATGATTTAATAAATACAGATTAAAAGATAAATGGTAAATTCATCCATTCTGAATTCACACATGTAGCTCTCATATAGAATGGACACCAGATCAGGATATTGTGATTTCCATGCAACAAGCGTAGAGAGTACCAGGGGCCTGTTTCACTAAACTTCGTACGACTAAAATGTTCGTAAGTGCAGATTTAGAATAGTCTGTAAATTTCAATTGATGGCTTTACATTTATTGAGCATAGGCTGCATATGCAGCCTATGCTCAATAAATGTAAATCCAATAATTGTTTACAAGAAATCATTGTTAATGTAAAATTTACAGACTATCATAAGTTTGCACTTATGAACATTTTAGTCGTAGGAAGTTTAGTGAAACGGCCCCCAGAAGTGTGTCTTTCAATATGATGTTTTAGCTGCAGCTTGTATGGGAGTTCACAATAGTGGCTGTGACTGGAGGAATGGGTCTTATGGGATTTGTGGCCAGTGTAGTTCCTGATCAAACAGCAATTTAAACTCATGTAGCCTGATAACTATCTATACTGCTTGTTATAAGCGTAACGGGTGTTACATTGATGGAACGGCGAACAGTGCAGATCCTGATCAGATGCACAGTCTGATCTGGATCTACACATGTCGCAAAACCCGTAAGCCCAATTTCTCCAGGTACAGCCACAATACACCCGGTTTTGTTAGGTCGTGTCTCGTGTATTTGTGTTTTTCCTTCAGCAAAATGGTGCATTTTCAGAATGATATCGCTAAAAATACGGCAAGCTGTGTCAGAGAATTGCAAATGAGTTTTGTGAAACGTTTTGATCCTTCTACCAGCTGTGCTTGAAACTGCCAGTCACTGTATATCTCCTTCTTCTTTACAGCTACATAATCTGGGTTGTCAGACAATTAGCACAATGGTTAAGGGAACTTGAAGGATTTCAATATACAGTAGAATATCGATCTCTCGAACAGGTCTCTGTCGAACACTCCGGAAAATTCGAACTCGTCCTGTGGTCCCGACAAATTTCCCTATATAAATCATATATTTTTTCACCTAAAATTCGAACTACGACAAAGTCAAACTCTCGAACAGAAGTCACGGTCCCTTGGTCAGTCAATCAACGTAATATTGATAGCTCGTACAGGTAAGTCTGTCGCCAGCTGATCTATTTGCCTAACGAGGTGTGAATATCACGATTGGTGGTCTGTTTGATTTGTTTTGCTTGACAGGTGGTGACATTAAATCACGAATTTAAAAATTAAACGGGGTTAATTCCACATCAAGACGACCACGATATAGACTTAATTTGAACAAAATTCGCCTGTAAATATTTAATTGAATTTTAACTGTCACATTTTCTTTCTTTCCCTCGAACTACGCCTGACTCGAACTTTTATTCGAGTCCGTTGTCGGTTCGAGAGATCGATCTTCTACTGTACAGTGGAAAGTCTTTAAACCGGCTACCATGTGACCGTCATAATGATGGATGTTGTGCATCTGAATGCATGGGTCACTGAGCATAACAGTCTTTAACTATGAAGTTAAAACTACATATTACAGTGCAACCCCGTTAGTACACGCTTCACTATAACACGATTTCGGTTAGTACACGGTTGTGCCTTGGCTCCCGAATTTTTTTCCTATTTGTATATCAAAATAGTGTTAAATTTGCAACACGACTATTGTCAGAAATCGTGTTAAATTTGCGATTCTTTCCCAAATTAGACCCAAAACGGACAATTTTTTTTTTTTTATGGACACATAGCTTCCTTTTATCTCACCGATGTGAATGTGCAGCTGATCACGTTTGCACATTTCGTAAATTAATCCGAGCAAACTGGGAATAAGATCAGTAAGACCAGTAACAAATCATTGCTAATTGTTATGTGCTCGATTTCATTTTTCCAGCACAGCGTTCGCGCTCACCATTGGTGGAATATTAATTAGGTGTAAAGGCTGACCAATCGGAGATCGCGTATCAGTCGCGCAGATTAACTCGACCCAGATTAACTAAATTGTTACAGCACTGCCCACACCCCCGGCGCATGTACACAAATGTGTACGTGACAACTGGCCTTGTTTCGCTACGTCATAATTGAGCCAGTGCATGAGATAATCAACTTTATTATATAACTGAGATTTTCGCCAAGAATGATTTGACTTTTTTCTGCAAATATATCGGAAAGTTGATAACATTTTCAGAGCAAATGCGTAATAATTACTAATTTAATATTCGTCAACATTCGATATCGTTTACAGAAAATGTACACTATTATCAGATTCATCTTCGTCGAAAATCTCACGTGATAAGCCTGATTACCTCATAAACTGGCGAGTGGGTGGAAGGTGGGTGCAAGCGATGGGTAATTTAACGATCGGGGTTCATCCTTACCGGAATTCCGACTGGAGACCTGGTTTGGCCCTCACATACGTCTTTGGCATTTTTTATGTGACAGTTGAATCTGGTTATGCCCCTTATGTGAGTATTACGATCATTCGTAATCCTATTTTAGGGGAAGGGGCCAAGTGACTTTGATGTGGTATGGACCTGCCACCAGGTCAGGTTATTCTAATTTCAGGTCTGAATATATTGTTTCTCGATGTAAATATTCAGTTCTGATTTTGGAATTTTCCCCCCAATGCAGCAGGTTAAAACGGGATCGAACCCGTTTGCCCGGCCTTACATGACCTTAGCTGTTGATAGGCCGTTAAACACCAATAAACAAACAAACAAACTCATGAACTGGCGCAATATTATCGGGCAAAACATGTCTATACAGGTCTGTACTCAAACCCACAGGTGGAATAGTCGGACGTGTGACACAAAGAAAATGACCATTACAAAAATATCCATTACCCCACCCACTTGATCTCGTTCTATTATTAACGTCATGTACAGTACGATACCAGGTGGGTGGGATAATGGGATTTTTTTAATAGGCATTTATTTTGGTGTCATAGGTCCGAGTCTTCCACCTATGCTCACCATATGAGTAAACACAGATTGCAACGCACGAGCTTGTCCGTGACGTGACGTTGCAGCTGATGGAACAGGATATCGGTCATTGGGTCATTGCGTCATCATTACTACACTTTTTTCTACACGCGTTTACAATAATGGATTGCACGGACCTGCGTAGATCTACATTCTACATGAACATGATGAATAAATAAAACATGACGTTAACAATTCTTGGATTCAATATATTTATTACATGCGAAGATAACAGTGAAAACTTATAGCATATTATAGGCATTGGCGACGTCGTTCATTCGCAGTCACAGTGTACAGTGTACATGTATTTTTTGTTGACATTATGATGCGTCTTGGGCGAGAACGGATATAGCACGGTTCGGATAAGCAACACGGAAGGTTGTATGTCGCCGGACTTCCGTGTACATACGGGGTCGCACTGTAATTGTTTAGACACACTATTATCCTCCTCGACTGCTTAGCTTTAACCCTTTCAACACCACAGGCCTGTATATAGTGGTATTGGCAAATAGTGTAGATCCAGATGAGCCCGCTCGTAACGAGCCGTCTCATCCGGATCTGCACTTTTTTGCAAATAATTTTCATATTTTTGAGAACAAAAAACACCCCCATTTTCATAACTGGACTAGTCTGAAAATCATTTTGTTCCCATTGGATTGGTTGCAAAATTAACATATCAAAATCAATTCCAGTTACTTTGGGGTGAAAGGGTTAAAGCATACAAGCCACAATGTTGCAACAAATATAACACGTTTTCTTTTTGAAAGCTTCTTCAATCTGCTAATGGGACACATTTCTTGTTTCAGATGTTTTTGTAATCAATCTGGGCAGTCATTATTTGGCCCATTAACAATGGCTTTTTTGAACTGAATCTACAAATGCAGGTTTTGGTACCAACAGAAAACCATCATCGTTACTGGTGCATATATCAAATGTTTCATCTTTTGTTTGTATTGTTGTAACACTTCACACAGTCATGTTGCTGGGTGAAAATCTGCCACATACAGCTACCAGTGGAAACAAGATGAAATTAAACGTTTAATAGAATGAAAATTAACCCTTAATAGACCACTACTCACAACACTTGTCGTCTGCTGTTGCTTTTATATATTGCCTTATTTCTCAATAAAAACATGGTTTGACAGCACTTCAGAATCATTTTCAATGGAAATGATTCTGAAGTGCTGTCGAACCATGTTGTAAATTATTCTAAAGTGCTGTCAAAGCATGTTTTTTATGATAAAAATGGAAAATAGAAAATAAACAGCAGCCAACAAAAAATAAGATAGCGGTCTAAGGGTTAATTAACCCTTTTAACACTATGGACCTCTTTCTTAATATTTGAAAACAGTGTAGATCATGACGTGCAGGCTCGTAACGAAGATGAAGATGCAAATACTGTTCTCAAAAAGGCCTTCAGCTGACAAAATGTACCTTATGATATTTGCAGGCATTGTAGATTGTAAGCACACAATAAGTAAGGGGTTGAATTGTTTGTCTATCATGACAGAAAAGCTACTTCGGTTATGGAATGTGAACGGCGTATGCATACAAGAAAGTAGTCAATATGTTTTTCTGATGACAAAAACCTACTTCAATGACAAACAGTATAGGCTCAGATCCGTAGTCTATTTCACCAACATTGCAAAGTATACTTTTCTAGCAAAGTACTTTGAGAGAGTAATCATTTATTTTTCCTGAAAAGCATTATTTCATATAGAACTAACAAATGCATATATTTCTTGATTAAAAGTATGCACAATTATTATACTGAATTTATTGCATTATCACAGCCAAATTGGCTGTGATAATGTAATAAATTCAGTATAATAAAAATTCATAAATTTATCCTTAAATTGAAAATTTCTCCCTCAAAGTATACTTTTCTAGAAAAGTATACTTTGCAATGTTGGTGAAATGGGCTACTGACTGCGTAGATGCGCAATCGGATCTGGGACTATGGTGGTTGCAAATGTCACAAGATCTCTTGTATCATCTGATGGCCGAAATTATCCTCAATCCTCTGTTACCTCAGGATAGTATTATCTGTGGGAGAAAGACTGACATGACCATGAATACCTGGGCAGGTATAAATTAGCCAGGGACAAAGGATTGCCTTCCTGACTCACTGACCCCGAATTGTGTGCTCATATTTGGGATGCCAGCTGATATAAAGGCCCCAAGGACATGTATGACTAGTGTAGATCCTGATTATTATGTATACTCGTACAATCAATAGACTGATAAAACACAGTGTTCAGTGACATAAACTAAACGGCGACCGGTATAAGCCCTGCTAAGACTGTGTGGATGTGCAGGCTGATGTTGGGCTAGGCTGGTGCATATGTCGTAAGGTTCCTTTTCTCAACCAGTAAAATCACAGGCTCATTGTGGAGATGAAACTAAATTGAATTTTTAAATAGAAACTGACCATTTGAATGGTTTCACTCTGATAAATCGGTAGTGGTGATGATTGTGTTAATAGTGAGAGTGGATATCAACAAAAATCACAAAACATCTTACTAATGTTGTAAACGGTCCCTATGGAATGAATGGTGGGTGACATTATATACTTGTAAATGTAATATTGATTTTACTACTGTGTACACAGGAACATAAAATATTTATGAAAAGCAAAAAAGGTAAAGCCTTGAATTTTCATTTTTGAGGGGTTTTGGTTGTTATTCGATCCATTCTGACAATGCTATATGTATATGTGCAGTGGCAGTGGTCTGACAAACTTGGGCTTATTACAGGCTCTGCAACCACTGTAGACCATCAGCATTTGGTCACATTTGTTAATTAACCCTTAGACCGCTAATCACAACAATTGTCGTCTGCTGTTGCTTTTATATCTTGCCTTATTTCTCAATAACAACATGTTTTGACAGCACTTCAGAATCATTTCCAATGGAAATGATTCTGAAGTGCTGTCAAAGCATGTTGTAAATTATTCTAAAGTGCTGACAAAGCATGTTTTTGATGATAAAAATGAAAAATAGAAAATAAACAGCAGACGACAAAAAAATTAAGATAGCGGTCTAAGGGTTAACCCATTTCATTCTAAGGGTTAACCCATTTCATGTAGAATACACTAATACTGGGTATCAACAAATGTAAGTAATTTTCGCTATTATTTTTACTTCTTCTCAATTACCAATGAGTGGTACCCACATATACTTCTGTCCATAATTATGAGAATTATTATTAACTTTGCAGATGAAATGTGGATTATTATTGCAGGTGGCTTCTTTAGAGTGATCAATACCAACATTGGTGAGATTGAATACTGTTTCAGTTTCCATATAACTCTTACATGCGAGTTTTTGTTAAAATAATGACAGTTAGAATCTTAAAATTCTTTACTAACTTTTTTGTCGTGCCTGCTTGCGGACAGCGCGATATAGTCGACACATTGGAGTACGTACTTCTGTCCGTACGTATGTCCGCACGTACATACGTACGTACGTATGTGTGTCCAGGTTAAAAGTTTTTTGTTAACGGTTTTGGTTAAAAGTTTTTTGTATACTATCTAAGCCTTGACAGGCACGACATGCGAGCCGCGGCCATCTAGTATTTGTCATTTACAGAGAAGCGCTACCTATTTTCTGGACAGGAATTTGTGATACATGTCGACCCAGATGATTTTGTACACTGAACAACCACAGAGAGTATCAAGACTGAATCACAAACATTTTGGGCCCTGATCTATGGCAGCTATTTGTTTGCAAATGTCATATGTCCTGTCTCTCAGCCTGGAATAAAGTAAATGGTGCTGCTACTACAGACCACAATTGTAATGTTTGCAAACGGTATAGATCTAGATGCGCTGGCTGATAGTGAGACGTTTCATCAGTATCTACAGTTTGTGGAGATTTTCTAGTTTTTGTCTCACCCACGACAGTGGAAAGTGAGACATAGCAGTCACAATTCCGGCGGCGGCATCATCATCGGCGTCAGCATCGGCGTCGGCATCGTCATCTCTTGATCAGTTACTCGGATCATTACCAAACTTAATCAATAGCTTCCTCACATTGATAACAATCCATCCAGTGTCATTCCAGTGACCTTGACCTTTGTGACCTTGACTTTTGTGTCAATACTTTTGGGTGTATGTCCAATTGTTGAATACCTCTGATCCATTAGTCAGATCATTCCGTTAGTCGGATCATTTAACCAAACTTCACCAATAGCTTCCTCACAGGCACCGGGGCGGGATCAACTGATCCTGAGAATAGTGCTGCAGTAGCCATTGCTTGTCGTAAAAGGCGACTAAACTGGCTTAACGATTGGGTTCATACTTTCCGGAACCCACTATACCAGATTTGGCCCTCACGTACATTTTTGGCTTTCTTGTATGTGAGAGTTGAGTCGGGCTATGCCCCATATATAAAAGTAAGATTAGCGCTAATCCTATTACTTTTAGGGGATGGGATAAATGATGCTGGTGTGGCGAGGGCCTGGCACCAGATCAGGTTGTTCTAATTTCAGGACTGAATATATATTTTGATTGTAAATATTGAGTTCTGAAGTTGGGATTTACCCCCCTTGGACAGGTGGATATGGGACTCGACCCCGTTGACCCGTCTGCGTGTAGACTCCCTGAGGCTTGTACCTCTATGTCAGAAAAGCGGACGTTAAACCCTATTCACTCACTCACTCCTCACTTTGATGGCTATCCACCCAGTGTAATTTATGTGACCATGACCTTGGTGACCATGACCTTTGTTTCAATAGTTTTGTACTTCCTCATATTATGACCTTGGTGACCTTGACCGTCGTGGCAATCACCTCGTTTAGTGGGTGAGACACTCCGGCGATCACCTTGTTAATAAAATTAGTTTTTTGTGTCTATGGAAATATTCGGAAATTAAATGTGGAAGAATACATTCCCAGTCCTTGACCTCGATACCCAAAACCACAAGTCAATCGGGCCACAATAATGTTCTGTCTACCCACAATGGAATTTCAAATTCTTCTGTGTCAATAATTATCTCTTGTGGTGAAATGTTTGTGACACTTCAAAAAAGAAATTTTAAAATATCCATGAAAGCCTATAATAACGCATATTTGCATACCCGATACAAGTATTCTAGATATTAAGATTAGTTTCATATTTTGATGAGCGACGATGATACAAACTGTGTTAAACACTACCCGACTTCAAACATGAATGTAGCTCAGATATGTGGCTGTGACTGGAGAAATGGGGCTTATGGGGTTTGCGACCAGTGTAGATCCAGATCAGCATGTGCATCCACACAGTCTGATCAGGATCTGCACTGTTGGTCATTCCATCAATGAAGCACCCGTCATGCTTCTTACATGCAAATTAGATCGTTGCCAGGATACATGAGTGTGCTATTTGATCAGGCACTTCACTGGTCACAAATCCCATAAGCCCCTTTTCTCCAGTCACAGCCACATATGACATTTCAGCTATAGTATTCAGATTTGCAAAGTGTATATGGTTTCAGAAGATTAAATCTATCAATTCATTTGTTATTTATTGGATGTTTGTTTTTATTGGTTTTCAAATGTTTTTGAGATATTTGTAATATTTATGGTGGTATGAAATAAAAGTGGCCCTCCAGACGATCAGTACAGTTTCACTGAGCTGACTAATGATGACAGCTAGAGACTGCTCACAAGTGACGTAATCCCAATTTCTGCAATTACTGATCAGGAGCTAGACTGGCTGCAAATGCAAATTTCTCAAGTTACATATCTGGAGCTACAGTGTACACAAATGCCATAACAGCCATTTATCCAGTCACAGATCAGGAGCTAGTCTGTCCACAAAGGTCATGACAACTGTTTCTCAAGTCATAGGTCAGGAGCTAAACTGGCCACAAATATAAGTACCATTTCTCAAGTTACAGCCACATCTGTGATAGTTTTTTTGCTCTAGATTATGAATTTATATCCATGCATATAATTACTCCACATTATGAAGGCACACCTTTCCTCATACCCTTGGCACATATACATATATGTGGCTGTGACTGGAGACATGGGGCTTATGGGATTTGTGACCAGTGTAGCTCCTGTTCAAATATCACACTACTCTAGCCTGATAATGATCTATATTGCTTGTTAGGAGCATGACCGGTGGTTTATTGATGGTATGGCGAACAGTGCAGATCCTGATCAGACTGCGAATGCACAGGCTGATCTGGATCTACACTGGTCGCAAAACCCATAAGCCCCATTTCTCCAGGCACAGCCACATATAATGAGGTATTGTTGACAACACCTGCTTAATCTATCACTGTTTAATTGCAAGATATACAACAAGGTGACATACAACTATTATATTACATTGTCTATATACCCTAGTAATTCCCAATTGATGCAAATATTTTCCTTGTATTTTTTTGTTCTCTTGTCAGTGTCAGATAGTTCTTGCTGTAGCTTGTGAAGTGGGTCATCATCATTGTTGCTATGGAAAAATCTACAGATATACACAGTTGATGCCATTTGATTGTTTAAAGGCGCTGTGCCTCAAATAAGCGCAGAAAGTGTTAAAATATTACCGAAGTACGCAGTGTTGATGATTCACTACATATAGTGTATGTCCATCTGTGCGTTCGTCTGTGTATCTATGCGTCCGAACATGTTCTTTTCAATAACTCCTTCACGAATTTCAATCGACCCACGCCCGAACACCCAAGGTCAAGTTCACTGGGGACTTACGTTCACCTTGTTCGTAAGGCAAATGCGTTTAAGGTTTTAAGGTTTTTCTATGACTCCTTAACTCCTTCATCAATTTCAATCATATTTGCCCACAATGTATGTCTAGGGATTGTGCTTTGTTTCGCATACAACCCACACCCGAACACCCAAGGTCAAGGTCACTGGGGACTTATGTTCACCTTGTTTGTAAGGCAAATGCATTTAAGATTTTAATATTTTCTCAATAACTCCTTAACTCCTTCACCAATTTCAATAATATTTTCCCACAATGTCTGTCTAGGGATTAACTTTGTAATAACGATGCACTTTTACTAGCAAGGCTGCATGTGAGGGCATCCATTTTCTATAACACATTTTCTAGTTTCTATTCAAAAGTACATGTTATATGTTGTGACCACTCATTAGAACCATCTCGGCAAGATGATTCAAATGAGTGGTAACATATACTTCTGTGAATAATGGGGGTTAAATTGTGCTGCACAATTTATTAAAGCCTTTGATGTTACCATGTGGCGAATCATGTGATCACTAGTGGTGACGATTCTAAAATGTTTGACAAGAGAAAAAATAAAATACAAAATATTACCGATGTAAATATTTTTACACATTGTTTTAAAGTCACTCTTTTTATAAAAAAAGTGACTTCAAAACAATGTGTATTAAATGTGCTTCCCTTCGAAGGTTATTGGAAATTACTAAATATTTTTATTTTACAAAAAAATAAAGATTTCATCTGCTGCTAAGACCAGCCTGTTGTAAATGTGGTAGGTTCTTTGTCAGTCGAGGGGCCTATATGAGACACGCCATTTGATTTTGTACATAAGAACATGTGCGATTTTTCATAAAATGTATGTACACAAACTGTGATATTGTCAACTGATGTCGAAAGATGACAAAGTTTTCAGAGCAAATGTGGAATATGAAAGTTTCGTCAACTTTCGATGTCATGTACGGAAAATATCGTAAATTTTGTAAATATTGTTCATGAGATATCGCTATCACACATGTTCTGAGGAGCCCATATTGTCTTGCCATCACAATCGTCTGGCATTCTCACTTGGCTTTGTTGCCATGAAAGGGGAGCTGGAAACACAAGTTGCCGAGGCAGTAATTGCTTCTTGCAACAATAAACAAACACAATTACATAGATACAACTCGTGTCTTAGTCGATCTATCCACTGTGTTACCATTCTACTTATTCTGGAAAGTTTAAATAATTGCAATTTCAAAACCTTTCCTGAAAATATTGAACATTAGATTGAGTGTGGCGGTACTTCTCATTAACATGATCATATAGTTTAGTTGGGAAACAAGATAAATACTAGTGTCTTATATAGTAATGCTACATAGTTATTGGAGAAATATGATTTTTGAACAAAAGTACCAATTCATGTATATATTGTGGCCACTCGTATCATCTAGTCAACATGGCTGAAATAAGTCGTCACAATATATTTTACGAAACAATTTGCAAGCATGAGAAATATTACATTGATTATGAACTCAATACTGTGGCATCTTTTTTCATTAGACAAATAAACAATTTTGGAAAATAATTCTTCTATATCTTCTCCTGTGTTTAGTGAGCTGGTTCAAATAAGTGGTCACTAAATATACTTTCAGATGAAATAAGAAAAACGGAAAACAAACATTTTGAAATATAGGTTCTCATACAAAGTCATAGGGTGTATTATCCCCTCCCGATAGGCAAGAGGGGATATAGTGTTAGCCCATGTACATACATACATATGTGTGTATGTGCGTACGTACGTACGTACGTACACACGTTAGTAACAACTTTTATTTTCCATTAACTCACAAACCGCTTCTCCGATTTTAATAATATTTGGCCAAAATGTGTGTCTAGGGATGGTGCTTTGTTTTGCATATGACCCACAACTGACTGTCCAATGTCAAGGTCACTGAGGACTTATTTTCACCTTGTTTGCAAGGCAAGAATGTTAAAGTTGTTTCTTTCTTCTTCTTTTTTATTATCAAGGCTGCCAGCGAGGGGATAGCTTAGTGGTGTTTGGATAACGAGGATTACAACTAGATAGCAGCAAACACTTACTACTGCATTTATATGTGAAACAATTTCACAAATTATTACTTTATTGTCATTCTTGGAATATATATGTGGCTGGGGATGGAAGATTTATACAGTAGCCTATTTCATCAACATTGCAAAGTATACTTTACTAGCAAAGTATACTTTGAGGGAGTAATCATTTATTTTTCCCGAAATGCATTATTTCATATAGAACTAACAACAGCATATATTTGATGATTAAATGTATGCAGATTTATTATACTGAATTTATTACATTATCACAGCCAAAATGGCTGTGATAATGTAATAAATTCAGTATAATAAAAATTAATAAATTTATCCTAAAATTGAAAATTTCTCCCTCAAAGTATACTTTGCTAGAAAAGTATACTTTGCAATGTTGATGAAATAGGCTACTGTACTTGTAAACTTTGCCTGGCACCAGCTGCGCATGTACTGATGCAGGAGGAATATTATATTCACAAATAAGGTGTGTGTCTGTGGTGTATAGATAATCATAATAGCCCCACCCAGGAGTGTTAAAGAACATGATGGAAAACTTGCTCATTATCAAGGTAAGATGAGTACCTGTCATCTTTTAGGTCAAATGCCTTCAGCTGATGGCACATTTACATTCATGTATAGAATAAAATAATAAAATATATTTCCGAAATAGAATTTTTGGACACAGCTCTCGGATTATCTCCCTTATACCTGTGTTGTGTTTTAGTCGATATTGGTTTTGTAAATTACTTTTAAAGTTAGCACAAAATCCTGCCAAATTGTATTCTACATGACCTCTGAACGTTTTGTCAGGTTTCGATGTCATTTATGGAAAATATGACAATTTTCAAACTCAATATCGGAGAGAAGTCCGGTGATATGTCGAGGCTGCTATTTCCAGAGCTAGGCCATCATATATGTGCAGCGTTCATAAACTGTATATGAATATACCTCATGTGCGATTGCAAGGGGGGCATATTGCGTTGATCTTGAGGTTCCATCTGTCCGTCCGTCCGTCCTCCATCCGTCCGTCCGTCCGTGTACATTTATGTCAAAAAGTTTGCAAGAATTTCTCAATCATGTAATATCTTCAATATTACTTGAAGGATTGCTTTCATATTTGGACAATTCATTCCCCTGAACATGTGTGACACAATCGCACCACCAATGACATGACCTTAACTTTTGTGACCTTCAAAATGGTGCTGAAACACTTAGCAATTTTCTTATGTCAAAAAATTTGTAACACTTTCTCAAATGACTTTGAAATTTGTGTAAATTTTAAGTTTTCTTTTTTATACACTATCTCTCATTAGTGTCCAGTATGCCATTGGGGCATATCCATGTTTTACAAACATAATGACTAGTTTCATATTGATAAGTCTATGACCCATGTATACCCAGATCATCCTGTACATCTGTAATGTATGTTCTGGATCTACACGGTACACAACTAAATGAACAAGTCAAACACTGATTGTCTTATTGTGCCAACTACAAGTTGGTAACCACACACTTACAATGTGAGCAGATTAACAAATTTGTGTACAAAAAGATCAGGAGGCCGTTTCACTAAATGTAAGTGCAAAATTATGATAGTCTGTAAATTTCACATTAACAATGTTTTCTTGTAAACAATTATTGTATTCACATTTATTGAGCATAGGCTGCATATGCAGCCTATGCTTAATAAATGTAAATCCATCAATTCAAATTTCCAGACGATCCTAAATTTGCACTTACGAACATTTTAGTCGTACAAAGTTTAGTGAAACGGCTCCCAGGCTATCAAATGAAAAATAGTAGCTGTTCACATCCATTCCGCTTTGAGATGTAGTATAGTCTATGTCG
The DNA here is from genome assembly GCA_029237695.1 of Conchocele bisecta. Lineage (NCBI taxonomy): Eukaryota > Metazoa > Mollusca > Bivalvia > Lucinida > Thyasiridae > Conchocele > Conchocele bisecta. The sequence continues at coordinate 79,414,424 of CM055267.1, read as the reverse complement.
TATAATTTCCATCAGCATGAAATGCCATATAAAGCCATAACACCTTTGTCTAAACTCTTAGGAACTACTCCGACTGCCAGTAGAAGCAGTTGTATGTGTTCCCATTGTCACTGGTTGTCTATTACATTGGCTTCCATCTATTTTCAGGCCTCCCGTAGCCAGCCAGCTATCGGACTTAAACAGACGCCAAAGTCACGGGTAAGTTTCTGTTTTGTTATTACAGAAATTGAGATTTAAGTGGGGTGAACTCCTGCAGTGTTACGGACCATAATACCAGTGATAGCAAACAGTTTAAACCCAGATCAAATGCCTGATAAAGATAATTGTTTAAATTTTAAATGATTTCTCTTCTCTTATCAATAAAATAGTTCATCCAAGAATAGTATTTTTTTCATGTGGTGATTGAACCCACAACCTCCGGTATTGAAGTTCAATGCTCTACTGCTAGACTATAACCCATCCCAACTTCACATGCCATTCAGATTTACACGTACACTTGGCATGGCATCACTTTTGATCTTCTACCTAAGTACCAATCTGGATTTATTGTTAATGGGACATTAAACGTGTTAAACACAAATTGATATTTATCCTATCTGCATGCATGAGGGACAGTGGAACCTGTAATGACCTGTGTTTCCATCAAATAATTACTGGTGCCTTTGAACTGTTCCTGTATCATATTATATGGACCATTGAATTTTTGTTGGCTACAATCATTTCTCTGATTCCAAGTGGACATCATGAGCCATGCTTATTCTTGTCATAGAGATTAGAGAGTATGGATATTTGTGTTAGAGATAAGCAGGGTAGATCTACATGTATCTCAAACTATTTTCTTAATTTTCCCAAGATTATTTATTGGAAACATTGACCATTTGTGGCTGCGATAGGAGAAATGGGGCTTGTGGGATTTGTAACCAGCTTAGGACCTGAAAACAGTCCGCTTTTGTAGCATGATAGTGATCTATCTTGCTTTCTGGAAGCATGACACATGTTTCACTGATGTAATGGCGAACAGTGCAGGTCCTGATCAGACTTTGCGGATACACAGACTGATCTCTATCTACACTGGTCGCAAAATCAATAAGCCCCACAAGGATTTACACTGTTTTGAAGCATTATGGTGTGTATCACTGATAGAATTGTGAAATGTGCAGACACTGATCAGGCTGCAAAGACAATAATAACTGGAATGTTAATTTTTTATGACCAATCCAATGGTCACAACATTATTTTCAGACTAGTCCATTTCTGAAAAGACGGGTTTTTTTTTCTGAAAAATATGAAAATTACTTGCAAAAAGTGCAGATCCTGATGAGACGGCTCATTACGAGCCGGCTCATCTGGATCTACACTGTTTGCCAACATCACACAAGTGGTATGTAGAGTTGAAAGGGTTAAGCACGAGCTGATTCTTGATGTATGATACGTTGAGAGTGATTATCGTGGACAATATTCGATCATAATCTGTCACATGGTCGGGTCGGCATGTGGTCATTAATGGGTGAACTATGTTTTCTGACTTCGGAATTCATTTGCAAATTTACTCCTTTCTGTGGCTTTCATCATGAAATCTGATTTACAAGATTTATTGTTTAACCGTTAGACAGCTATCTTATGTTTTTGGTGTCTGCTGTTTATTTTATATTTTCCATTTTTATCATCAAAACATGCTTTGGCAGCACTTTAGAATAATTTACAACATGCTTTGACAGCACTTCAGAATCATTTTCATTGAAAATGATTCTGAAGTGCTGTTAAACCATGTTTTTATTGAGAAATAAGGCAAGATATAAAAGCAACAGCAGACGGCAATTGTTGTGAGTAGCGGTCTAAGAGTTAAGACTATTTGACATGATACACCCAAATGCAGAAAAAGAGCAAAATATGCTGTTATGTTTGTGGAAATGGTTAACTGATCTGATGGAGAAATAGTGCAAATACCAACCGGAATAGTCAACACGAGGCCGAATGCAACATTTTTGTGTGATCACAAAAGATGAATATTACATCCATAGACTAGCTAGGCAGACACATTATATGTGTAACAATTTAAATATGTTCAGTGGAACCTCTCCAAACCGGACACCCTGGGAGGTAGGTACCTATGGTGCATAGTTGAGGATACACCATTGTGTTTGCGGAAAATCCTAAATATTTTCCTTCTATTCGCTCAGAAGTATATGTCGCGACCACCATTTGAACCATCTCGTCGAGACGGTTCAAATGAGTGGTCACAACATATACTTTCATTCAGAAATAGCAAAAATAAAAATAAAATATTTAATAAATTTCATGCCCATAAAGGTGTTGTCATTCAGGGATCTGAGCACTCCAATACATGTTTCTATGCTTTATATCCATGGAGCGTTATAATCATCAGAGGTAAATGCAGTGAACCCATCCAATGTGTACAAACTAAGGTTTTTGTGTCTGACCGAGAGATATTCCACTATACCATTCTTAGCAAAACAACAGCCAACAAACTAGGGGCATTTATCTGATTTCTCTCTGTAAATATGTCTTGGAATTTCATTAGAATTGCATCCACCGGACTAAATTCTAATGAAATTCAAAGACATATTCATAATATTGACAGCGTGAAATAAAATAAAATACAATGCTATTTTTAGCTCACCTGAGCGAAGCTCATGTGAGCTATTGTTACTGCAATGTGTCCGTCGTCCGTCGTCCGGCGTCCGTCGGCGTCCGTGAACATTTTCAAAACGTCTTCTCCTCGGTAACCATTGGGCCTATAGTCACCCAACTTCATGGTCATGGTCCTTAGGTAGGGGGATTGCAAAATTGTTAAAATGACGTCATTACGTAATACAAGATGGCCGCCGTCTAAAAATATCACAAATTCTTCAAAAATCTTCTTCTCAAGAACCGCCAACCGGATTTTGACAAAACTTGGTAGGAATGATCGATGTACATTGCTCTTTCAAAGTTGTTAAAATGGTGACCCCGGTGTCAAAAATAGGCGTGGCCCGTGGGGTCAAATAGGGGTCAAATTGAAGGTATCAATGAGACGATCACTCTGGTGCATTTTTTGTCGAAATCGGATGGTTAAGTCTTCCAAGTGGGCCGCCGAAAGGTCAAACGGTTGTTCTTTTATTAGAGATTTCAAAATTCTTCTTCACATGAACCGCTTGGCCCATGGTAGCCAAATTTAAAATTTATGGTCCATGGGTGAAGCCTTTTCAGATTTGTTAAAATGGAGGTCATCGCTAATCCAAGATGGCCGCCGTCTTAAAATAGCATAAATTCTTAAAAAATCTTCTCATGAACCGCTGGCCGGTTTTCGACGAAACTTGGTAGGAATGATCGATGTACAATGCTTTTTAAAAGTTGTTAAAATGGTGACCCCGGGGTCAAAAATGGTCGTGGCCCGTGGGGTCAAATTGGGTTCAAATTTTATTTTTGACCGTATATGGTCATGTTATATATCAAATCGAAAGTATCAATGAGGCGATCACTCTGGTACATTTTTTATCTAAATTGGATTGTTATGTCATCCAAGATGGCCAACGAAATGTCAAAAGGTCGTTCTTTTATTAGAGATTTCAAAAGTCTTCTTCACATGAACCGCTTGGCCCATGGTAGCCAAACTTAAAAGTTATGGTCCATGGGTGAAGCCTTTTCAGATTTGTTAAAATGGAGGTCATCGCTAATCCAAGCATAAATTCTTAAAAAATCTTCTTCTCATAAACCGCTGGCCGGATTTCGACTAAACTTGGTAGGAATGATCGATTTACAATGCTCTTTCAACATTGACCCCGGGGTCAAAAATGGTCGTGGCCCGTGGGGTCAAATTGGGGTCAAATTTTATTTCTGACCGAATATGGTCATGTCATATATCAAATTGAAGGTATCGATGAGGCGATTGCTCTGGTGCAATATTTGTCGGAATCGAATGATTATGTCATCCATGATGGCCACCAAAAGGTCCATTTATTCAAAATTTTGAACGTCATTTTCTCAGGAACCACATGGCCGATGCTGGCCAAACTTCATAGGAAGTTAAGATCCTTGGGTGAAGCATTTTCAGATTTGGTAAAATGAGAGTCATCGCTTAATCCAAGATGACCGCCATCTAAAAATAGCACAATTTTTTTAAAACACATGAAGTCAATGTTACATTCTCCTCTGGTGTTCATGGAGTCAGGTGAGCGAATTAGGGCCATCATGGCCCTCTTGTTGAACATTTTATAGCCCACCAGTTCCCCAGTATCCAAAGAGTTATAAGTCCCAATTTTGCCATGTGTGTCACACATACAAGACATTGAGAAGTTGGTCCCAATTCAGTGGAAGCTGGCTGATGGGAGACTTGGACAATGAGTCACGAAGTGCCAGAATTGATTGTCTATTTATTGCTGGTAATCTGTCAGATTGCAAATGAATTGTGTTACAGCGAAGAATGTAATCTAAGAGATTGAGTTAATATTTCCTCTCCAGTGCTGCTTATTTGGGAGAAATGTATTGCTTGGTCTTGAGAAAAGAGTCTCCTTATTTGTGGCTGTGACAGGAGAAATGAGGCTTAGGGGATTTGTAACCAGTGTAGATTCTGATCAAATAGCAAACTCCTATAGCCTGATAACGATCTATATTGCTAATGTTAGAAGCATGACAGGTGTTACATTGATGGAAATGCTAACAGCGCAGATCCTGATCAGACTGTGCGGATGCACAGGCTGATCTGGATCTACACTGGTCGCATAACCCATAAGCCCCATTTCTCCAGTTGCAGCCACATTTGGGAGAAATGTATTCGCGGGTGCATGAGAAAAGATTCTTCTTATTCGAAGTTAGCATTTCCCACCAAAGAGATTTCCCTCGACCCTTGTGAAGAGAAATTAGCATAGTTTACCGTTGTGTATAATGTGATAATATCCATATAAACATAGTCTTATCAGATCAAACTGCAGTGATATGCCTGATGGTCTGACTGGAATCTCGTCATCTCCATTACTCCATCAAGTTATTTGTCATCTTACTGAGTTTCTTATTTCGGGACAAATAAGAAGCATTCTAGTTATTAGATGAGTAACTCAGAGCTGTACCAAATGACTCAGCAATTGATTTGTCATCAGAGGCCGGTCATCTATAGAACTGGTTCTCCAAAATGGTTTTAAATATCTCCATAATTCGGCGGGTTGTAATTCCAATACAGCAGAACCTAAACAAGATAGATACCCAGGGAGGTCCGTGGGGTGTCCAGTTTATGAATGGTTTCACTGTGATTCGGGTATATGAGCATTTGAAGACATGAACCAAGGCTATCATGAGAGAGACATTACAGTGAACCCCATCACAATGGAACATATCTGTGTTTTCTGGGAGTTTACTGGAATCACAAATACTGTAGATACGGATGGATGAGCTGGCTTGTCAATATTTCCCAAGCTTGAAGAGTGGCGTTTATTAAGTATCGTACACAACTAAAATGAAGTGATTCCTGTTATTAAATATAGCAAATTTTTATTGGCAATGGCAAGCCATTAACATCCTTCTGTACTGTCTGCCATAAATTCTGCCAGACTCTAAAATAAAATAAAAAAGACCCAGAAAAAAAAATAGGTCAGAAAGAATCGATTTTCCAATATAAATAACAATTAGAAGCACATTAGATATTAGTTTCCGTACATATTCTGTCATAACGAAAAACTATAAACATTGATTTACAATAATTAATGACGCACCAGGCATTGTGCGGCTTATTTAAATGTTTACCAGTGTATGAGCAGGTACACAAAATACAAAACGAACCGTTTTTGTCCAAATACAACTGCGTGGTTCAAGTCCTTACCGGGAAATTTTTTGAACTCAGATCTTTCACCCTTAAGTAACCGACATTGATTATTTCATAAGTTTGAGACTGTTCCATTATACAGAAAAGGGTTAATTTTGTAAAAATTAAAAACTACCTTATCCACAAATGGTGCAGATCTTGATGAGACGGCTCGTTACGAGCCGGCTCATCATGATCTACGCTGTTTGCATATATTAGGGAAGAGGTCTCTTGTGTTGAAAGGGTTAATCAGATACCTAAACATTGTTCTGCCTGGACTATCTGGCTCTACACTGGTCACAAATCCATTACCAATAATCTATTTTCGTCACGATTGTGATCCTCACATATTCCTGATAAATGAGACTGTTTGGACCATTAAGAATTCATCTCCTAAATTTAAACTGAAGCTATCACTCAGCATTAGCACCATAAAGCCTCTAGGAATATTAATATTGGTCATTAGGATGACAAAAAAGGGTCCTTTATGACCATCATAGGCCCAGATCAGGCTATACATACTGCACAGTCTGATCAAGGCTGACAATGTAGTCTTACTGTTGTTAGAAAAAACATGCATTTTAAAAAGGGAATTGGAAATGACCATTTTGGCGTGGCAAGGGAACTTGACACCCGATCAGGATTTATTGATTATTTGTAAAAAAAGTTCACACACTGCAGGCTGGTTCTACCTTCTACCTAGTTACCTGTCTGTATAATACCATGTTGTTAAAGAAAGGTACATGCCCACTCAGTCGGCACAAACTGTTCTTTATAGGAATTAAATAAGTGTATAACTGTGTCATGGTGGTACTGGCTTATCGCAATAACAATGTGTTTGGACACAATTTGATTTGGGAAACCCCTATTTAATATGATTTACCCAAAACAAATGGTGCCTGAATACTTAGGATAGTAGGTAAATCAATCTCATGCAATTGTGTGACTGCACAGTGCTAGAAGAGCAGGCAAATTTGCGAGGTGCCTTACATGTCCCATCAATGACACCAACCAAATGATCATACTAATTATTTATTGTAATGGCATCTTTCTTTAAACATTTCTTTTAACATAGTTGAAATCTGCCATGTCTTTCAGAGCAAATAAAAGGCCTTCTCTGAAATGTTCCTTTTGCCATAATTTGCCAAATAAATTTGCTGAATTAAAAATCAGTTTGACATGCAAAGTATGAATGGGCTAATTTTTAAGTGTCAAAAATAAATACCTTTGGTTTCCTCACACCAGTTGTGAGAAACAATAAGAAAGTATCCAAACTCTGCAAAACAACTTGACCTATATAACAATGTACAGTATGTGGTGCCAAATTTCCTCTATTATTATTTGTTTACACACATTCCATAGCAATCATTTGTTCATGGTACATGTAAATCTACTTTTTAAAGAATTTGAGTAGGTTGAAAAATGAATTTATCTTACTTTTAAAAAAAAATGTAACATACAAAGCAAAATTCAGTATTGACACATTCAAATTTTGAATGAGGGCTCGTAATTGTGACATGGGTTGGCAGAATTGGAATTGTGACATTTTTGTCCATCCAAGCTCCTGGGGCCCGTTTCACTAAAGTTGTCTGGAAATTTCAATTGATGGATTTACATTTATTGAGCATAGGCTGCATATGCAGCCTATGCTCAATAAATGAAAATCCAATAATTGTTTACAAGAAAACTGTGTTAATGTGAAATTTACAGATTATCATAATTTTGCACTTACGAACATTTTAGTCGTACAAAGTTTAGTGAAACAGCCCCCAGGGCTTAGAATAGCGTGTTTTATTATCTAGTTTAACAGGTGCGGTTAGGAAATGCTGAGGAATTCCTACCATTTCCAAGCTGAGTCTGATCAACTTCATATCAAAAGATACTAGAATGGTTCAATTTATCAGGTAACATTTCATTCACAATGGACAATGCATGTACAACATGCATGTAATTGCAAGAACTATGGACTCGTTTACATTGCGTCATCACACGATAATGTCACATGAAATAATACAACAAATTAAACATCAGTGAAAGTAGTTTTAACCCATTTCATGCTGAGGATATCTCATTTTGTTTGTGAAAATTCTAAATATTTTCTTTGTATGTGCTTAGAAGTATATGTCGTGACCACCATTTGAACAGTCTCGTTGAGACGGTTCATATGAATGGTCACAACATACACTTTCATTGAGAAATAAGAAAAATAAAATACTTCATACCCGTAAAGGTGTATTTCGAATGTAATTGGGTAAACATGAACCGACCTTGATACATTGTTCACAAAATTTTCATAGCAAATGCAGAATTTTATTTATTATCATTCATGAAAAATATCGTAAATTTTGTAAATAAATGTTTTTCATGAGACATCTTCTAAGGTACAATATCACATGGCTTGTCAAGTATCTGATCAACAGTCCATAATGCATCATCAGATTCTGACTAATAGCCACTGGGGAATTTGAGTAAATGTTTATGCTCAGATTACAGTGGATGAGAAACTAGACAGATCCTGGTGAGTGTATTGTCCCGTGATTATTATCCCCTCGCCGATAGTGTTAGTGTTAGTCTGTGTATGTGTGTGCATTAATAACACCTTTCATTTTTCAATAACTTATGAAGCGCTTCACCGATTTTGATAATATTTGGCCACAATGTGTGTCTAGGGATGGCGCTTCATTTTGAGTACGACCCACGTCCGACCACCCAAAGTCAAGGTCAAGTGTTAAAAATAATTGTATTTGTTTTCTTTTTTTATTATCAAGGCTGCCAGGGAGGGGATTAGCCTCGTAATAACGATGCCCTTGTTGTTTGTATAAACGAGAATCCATACTAAACATCAGAATGAAGGGAGGGGGTGGGGGTGGGGGGTGTGGGGTGTGGGGGTCAAAGATTGTTGTCTGCTGTTAAATCATATTTTGTGTTTTTCTCATTAAAGCATGGTTTAGCAGCACTTTAGAATCATTTCAATTTTTTATTTTCCATTTTTATCAACAAAAAACATAGTTTGGTAGCACTTTAGAATCATTTCAATTGGAAATGATTCTAAAGTGCTGCCAAACTATGTTTTTGTTGATAAAAATGGAAAATAAAAAATATAACCAGTAGACAACAAAATTTCATTCAGCATAGTAAGGATTAAAGATCTAAACTGTATCTTTTGAAATCAAGTTTATCAGGTATATAATTCCCGGTATCTGTTATGTATAGGAGAGAAACATACTGATTACAATGACATCCACACGTGTCCTACAAAATCTGCATCAATTGTTTTCACCCACGTCCGTTGCCTTGGCGATCTATGGCCACTCATTGTATGGTTGTATTACTCAAACAACTAAACCCAATGATTACTGCAAATTCCAATACACACACAATCTCCTAATTACCAGTTGTCAGTAAATAGCTTCTTTTACAATGGACAATTTGAGCCATCGGAATTCTGACAACAATTTTGCCATTTTAATAGTTTTGTGCAGTGGTAGAACGGTAGAACAACAATTTGCCATTTTCATAGCGGTACAGTGGTAACTGAAGTTTGCAATTTCAATACGATAGGCGTGTACTGAGAGCGGGAAGATTCTGCAGCCTGATCGCCCTGTGGTTGTAATGGAACGATCCTGACAGTAATTGCAGGAATTAAAACATAAACCAGGAACACTGGCTTCCTGTGGTTTTTACAGATTAGAGAAACAGTGTTACTATAACTAGTTGTACATTTTACATGTACAGTTCTGTGTTTACTTTAGCCGTTGAGTTACTGCTGAAAACGTGACGTGTGGTGGAAATGTATTTTTAGTGCCGGAGTTTGTTTTGGAATCTGTTTCTATAGCTACAGACCGGTTGCTGTATGTATATACATGTAGCGTTGCGTACATGTGCTGGAGTTTACATTTTCTAGACTTTTCACAAGGTGAGTAATAAGCATGATGAAATGAATGTTTCTGTTAATTTTGGCATTTCATCAAATTAATCAAGTTAGCATTACATTTATTTCCCCACTTGCGGAGTGTAATGTGTATATACAGAGCAGATGTAACTGCTGCTGTTAACCCTTTAGAAAAACAACAATTGTTGTCTGCTGTTGTTTTATATGTTGTCTTCTTTCTCTAGTTCTCTATGTATATATTATTTCCTAAATATGGCGCAGTTTAACTAATTGACCAGGATATAGTAGTATAGCTTGTCTCAGCCATACAATGTCAGCCTTATTACATCAGTAACCCTTTCTCCCCTAAGTAACTGGAATGGACTTTCATATGCTAATTTTGCAACCAATCCAACTGTCACAAACTGGTTTTCAGACTAGTCCATTTATGAAAAGGGGGTGTTTTTAGGGTGTTTCTGGATCTACACTGTTTGCCAATACCACAATACAGGCCTATGGTGTTGAAAGGGTTATACTACTACCACCATATATTCAGGCACTTTACGTTGAAATTTCCGAGAAAAATGTATGGCAAAATTTGCTGAAAATAATAATCAATGTTACATTCACAAATTATTGAAGTCATTTCCAGAAAATATATTTGTCTAGTTTCTGTAAATTTGTTTCTTCCCATAATTTAACCCATTAGTATTTGGAAACCATTTTCTTTGGAACTCCTGTTTCATAGGGGTTTCCCAAAACAAATTGTATCCAAATACATTGTAATTGAGATAAACCATTACAATAATACTAACCAGAACTATTTGGGACACTCTTCATTGTGGGAAACCATATATTTATATCTGTTTCCCAGAATAAATAGTGTCCGAATATTTCATGTTACCACGGTATTTCATAAGTTGTTATTACAGTACGTGGTACTAGAACAAGGCTAATTTGGATCCTGATCAGCTGTCACCTGCAGACTGATAATATTTCACTTTCTATTCACTATATTGGTGCTTTATTTGTTTACTGAATGGTGACCCTTGTCGATCCTAATAAGATTGTGTGGATGCACATGCTGGTCTGGGTGTACATTTGTCACATTGACAATGGCTTGGTTTTGTCAGATCTTGACCAATATGAAATGGCCCATATGTCAATTATTGCAATGCAATATGAATGAAAGTGGCCGACTGCTTCACATTGTTACTTAGCTTGAAGTGTTTATGTACCAGACACTTTAAATCTGACTGTGACTGCAGAAATGTGGATTATGACATTTGTTGCCAGTCTAGCTCCTGATTTTCTATCACAATTTTGCAGCAGTGTAAGAAGCTAGATGGTTTGTATGAATTATGACAATTGTTTGCCTGACGAACTGTCGAACGGTGTAGACCCTAGCGGATGCGCAGTCTGACTTAAGGTCTACACTGGTCGCAAAGGCATTTCTCCAGTCAAACAGCCACAAATAGCTACCAAAATACAACTATGACCGCGGTATTAATGGCGGGATTTCTATTCTTAATATCCAGTAATTAGGGAAATTCACACTTGTTCATTTTGAAACTTCCCTTAAACTCTTAATCCTGTGGGCACCACCCACCAGCCAAGAAGTCCGATACGTGGGAATCAGGCCAAATGCAGGTGCACATTTATTGGTCGTTATTGGAAAGGAAATAAGATCTTGACAGAAATTTTGACTACACGCAGGCCTTGACAAGTTCTTAATATTCCATTCGTCCAGTTTGGAATTCAATAATCCAATCCTATATATTTTAATGTCAATGGGGTGTGTGGGCGATCATGAAATGATGACAACACGGCGTAAAATCGGTTCTAAATATAGTACTGAACATTTAATGATTAATTTAATAGATATTGGCGAGAAACTAGGGTAAACAATAAGTTAATTATCACTGTCTGATACAGCCTTTTGTTATCAGTCAGTGTGTCGTTGGTCAATGCACAGCTAGATACCTGATAAATGCCCGTATGTGGCTGTGACTGGAGAAATGGGGCTTATGGGATTTGTGACCAGTGTAGATTCTGATCCAATACATGTAGTACACTTGATGTTAGCCTGAGAGCGATATATATTGCTTGCAAGAAGCATGACCGGTGTTTCATTGATGGAATGGTGAATTCACAGTGTAGATCCTGATCAGACTGTGCGGATGCACAGGCTGATCTGGATCTTCACTGGTCACAAAACCCATAAGCCTCATTTCTCCAGTGATCATGCACATTGAGTCGTAATATGTGGCTGTGACTGGAGAAATGAGGCACAGCCAGTCACAGCCACATATTACGACTCAATGTGCATGATCACGTGGTTACAACAACAACAACAATGGCTGAACGTGTTGAAAGTGCGCCCACTCCAAAGTAAGTATTATTTGATATTTTCCTTAGTAGGCAACGGATTTTGATGAAATATTGTGCAGCAAACGCGTCTTCATGAACTGCATTTGGTGATCCCGGGAGTTCAGCACATACTTATGTCGTTTTTGGGAAGAATCGATTTCCGTGTATTTCCGTGTCAGTAGACACGGAAATAGATTCTTAGCAAAAACTACCGAAGTTTGTGCCAAAGTACCCAGACCACCAAATTCAGCTTAAAATGACACGTTTGATGCACCATATTTCATCAAAATCTGTTACATAATAAGGACAAAATAAAAGAATACGTACTTTGAATCGGAGGGCTTCTGGAAGTTTCAGTACTTGTTGTTGTTGTAACCACATGATCATACACCTTGACTGTGTAATGAGTCGAGAACATCTGTTATATTAGATATGTATAATTATTATGTTGCTTTCAATTTTGATAATTATAGATATCTGCATACCCAATTATATTTTGGACCATGGCTTGTTACAAACTGACCACCAAACTGAATGGCATCTGATTACTTGCCAACAGACATACTGGTTCTTATATTACCAATTTCATCTATTCTCTACCATTGTCAGCCATGTGATTATCATCTCCACCTCAGAGTCAAATTGCATGGGGATTCAAGCCTCAATGGTGAATCCACCCTGTCGAGGATTCACACCTGAGACCAAGTAGCCTATTTCATCAAAATTGCCAAGTATACTTTTCTAGCAAAGTATACTTTGAGGGAGAAATTTTCACTTTTAGGATCAATTTATTAATTTTTATTATACTGAATTTATTACATTATCACAGCCAATTTGATTGTTATAATGTAATAAATTCAGTGTAATAATTCTGCATACTTTTAATCATCAAATATATGCTGTTGTTAGTTTTATATGAAATAATGCATTTCAGGAAAAATAAATTATTACTCCCTCAAATTATACTTTGCTAGAAAAGTATACTTTGCAATGTTGATGAAATAGGCTACAGGGCATTGTGATTTCACTGATGCGAAAATGCATTATGTATTGTTATTATTTCCCTTGCAATTCCCTCATACAGATATACTGAAACGATTTAACGTAACAAGGAGGTATAGCTATGTTATTGGACATCCCTATGTGATTATCCATGTGACTGCAGTGTACCACGTCACTTTGATGTAACGATTCCAGGTTATTGTATAGATAATGAATTGTCACTTATCTCATAATAAATTGACCCGGCCTTAAATGACCTGAGCTGTTGATAGGCCATTAAACACAACAAACAAACAAACAAACAAACAAACAAACAAACAAACAAACAAACAAACAAACAAACAAACAAACAAACAAACATAATAAATTGTTTTGCTAAATTATGTAATGCGTAAATAAATAACATGTTTACCTTCTTGTTATGTTATTAAATTGTTTCGGTATATATTCCGTTCTGCATATGATGTTAATGTTGAATGGATGTAAAATCCCATTCATTCAACGAATCAGACTTAAACATAACTTGGGTTTCATGGATTGAGTTTGAGTGATGGTGACAATACATGTATTTCCTGGTCAGTGTGTGGGTTAACCCATTTTTTTCTGAATACGCCTTTATGTGTATGAAAGTTACTTATTTTATTTATATTTTTGTTATTTCTCAATAAAAGTATATGTTGTGACCACTCATTTGAACCGTCTCGACGAGATGGTTTAAATGGTGGTTGCGACATTCTTCTGAGCACATAGAAGGAAAATATTTCGGATTTTCTGCAAACATAATGGCATATCCTCAGCACCCGAGTGGGCATGTACCTTTAATGGTTCAAGTGATTGGTAAAATTTATATTCCTTAAAAAATAAATAAAGATATAGAAAAAGAGGACATCTGTGACTACATGCAGTCAATATTGTTCCAGTTATCATGCACTGACAATAATGTAGACTACTAGCCAAGATAGAATGTGGCTGTGACTGGAGAAATGGGGCTTATGGGTTTTGTGACCAGTGTAGATCTTGATCAGCCTGTGCATCTTCACAGTCTGATCAGCATCTGCACTGGTCACCATTCTATCAATGAAATGCCTGGCATGCTTCTATCAAGCAATATAGATTGTTATCAGGCTACAGGAATGCGCTATTTGATCATGAGCTGCGCTGCACTGGTCACAAAAAAATCCCATAAGCCCCATTTCTCCAGTCAAAGCAACAAATATTAATCATCTAGCGTCTTATTGTGACAAGTCGGGTATTAAAGTCACAATTTCCAGCCAAGCTCCGCTGATGGACGTTTTATGCCTTGGGCTTCGGAATTCTGATCTTAACTTTGACAATATTGCACGTAATCTTGATGTTAAAGACCTTTTTGTTTAATGTTGACTGTACTAATCTTGATTTTTAATCCTCTCTTGTTTTTACAGTTTGATGGTTATGTTATGATTGATAGTCTTTTCCTTCAGGGTAGTTGAATTTTGCGGTATTATTTCGTTGTAATGCCTTGTATTGTATAGAAATATATTTTGTGGCCGTGACTTGACTGGAAACATAGAGCTTATGGGCTTTGCACCCAGTGTAGATCCAGATCAGCCTGTGCATTCGCACAGTCTGATCAGGATCTGCACTGTTCACCATTCCATCAATGAAACACCCGTCATGCTACTATTCATGAGTGCTATTTGATCAGGAGCTACATTGGTCACAAATCCCATAAGCCCCATTTCTACAGTCACATCCACATTTGTAAATCCATTTCATAAAATGTTCATCATGTAATAAGGCATATACTGTTACACGTGTATTCTGTAGATAGGTTGTAGATGGGTTGTGTATAAATGTTGTGAATATTGATTGTCATAGATTTATACGCAAGTCATATCATCTGTAGCATAACAGCAAATTACTAGTGTTTACCAACCTGTCAAAACATTCTGTTGGTTAATGACATTTTGATGTCACCTGTACACAATAAACGTTTTCTGTGTCTTACATCAGTGTAACATAGTCGTATATCGATAAACGTAATTCTGTATGGCTATAGCGCCTATACCCGGTTTCTGTGACCTAGATTCGTTATTTATTAGAAGGAGCCTGAGAGCGTTATTGAACAGTGGAACTTAATTATTCAACAGGATGTCTAATAATAACTCTCAGGTAATATGGCTTTTATGGAAAAAAAGTTTTGTTTTGCTGGATACATACAGGGCTGTACAAATTGGAACGCCCGATGCCCGGGACAAGTCGGTTTTAATCTCGGGCAAGTGCCTCTATGCTGTAATTTAGTCCCGGGCAAGTCACTATTTCCTGTTAGAACGTCCCGCCACAAGCCCGTTTTTTGGAACCGGACTGTCATAAACTTAATCCCAAAACTGACCACTTTATCGATCGATAACGCTGCGGGCATCCTGGCGATTCGCAGCTACTGTGTTACACAGTACCTGTGTATCGCAAGAAAGTGATATAGCAATTTACAGTGACCCTGATTATATTAATTTAATCAAATTTGAAAGTAATTAGCGAATTAGCGAAACTATTCTGCGGCGATCGATGTTTATTGATTTATTTTATGAATGTTTTCATCTCACTGCGTCGACAGGCCAAGACACCTAACTTTAGAGAAATGAATGCATGTTCCTTCACGGGGTGATGGAATTTAAGGTCTTAATTTAAATTATCGTTTCTACGCGGCATATAAACGAAGGAAAAAGTGAAATTGAATGGGATGGACATACATACTATGAAGGTATGTTTGATTCCCAAGGCGATGTTTGAACCCACAACCTCCAGATTGGAAGTCGGTGTTCTAAGCCCTAGGTCACAACCCATACCTTATAAACGAAGAAAAGAAATGCTCCTAACGAGCGACCATACGTACTTAGAATAACAGCTGACGTAACGTGCGGTAAACTGAAATGGCCTACGTGACAATTGACATTTACGTTCCAACGAGATTTTCACGGTGTGTAATCGATCGTATTTCCTCGCCACCATATGAAACCCGACTCGAGAAACACAAATGAAGTTGTGGATTTCTGAATTTGTCAATTGTTTGTACGGTCTAAGAAATCAAACAAATGTGACAATTCTTTTTTCAAAATATTAGAATCGTCTAAGGAGACAATTCTCATGTGTTGCCAAAACATGTTTTATTAAGACATCGGACAAATGTGAAAAGAAAACCCGAATACATTGATATTTCTTTACAAAAACATATTTTGACAACATTTGAGAATCGTCTTAGGAAACGATTCTCATGTGCTGCCAAACTTGGTTTTATCAAACAAATGTGAAATTGCACAAGCTAATGCGTAATTATCAATTCATCGGCTATGTGATGACGTGAGCGACGACATAGCGTGGTTTTGGCATGTTTGTTTCCACCGAATTCTAAAGGTCAGTCACACTTTGCACGTGAAACTGGATTACCGACTGATGATTGTAAACACCATCAGGTGTGCAGCTAGACCGAAAATGATATGTCGCAAATGTGCTAATTGGGGATGGGTGGGTATGGCCATATTTCTTTTTGTTACAATCTCGCGTTTTTGCGATCTCGCGTTTTTGCGAATACGATTTGCCCATGCATGTGTAGACAGCATGCGTGTTGGATTTGCGTTCTACGTACGTACATGCATATAAAGCATGCTAGTTTGAATTGCATTCTACATACGTACGTACATGTAATGTATGCGCAAAACTCAATTTCAACACGCATGCATTCTACACACACATATTACAGGCCCGTAGCCAGACCTGTTTGCAGGGGGGGGGGGTCGTTTCGAAGGCCCAAGGGGCCTGAGGTATCTAGGGGAGTCCGGGGGCATGTCCCCCGGGAAAATTTGAAATATTGGTGGTCTGAAACGCAATTTCCTGCATTCTCCGCAACGGTCCCGAAAACGCGAGATAGCCAGGCGAAAACGCGAGAATGAATACAATAGAATCTCACGTTTTCGCCTCGCGATTTGGTCTCGCGTTTTCACGATCTTGTGTATATAGGTCGACGATGCGATGCAGTAGCCTAACCAATAACACGTATCGAAATATGTTTTTTTTTCTCAATAAACGTGTATTGGCAGCACATTAGAATCGTCTCCTAAGACGAGTATCATTTTTTGTCAAATTATGTTTTTGTTGTCAAGAAATATAGATGTTTGTCCACATTTTTTCTATATCTTAATAAAAACGTTAAAATGTTTTTGCAGCACGTGAGAATGTTTACGTGTCCTAGGGACATGTGGGAACCTCGCGTTTTGCAAGCCGCACATGCATGAGCAAAACTTGTCCAAATTTTTCAAAAGTGGAAGGCGAGATCGCGAAAACGCGAGACGATTCTCATTGTTTTAGGAAACAATTTTTAGCCAGGTTTTTTTAAAAAAAATCCAGGCTATTGGATTGGCGAAAGCCGGGCGGCGGGCGGGCGGGCGCGGGCGGGCGCGGGTGGGAGGGCGCGGGGGCGGCGGGCGGCGTCCACAATCAATGTTAAGTTTTCGTGTTTGAGTCCATTTCTTTGTTACTGTACCACCTAGGACCACCAAATTTTCACAGCTTCATAATCAAGGGGTGCCCACCACATATCACTATCCAACATGTTACTTTTTTTTTTAACTTCACCCATTTTTTTCCGCGCAGTCGACTTAGCCATTTTCAATGTTAAGTTTTCGCCTTTACAATGTTAAGTTTTCGTGTTTAAGTCCATTTCTTTGGTACTGTACCACCTAGGACCACCAAACTTTCACAGCTTCATAATCAAGGGGTACCCACCACATATCACTATCCAACATGTGACCATTTTTTTACCTTCACCTATTATTTCTACGTAATTGACTTAGCCATTTTCAACGTTAACTTTTTAACGTACGTCTGGTTAGAGTTTTTTGGTTAAAACTTTTTCGTTATACTATATCTCTGCAACTGCTTCGCCCATTACCTTGAAACTTCACATGGGTGTTTATCATCATCATATTTTCATTCTAACCCCCAACCGTGCGGCCCCTGTGCCCAATGTCAAGGTCAAATTACTTTGAATTCTTTTGTTAAAGTTTTTTCGTGTACTATATCTCTGCAACTGCTTCACCCAATACCTTGATACTCACATGGGTGTTTTCTCATCATTGTCGCACCTGCTTGCGGAAAGCGCGATCCTGTGCCCAATGTCAAGGTCAAAATTACTTTGAATTTTTTGTTAAATTTTTTTTGTGTACTATATCTCTGCAAACTGCTTCACCCAATACCTGATACTTCACATGGGTGGTTTTTATCATCAATTAGTCCGCACCTGGGCTTGGCGGAAAGCGCGATTTCACTTGCCCAATTCAATTGTCAAATTACTTTAATTTTTTTGTTAAAGTTTTTTTCGTGTACCTATATCTGTGCAACTGCTTCACAACACCCAAAACCTTGGAAATACTTTTCAACATGGGTGTTTATCATCCATTGTTGCACCTGCTTGCCGGAAAGAGCGATCCTGTGGCCCAATGTCAAAGGTAACCAAAATTACTTTACTTTGAATTTTTTTTGTTAAAAGTTTTTTTTGGTGTACTTATCTCTGCAACATGCTTCACCCAATACCTGATACTTCACATGTGTTGTATCATCATTGTTTCACCTAGCTTGCGGAAAGCCGCGATCCTGTGCCCAATGTCAGTCAAATTACTTTGAATTTTTTTGTTAATTTTTTTCGTGTACTATATCTCTGCAACTGCTTCACCCAATATACCTTGTACTACATTGGGTGTTTATCATCATTGTCGCTGCTTGAGGCGGTCATCCCATGTCGTTCAAATTTTTGCCTTTTTTTGTTAAAGTTTTTTCGTTGTACTATCTCTGCAACTGCTTCACCCAATACCTTGATACACATGATCCATCATTACATGCTGCGGAAATGCGCGATCCTGTGCCCTGTCAAGTTCAAATTACTTTGAATTTTTTTGTTAAAGTTTTTTCGTGTACTATATCTCTGCAACTGCTTCACCCAATACCTTGATACTTCACATGGGTGTTTATCATCATTGTCACACCTGCTTGCGGAAAGCGCGATATCGTCGGCATTTTGGCATACGTCCGTCCGTTCGTCCGTGTGTCCGGTTAAAGTTTTTTGGTTAAAGTTTTTCCATCTACTATATCTATTTTTTTAGTGTCCATGCCTCGCCCCAAGGCGTGACATGCAGGCCACGGCCATCTAGTCTACAAAAAGTGGGTATAATTATGTTATCCAAGTGTCTATGCTTGGAAAAAACCTGGCCTTCGTGGCTTTGCCTCGTTTCTTGTTATGTTTTATTATTGTCGATAAATGTGTTTTGAGTTTGCACTTGTCGCAACGTTATGTCCGCTGTGGCACAGTGACAAAAGACCACAAGAATAAATATGTACTATACAATGTTTATTATTATAGATATTTAATATAATATGTATATGTGCCAAGTGCTCAATTGTATTATATTTAACAACTATGATAATAGTTTTTGTTTTGGGACAGTTTCGTATAAGAAATCTTACGAGGACAAGTCAATTTTAAAAATTACTTGCCCTGAAAATTATATTTTCCAGGACAAGTCCGGGCAAGTCACTTTTTTCAAGTCACTTGTCCGGGACAAGTGGCTAAAAAATCAATTTGTACAGCCCTGACATAGTTTTAACACTGTAACAAAGTTACCAGCGTAATCTGTGCGTGTATTTAATTCATCTGGTTGATGTGATTATATGTGACTTGGTGTGAGTGTGGGGGAAACGTAAATTGTATTCTGCTGTTGTTTTATATTTTGTCTTCTTTCTCAATAAAACATAGTTTGACAGCACTTTAGAATCATTTCCACTGGAAATGATTCTAAAATGCTGTCAAACTATATTTTATATAAAAAAAGGAAAATAAATTTAAAAAATGGCAGACGACAAAATTTAATTCAGCATTGTAAGGGTTGAGTTTAAATATATTTTTGACAGACTGATACAGGGTAAACTAGACACATGAACTACCAGAATAAAGCCCGCTGCATGCATGTGGCTCTCACATCTTCATACCTGGAAATCTTACAATGGCATACCTGCGCTACTTACCGGTACACACCAGCTGTCTCCTGTTTCTATTTACATTATCTTGAGAAACCCAGCTTTGAAAAAGTACAACCTATGCTTTGTACTCGTAGCTGTATACCCAGGTACAACTGCACAATCCAAATAGGATGTTTCTGGTTGCAGTTGACATTTTAATATGTCTCTTAGAAATGGTATGTATGTAAAATTTGATCTGGGCCTATGCTTATTAAACTTTCTGAGCATGTTCTCTAAATTTTACTCAAAATCAAGCAGTTTGATTAGCTGAGAGAGCCCCCCCCCCCACCCCCCCCCACCCCCCCCCACCCCACCCACCCCACCCACCCACCCACCCCACGCACCCCACATCCATACAGGTAAAATACGGGATTCGACCCTGTAAACCCAGCCTAAAATGACCATAGCTGTTGAACATCATTAAATAAAATATGAAAAGTCATGCAGAGCATGATGTTATTAGCCGATCAAATCAGGGTAAAGTGCATCGAACATATGTAGGTGTCTCTGGTAACATTGTCAATGGTAAACTATTTTCGACCACAGTTCTGTACCCAGCGTTGACATTTTTCTCGATTTTGTGCAGGTTTTGGAAACCCGTTCCCAAATCCATCCAATAGCAGCAATGCCATAGCAGCAATGTTTTGTTGTCACCATTATGTTGCGACATATTCCAGCGTAACACCTGTACTGTATGCTCTATTTATCTACAAATTACACTCCGCAATACACAAAGTTGTAGTCACTGTGTGTGTGTTTGTCCGAATTCTGTGGCAGCATGCGAGTGGGCAGAGTTACCAGGGCTATATATATCTAGCGGTCACAGTGTCATCTAAAAATAGACGCAAGCTCCTGCGTATTCAGGCACATGCCCAGATTGGCCTAATGTGCCTCATCCGTGATTTTTTGCGCGATGTCGGGCGCAAGACAATCAATAATTTGCGGCATTGACAATAATTAAGGGGGATTGCCGCAATCGCGCGTGCTGGATGCATCACTGCCATCCCTGCATGATACGTAAACAAATCAAAGTTGGCTATGAAGGGCAATTCTTCGTTTTGATTGGTGGAAAATTTTGTGAATATTAACTAGCGTCAAATGACGCGCATACACGATCCAATGGGATAAACCCGAGATGCTGGGATAAACCCGAAAATGCTGGGGTTACTAGTAAGGAGATTTTGAGCAGAGGTCGATTATAAATTAGCCGAATAAACACATTTTACGCGATTATACGTGGCTGAAACTTGTTCTGTTTAATAAATAAAAGCTTTAAATTAGCCCAATAATCGGCGTATGTTGGCGTATATGGCCATTAGAGCTAACTATGGACTTCAACAACAATAACTTCCGGGTTAAATCTCTTCAGGCGTTCAGCTCATTAAGTATTCAAAATTGTGTTATTTGGCTATAAGTAAAGTTTTAAACGGAGATAATTGCCAAAAATGCAAACTTTATCGGTTGATGCAATTTGGAAGTGATACAGAAAAATTCGCGTTCGTAGATTACCGAATAGCGGAGAAAAGGGTTGCTACAAACTTTTTCAGAATTCGATGGATAACCAACATATTAGCCGATCTATAAATAGATCGGCTAATAATAAATAGCCGAGACTGAGGCTCAACCAATCTAACTATTTGATTTGGAGCATAAAAACAGAGTTCAAGAAAGTTGTATAAAATGGGCCCAGTGGCTATTCAGTTCCAGATTCATAAATGAATGTCAGAAAGTTTCCTTTTCTCCATTGCGAACACAGATGGCAAGCCAAATGCACAATAATTCCCTAAAACAAATCCGAGAATTACTGTGCATTTGGCTCGCCATAAACCCATAAGCCCCATACTGTGATGCATAATCAAACAATATTGTGTCTGCCCATCAGCTAAGGAATTTTGTAATTTTACACTTTTGTGCATTTCATATCCTCCAGGTATTTGTGGTATACAGCTGGCTTATGGAGATGACATTTTTAGTACATGTAACTAGATCAAATGTGGCTGTGACTGGAGAAATAGGGCTTATGGGATTTGTGACCGGTGTCACTCCTGATCAACTAGCACAGTCATGTGGCCCGATAAATATCTATACTGCTTGTTGGAAGCATGACGTGTGTTTCGTTAATGGAATGGCGAACAGTGCAGATCCTGATCAGACTGTGCGGATGCACAGGCTGATCTGGATCTACACTGGTCGTAAAGCCCATAAGCCCCATTTCTCCATTCACAGCCACAAGTGGTTGAAGCTAAGCTAGGATAATATGAACAACCTGCTGAATAAATGGGACTCCCGCTGTGGACCTTAAGACATTTGATCTTGATCATCATATATGCACATGCAGACATATGTATTTGAACATGTTCATATACTGGTATCTAGTTATAGTATTGATTTAGCATGTTATTTGTTACATTAATAGCCATTGTGTCATTTATATACTCCTATTAAAATATATCTCATGTTGTCATGTCTAATGACCTGAGTGAATAAACAAATTTGAAGAAAAAAAAAACAATCTGTTTAACCCTTTCAACCCTAAATAACTGGAATGGACTGTGATATGCTAATTTAAGGACAAATCAAATTGTCACAAAATGATTGTAAGACTAGTCCATTAATAAGAAAGCAGTGTGTTTTTTTTAAATTTGAAAATTTAAAAAGTGCAGATGGATCCCGATCAGACGGCTAGTCTGGATCTACACTGTTTGCAAACACATACTGCTATGGAGAGGTCTGTGGTGTTGAAGGGTTAATGTCTTTGTTGGGTTTATCAATGACAAATTGTTTTCACTCAGATACCGGTAAATTTATGTATGTTTTTAGTTAGAAGACCAACAGTGCTCACTTCTCGTTTCAGCCGACCATATTTGGAACAATTACCGAAGACTTAACGAGAAGGGAAGATAACCGATTGGTAAGTTACATCCTGCTTTCAACCCTTGAAATGCTGGGAACAAAAATAGTATTTTTCTGTTGTTTTATATTTTGCCTTCTTTTTCAATAAAAACATGGTTTGACAGCTCTTTAGAATAATTTCCATTGGGTTGTCTTATTTCCGAGCTCCACAGAGTGAAATGAGTATGCTAGGGGGTCCGGGGGCATGCCCCCCAGGACAAATTTTGAAATCTAGATGTCCAGAAATGCACTTTCCTGTGTGTTGTACGGCATTTAAATTCAGACTCCAACTGGTGGTAAACTGTGATCTATGTAAACTCCATGGCTCCAGAGGCTCGATGCATAAATTGTGCGCGACTCGTTTCATAAATCTCATATCAAATGGAAACTTGTTTGAGATCCTCTATTTATTGCATAAGACTGGCTTTCAAAGAATTAGGAGTATATGTTTTATTTCTCTCTGTAAGTATGTCTTGAAATTTCATTAGAATCCTCAGGACTCACTTCTAATGAAATTCCAAGACATATTCATGATATTTATGGGGAGAAATACAAGAAAATATGATGAATTCTTGTCCGCTAGTTTTGAACTATTTATAGCCCACAAGTTTCCCAGCATGCAAAGAGTTAATAATACAGTGTATTCAAATTATAATACCCTAGTGTAATAAATATGCAAATGAGCCCACTACAGAAAACATGTTAAGTAATCAGTTCAGCTTCAATTTATGATGATATGCTTATGCAATAAATAGAATGCTATGATATTTATTAATCTTGTTGGCTGATTTCACAGGAAACTTGGCATAGCCTCTTTTCTTATGATATCAATACATTTGTTTAATGAATATCATATTAAATCATCACCCATATAAGGTCCTCTCTATCTGGTTATATGAATGATTGGTTGGTGGAGAGAAACTAATATGTAGATCTGTTTTGCAATGAAAATCTTTTGAAAATGGATAAATGTGGAAATTCGGTCAGTGCGATGAAACATTGACACTCTGTCTGCAGTGCTAATGAGGAAATATTGTCTATGTCTTGCCAATTGATCGCCTTGAAATTGCCACCAGTATAGTACCTGATCATATAGCTTATATTCTCACAGTCCAGGCTCGTAAATTAAATTAACTCTTACAATGCTGAATTAAATTTTGTTGTATGTTGGTTACTTTTTAGTTTCCATTCTAATTAACACAAACATAGTTTGGTAGCACTTTAGAATCATTTCCGATGGAAATGATTCTAAAGTGCTGCCAAACAATGTTTTTATTGAGAAAAATTACGAAGTATGAAACAACAGCGGACAATAATTTTCATCTCCTGATTTCTGAGGATTGTGAACAGTGTAGAATAATATTCAGATTTACAGACTGGTCCAGTACATGTATGGACACTGAGGTGGTGAGACCCTTATTGCCAAAATGTCTTCTAATGTCTCATCACATTGTATTTATTTACTGCACCTTAGGCACCAGTTACTCGATTTTTTCTCATTTCTAGATGATAATTTCTTGTGTGACTTGGGGCTGTAATATGGTAAATTGCAACCACAGTTTTGAAATGCGACTTATTGGGTTTTTGGCCAACTTGTACTTACTTCTTGACCAATTGAAATGTTCCAACAGTCTGGTAATTTTTAAAAAGGTAGGTGGCAATCATTGTCATTTGCCATGACGTTTTCTTTCAAATTGTCTAAATTTTACGAGTTCATTAAAATGATTTCATATGGAGTATTAGATAATTATGAATATAATGCACTGGCAAAACAGACTTTATTGTGGAAAATGGACGATGAATTTATAGCTGTAAGTGTACATATTTTGTTTGAACCATCAAGACTGTTTAACTGGCTGAATGGGGAACATTTAAAGTCTGCGGATACAAATAAGACAGGTCATGTGATTTCTTATCTCGGAACATGTGCAATTTTTCCTGAAAAATATTTACAGAAACTGTGATGTTTTCTGTAAATGACGTCAGAAGTTGACAAAATTTGCAAATGCAAATGCATTTGCTATGAAAATTATGTCAACTTTCGACATCAATTATGGAAAATATCGTAAATTCTGTAAATATTGTTCACGAAAATTTACACATGTTCTTAGGTACAAAATCACATGGCCTGTCTTAGATACAGATCTCCCCTTGTCACAAAAGCAATAAGCCCCAGTTTGTGGTATTGAGTTAGCATTTATTACATCAGGACACCCACACTCTCCTATTGTGTTCAGTAATTGAGTATTACATCCCACTTAAGGTTTAGAAAACCCGCTATTTAGTTTATTTTGCAGGCTTTCATCTGACTACATCTGATCAGCATCTACAATGGGCAATTCTGCTGTGTGACTGGAGAAATTGGGCTGATGGAATTTGTAACAAATGAACCCCATGATCAAATAGCACATTCCTATAGCCAGATAGCAATCTGTTAGATTGATTGTTAGAATCATGACATGTGTTTCATTGATGGAATGGCGAACAGTACCGATCCTGATCGGACTGCAAATGCACAGGCTGATCTGGATATACACTAGTGGCGAAACCCATAAACCCATTTCTCCAGTCGCAGCCACATATGTGGTCTGTCGGAAAAATATGTGTCATATGTGACCATTGTATGTTATGCAGACTTTATATGGAGTCGTACTACTTCTTCTAACTTGATCAAAAACTATTGTTTGTTGAAAACAATGGCACTGGAATGGCTTATAGGCCTTGGTCAGGCCGTGGCACGTCCTCACAGACTGATCTGGGGCTACACTGATCACACATATCGCAAGGCCCATTTTTGTTCAGACGATATACCATTTGTGATTTTTTCTGCAGAATTGTAGCAGCAGACCAGTGCCAATGATCTTAAAACCTGAGTACGCCACAAAATCAAACTGTTTGATTGTCCAAGACTCATCTGAGCAGTACTCGGCCTCTATTAAGTTTAGCCAAATTTTTATGTGAAATATCACCAATTCCATTAAATAGTTTTGGGTAAAGTGTTATTATCCCAGTGACTCGACCCATATTAGAGGGGGGGGCAACAAACCAGTGATACGGTGTAGAAGGGGGCGAAAAACGGTGCACCGGGGGTCGGTAAACGGTGTGCCGTGGGGCAGAAAACGGTGTGCCGTGGGGCGGAAAACGGTGTGCCGTGGGGCGGAAAATGGTGAAATCATAGACGGTGTGAGGGTAGATGGTGGGAGAGGAGGGGGTGGAAGGTGGGAGAGGAGGGGGTGGAAGGTGGGAGATGAAGACCCCCCTGTCTCCCCCCCTTCATATTAAATGAAGCTGAACAAATATGTTGTGGCAGTATGCCATCTGAAATATGTGGTAAACACCAGTATCTGAAACTTACACACCGCCTACATTATTACCCACATAAAGCATCTAGAATAAATAATATAGGTACACATATTATTTTATGAAATTGTGAAATCCCAAGTTATTTATTTCCTGTATTTCCTGTATGTCAGAAATAGCCATGCATGCTTGGAGGGATACGGACAAAATCCCCCCCCCCCCCCCGGACATAATTCCCCCCATGATTTTTGACACAGGAGGACAAAATCCCCTTCCCCCCCCCCCATCTAAAATGCAGGTAGGACTGACAGCAGTATACAAATGTACAAACGATACATACATATTCTTGTTTGACGTTTATTGTGCAACTGAAAATACTTCATTATATGTGCTTGATTGATTGTGCAACTGAAAATACTTAATTAAATGTGCTTGATGTTTATTGTGCAAATAAAAGTACTGAATATGATTTAACTTGATTATGGATGGGGGGGGAGGGGGATTTTGTCCCACCTTGAATTTTGATGGCGTGGGATTATGTCCTACCTGTGATTTTAGACGGGGGGGGGGGGGTGGGGGGGGGGGGGGGATTTTTGTCCTCCAGTGTCAAAAATCATGGGGGAATTATGTCCGGGGTGGGGGGGTCATACACTCATATACACTCATGCTTGGAGTACATTGGAACCTCTCTAAACCGGACACCCTCAGAGGCTTTCTGTCTTTATGTCTATTACACCAACTGATTCCGAATTCAATGTGTATTTTATGTTTGTAAATGGATTACTCAATTTATCACATATTTTGTATGTGAAATAGGGAATAAATGAGCAAAAATGCACAGATTTGTAAATTCACTTGTTTGAGCTGCAAAAAGGAGTGAATGATTTCTAAATGAAAGCATATTGCGGTATTATCATTTGAACTGTCAAAACATATACTGGTACCTCCTTGGTGAAATAATAAATTTGTTCCATGTTTTTCCTCCAGCAATATTCTCTATTCTCAGCAAGAACTGTCTTATTACTGTATTAACCCTAAATATTTGGACACAATCTGTTTTGGGAAACCCCTTTCCAAAACAAATTATATCCAAATACATTGTTCTTGTGATTAGACCACTACTGCCATAGTAACCCTAAATATTGCCACGCTCACTGTTGTGAGGAAACCATATATATATTTTTTATTTTTCCCTAAATGCATAGTGTACGAATATTTAGGGGTGTTATGGTAGTCAATTTGCATGTAAGATGGTTTCCTATAGGGATGACTGAGGTTTGTGTGGATTGCGTTAACTGCAAATCCTATTATTTTCTTCCACAAATATAGTCCAGTAAATGTCAGCTCCATTAGAAGCCAGACAGGTGGTGTTATTTTGGGCCATGCTGGAACTACAGGGCAAATTCTTCCACTGAATGGACAGTTATTTGTCATCATAATTGAGCAAAGACACAAGACAAATAAAGAACACCGTTATTGTGTGTTTCCATATTAGACCACGTTTACTAAGGACATGTATTGTAGGCATTGCAAAAATTGTCAACAAAATCTACAAGTTTTAATCTTTTCATGCTGTCACTTTTCACTTTTTAGTGTTTTTTTTAGCTCACCTGAGCAAAGCTCATGTGAGCTATTGTTATTGCAAAGTGTCCGTCGTCCGTCCGTCCGTCCGTCCGTCCGTGAACATTTTCAATCATCTTCTCCCGAACTGCTGAGCCGATATTGGTTAAACTTCACAGGGATGATATATGGGTGATGCCATTTCAGATTTGTTAAAATGGAGGTCATCGACAATCCAAGATGGCCGCCATGGAAAAGTAGGTCAAATTCTTAAAAAAATCTTCTTCTCACGAACCGCCAGGCCGATTTCGACGATACTTGGTACGAATGATCGATAGTTAGCGCTGTTTCAGATTTGTTCATATGGTGGCCCCTGGGTCAAAAATGGCCATCGCCCGCGAGCGGGGGTCAAATAGGGGTAAATTTTATTTTTAACCGAAATATAGTCATATAATATATCAAATCGAAGGTATTGACGAGACGATCACTCTGGAGAATTTTTTGTCTAAATCAGATGATTACGTCATCCAAGATGGCCACTGATAGTTCAAAAGGTCATTCTTTTACTAAAGATTTCAAACGTCTTTTTCTTGTGAACTGCTTGGCCGATATTGGCCAAACTTAACTGTAATGGTCTGTGGGTGAAGCCTGTGCATTTTTGTTAAAATGGAGGTCATCACCAAATCCAAGATGGCCGCCGTTGAGAAGTAGGTCAAATTGTCAAAAAAATCTTCTTCTCACAACCTCCAGGCCGATATCGACGAAACTTGGTAAGAATGATTGATAGTTACCGCTGTTTCAGATTTATTCATATGGTGGCCCCTGGGTCAAAAATGGGTGTGGCCCGAGGGGTCAAATGGGGGTCAAATTTTATTTTTGACAGAATATGGCCATATAGTATATCGGATCGAATATATATAGTATATCGGATCGAATGTATCGACGAGACGATCACTCTACAGCATGTTTTGTCTAAATCAGATGATTTTGTCATCAAGATGGCCACCGAGGTATGTGACCTGGACCTCAGCGGGTGCTCGTAGAATGATGACAGATTGCATTATAAACGCATCTATGAAATATTAAGAGATTCTGTAAGTCCAGTCACATACACAGAGTAGTGTTGACTTTGAAACTTAAAATTATACAGACGACTGACACAGGGTGGGACGGAATAGTTACATAAGTGCATGTTTCTTTTGTTTGAGCTGACAATAATTGTACGCCTCAAACATGACAGTGCCACGTTTAAGGCTGAATAAGTTTAATTAAAATATTTTGTTTATGATTTTGTCTGGCCCGTATCTCAAGGTGACAGCATTATCCAGGCCCAGAAAGTGGTCTTCTAACAACTGAGCGTCATTCATCAGGGCAACTTGACATTTTGTTGTACAGTATGTAGCAAGGGTTGATGAGAATGCGCTTAGTTTTACATCACTGCTGCCATCTTCGAGTCTTACAGTTATTGTCGCAAACATGTTTTTTTTTACATTATCTTTCCGTTGTTTCATTTGGCAACTCCCGCACCTCACAAATTTATCTTGGTCAACGTCAAGTGCGAGTGTTTGGGGAATTTCCCTCATTGTGCACAGGTTGAATACAGGATAATCCATCCTGTTGGCTTGGTTTTATAGCAAATGTGTTCAACTTGTTTCTTTGGTACGGCTTGATTGATTTGAATAACGTTTGGCAACAGTGTTTACCTGAACATAATTGACTGTCGCGTATGTACCAGGTTCCTACGCCCAAGGTCAACATCACAAAAGTTGCTCTTCGTATTTAGCATTTGCAAGGCTGCCATGAAGGGATTAGATTCGTTTAACAACTGCGGCTCTTGTTACCTTAGCTTGTTATAATTTTAAACTTGAATACAGTATATGTATCTGCACATGTCAAGTTATTTTTTATGTTCTTCCCACTATATTCTACTGCACCAGTCAATTGTAATTTGTAATCCTCGTCCACTCCAGACCGGGAAACAGCATTTGACTTTTGTAGATCCCCATATACACGCCCCCGCAATGCGGAGACAGAAACATATGTACTCCCCTGCCAAATGTCCCTGTGCCCATATGCCTGACCCGGGGTAGTGGATTCCCAGGGTTTAGCCCTGCTATGTCCCAGTCTGGGAGGGGGCAGGATTACAATTTACTAGTGCATAGAGGTACTTGGTTTGACCTTTGGTGATGAGGGATGATCATAAAAATCGTCAGCTTATGCCATGGCATGAAAACTACACACAATTAAGTCCTGAAAGTAACAGTACACATATAGAACGACAAATTGACAGTAAAGTGATGACGTTAAAATCATTTTGACCTCACTCCTTAAAAAGGGTCTAGACACCATTTGTAGCACATGTCATGTAAGCAAATGTCTACCCTAATAAAGGTATAGCAGTAAATCACATGCACATTCGCAATATATGTTACATCAGAAGGTACCAACAAATTCTGTGGATTGTAAGTGAAGAGTCTTTGTGAAATCAAGATGACCACTATGGAGGCTTTTAGGTGAGCGATACATGCCCATTTGGGCCTCTTGTTTTTAATCCTGGCTGTTGGATTGGGGAAATGCGGGCGGGTGGGGCTAGTGGACAGGCTGTGTGCGGGCGGAAGGGCAGGTGGGCGCTCGCCATCCAAGTCCAATGTTAACTTTTTGTGTTTTGTCCATTTCTCTAGATACTGTACCACTTGGAACCACCATACTTGCACAATTTCATAACCAACGGGTGCCCACCACATACCACTATCCAACATGTGGGCTTCGTTTTTTCATCTTGACCCATTTTTCCCGCATAATCGACTTAGCCATTGTCAATGTTAAGTTTTCTCATTTAAATCTGTTTCTCACTTTCTGTACCACCTAGTACCACCATACTTGCACAACTTCATAACCAACGGGTGTCCACCACATACCACTATCCAACATGTGGGCTATTTTTGTCTTCACCTTGACCTATTTTTCCAGCATAATCGACTTTCAATGTTAATTTTTCGCATTTAAATCTGTTTCTCACTTACTATACCACCTAGAACCAGAACCATCATACTTGCACAACTTCATAACCAACGGGTGCCCACCACATACCACTATCCATCATCTGACATTTTTTACCTTTACCTATATTTTCCGCGTAATGAAGTTACTAATACATGTATGCCAGCCTGCAACTGCATGTAGCTTTTGTCTCGCCTGCGAAGCAGAAAGCGAGACATAGGTTCTGCTATTCCGGAGTCAGCGTCTTCGGTGGCAGAGTTGTCGGCGTCGTCGGCGGCGTCATCATTCAATGTTAAGTTTTCGTGTTACGATCATTACTTCAACACCTTATCAGCTAGTCATCAAACTTTATTCATACCTTTACTATGATATGTAGATGAATATACGACTATTAAATATTTTTTTCTTGGGCCCCAGGGTCAAGGTCAAGGCGGAACGAGGCGAGACATTTGATTCCGTGGAATTCTTGTCTCATACATTGGCTTCTTTTGCCATCTTAGGCCACTGGCAGTTGTCACTTTCAACAATTATCTGTTGTCCAATTGTCTATGCCTTCAAGAAAACCTGGCCTTCATGGCTTTGCCTTGTCTCTAGTTCTTACTGAAAATATTAAAAAAATAATTCAGCATAGGTGTCTAATTGTGCCACTGACCCTAAATGAAGAAGGTGTTGGCAGATTAATGGGGCTAGCTCCCTCATGGAGTTAGCCCACACTTTCAGTTGTGTGCTATAAAATGATCTCCTATATCATTACCAGTAATGAGGCGTCTAATTTTGCAGCCAACCCTAATGAGGTGTCTGGTCAGATTGTCTGTGTCTGCAGGCACCTGTACTTGTGGACAGTGGAGGCATTTTACTATTTCATCCACAATACAAATCCAGCATTTGAAAAATTAGAATTGTCTGTGCAAGATGTTAAATATAAAGTGAAATGGTTTAACATCCTATCAACATGATGTTAAATGAACACATTTCAATGAATCAATTAATCAACCAACCAATGAGGTTCTATAGCAAGTGAGAAATAAGGTAAATAATGACAACAACTCTAGCTCTATATGTGGCTGTGACTGGATAAATGGCCAATCAAGCTCTTTATCTTGTAGCCTGATAAGGATATAATTGTAACCCTTAGACTCCTACACAGTCAGCTGCAATAGCTCAGTGGTAGAGCATCTGACTACGGATCGAAAGGTCCTGAGTTCCAATCCCGACACTGGCCGATTCGGCGTGTCCTTGGGCAAGACACCTACGTGATAGCCTAGTCGTATCAGATGGGGATTTAAATAGTCGGTCCCGACATGCAAGGTCATCGAACCAGTGCCGCCGTTAAATCAAAGCATTAACTACTACACACAACAACTGTCATATTACCGGTATGTTGCTTTTATATCTTGCCTTATTTCTTAATAAAAACATGGTTTCACAGCACTTCAGAATCATTTCCAGAATCAAAGCATGTTGTAAATTATTCTAAAGTGCTGTCAAAGCATGTTTTTGATGATAAAAATGGAAAAGAGAAAATAAACAGCAGACGACAAAAAATAGCGGTGTAAGGGTTAATCTACTTATTACAGCATGACTGCTTTTTCATTGGCTGAATTGCAAACAGTGCAGACCCTGATCAGACTGCATGTGCAGATGTGCAGGCTGATCTGGGTGTACACTGGTTGCAAAGGTCATAAATTCCATTCCTCCAATCACAGTCACATATGAATAAATCAGTATCGGAGATGAAATGGTGTGTAATTTATTGGAGAATGTCATATATCTTATCACATAAACTTATCTTTGGTTACATCAATATTTCACGGGTCATATGCATGATGCTCAATGGAATATTTAATATTTTGCTGAGTATTAGTATCCATGTTACTGGTAAACCATAGGTAAATAGGCCAAACAGTATAGCTAGCTCACATTATATAATTCTCATGTGCTGAAAAAAACATGTTTTCATTGATAAAAATAGAAAATAAACAGCTAATACAATTTAATTCAGTACTGGAACGGTTCAAATGTAATTTTCGGCAATCAGAATGGATTAACCCTTAGACTGCATGCTACACACAACAATTGTCGTCTGCTGTTACTTTTATATCTTGCCTTATTTGTCTCAATAAAAACATGGTTTGACAGCACTTCAGAATCGTTTCCAATGGAAATGATTCTAAAGTGCTGTCAAATCATGTTGTAAATTATTCTAAAGTGCTATCAAAGCATGTTTTTGATGATAAAAATGGAAAATAGAAAATAAACAGCAGGCGACAAAAATTGAAGATAGCGGTGTAGACATCTGTCTAGTCTGTACTTATATTCTCCATG
The DNA here is from genome assembly GCA_029237695.1 of Conchocele bisecta. Classification (NCBI taxonomy): domain Eukaryota; kingdom Metazoa; phylum Mollusca; class Bivalvia; order Lucinida; family Thyasiridae; genus Conchocele; species Conchocele bisecta. The sequence continues at coordinate 79,381,266 of CM055267.1, read as the reverse complement.
TATATTTAGATGACACTGTAGATGCTGATCTGATCACAAAGATGGTTTTGTTCATCTGAGTTTCATGTGATTACTAGTGACAGTTTGTACTTTGACATGCATCAATTCAATTACATGTGGCTGTGATTGGAGACACTGGGCTTATGGAATTTGTGACCTGTGTCACTCCTCATTAAATAGCACTTTCCTGTAGCCTGATAATGATCTAGCATGGTCAAGGTTCCATTGATTGAATAGCGAACAGTGTATATCCTGATCAGACTGTGCGGATGCACAGTCTGATCTGGATCTACACTGGTCGCAAAACATGTAAGCCCCATTTCTCTTGCAACCGCCACTTATATGAATAAAACATGAATGTATCAGAACAGAATGTGCTACTTTCTAAAACCGAGCATAATTTACTGAAAGATAAAAAAAATGAGAATAAAATTATTTTGTAACAAGAATGTGTAAAACGGATACAATGTTACAGTTTGTTGGGAAACCAGAGTATGGAAGGCTTTAAGCCGAGCCCTACCGGTAAATAAGAAATCAGAAGAATAGCCCTAAGGAAATAACTGATGCGGATGGAAAATGTTTGTTTACATCGACCTGTATGAATTTCACCATCCACACACAATTAGACTGTGGTTTTGATTCTGTACCATGTGGCCACCCACACATCATGCAATGTTTTTTTGGTCAATTGACTTTTATGTATGCGTAAGTGCAGTAGAAATTTGCTTCAGGTTACATTACTGTAACATATGAACTGTTGCTGGAGTGCTCTATATTTTAAATGCATTCATGCTGAATACTACAAAGAGCCCCTCAGGGGACATGGTCTTTTTTTATTAATTCGTTCCCACAAAATAACAATTCGTTCCCTCCATTTAAGAATTTGTTCCCTCCATTTAACAATTTTTTCCCAGCAAAATAACAATTCATTCCCACAAAATAAAACTTTGTTCCCACGATATAACAATTTGTTCCCTCGAATTAACAATTTGTTCACGCGAAATGACAATTTATTCCCTCAATTTAACAATTTGTTCCCTCAAATTAACAATTTGTTCCCTCGAATTAACAATTCGTTCCTACGATATAAACAATGTGAATTCGAGGGAACAAATTTTTAAATTGTGATAACAAATTGTTATTTCGTGGGAACAAATTGTTATTTCGTGGGAACGAATTAATAAAAAAGAATTCTATGTCCCCTGTGGGGCTCCGTAGAATACACATATGCAAATATAAATTGAGATAATTTTAACATTTTATACCCCCGGCATACAAAGTATGTGGAGGGGTATATATTTTTCGTCATTCCGTCTGTCTCTCCGTCCGTTTGTCCGTCTGTAAGATTTGAGTTAAAGTTTTTATTCTGTCAACACAGTGCGTATGTGCCGTGAAACACGGTGCCGTGAAACATTTTTGATATCCAGTCAATACTATTTTTGCATTTTACAGCAATTTGTAGGTGTTGACGGGATAAATAGAATAGTAGGTTAGTGCCGTGAATGGGAAAAAATATCTGGCGCGGCACGGAAACGGGATGTGCTCGGCAGAGCCTCGCCCATCCCGTTTCCTGAGCCTTGCCAGATATTTTTTCCCATTCACGGCACTAACCTACTATTCTCTATTTATTTGTCAGTCCAGGCGGCGGCCGGGGGTAGAGGCTCACTTGCTCTAGTTGCTTGTTCTTCATAAAAATATATGTGTATATGTTGTCACCACTCATTTGAACCGTCTCAATGAGACGGTTCCAATGAGTGGTTACAACATATACTTCTGTGCATAATTAGGAGAATTATGTTTTGTTTGCGAAAATTGTGTAGCCTCAGCATGTATAATAGGTCAATTTCACTGTATGTCAGGCGAAGAAAGTACTAAACAAATATAACCACCTTCCCCAAAACATGCGTTATATTCAACTCATGTTATCAGAAAATGTGATATATATGGGAGATAATTTGGCTCGACATAATTTGGTATTTTCGCTAAAGGCACCAGTAATGGAAAATTATGAAATCTTAACTTTTTGTCGTGCCCAATTGGCGGACAGCACATTGGCATACGTATGTCCGTACGTAGGTGCGTGCGTCCGGGTTAAAGTTTTAGGTCTATCAAAGTCTCGGCGGGCGCAACATGCGGGCTGCAGCCATCTTGTTTGTTGTGAATGATGATGCTATACCACAATTAGAAAAAAGTTATTTTATAGACGTGAGTGTAATCTATAAAATAATTTAGTAACCATCAATAGAAAAACATGTTTATAATACTGAAAAATAACTAGCCTTTAAAAAGAAGAATTACAGACATGTCTTTTTTTTAGATATGTTGGTTAATCTCCTGTACAGTAGGAATGGATCAATAGAATAAGGGGGCTAACTCCTTATGGAGTTAACCCACTTTTTCCAATGACTTCACAGACATAGTGTATTTCACGTGTACAAATATCTAATTATGTAAACGTTATGATAAGTGTCACGTATATATAGATGGTTGGTAAATATTGTAGGTTGTACATGATCAATAAATGTTATTTAAATAAGGGATATATTGATTTCAGGGTCAACGGTTAGGCTGTTAGATTAATGGTAAATATTCACTTACACGTATATCTTATCTCAGCGTTACTGATAAGCTTTTCAAGTAGGTTCATGGTGCAACCATGCTTGCTAAATCCTTTCACTCCTAAGTAGCTTGCAAAGTGTTTTGCATGTTGACTATTCAGTCTCATGTTACTATTCAGTCTCATGTGACTATTCAGTCTCATGTACTATTCAGTCTCATGTTACTATTCAGTCTCATGTACTATTCAGTCTCATGTTACTATTCAGTCTCATGTGACTATTCAGTCTCATGTGACTATTCAGTCTCATGTACTATTCAGTCTCATGTACTATTCAGTCTCATGTTACTATTCAGTCTCATGTACTATCAGTCTCATGTTACTATTCAGTCTCATGTTACTATTCAGTCTCATGTACTATTCAGTCTCATGTACTATTCAGTCTCATGTTACTATTCAGTCTCATGTACTATTCAGTCTCATGTACTATTCAGTCTCATGTACTACATCTCAGTACTGTACATTCAGTCTCATGTTACTATTCAGTCTCATGTACTATCAGTCTCATGTTACTATTCAGTCTCATGTACTATTCAGTCTCATGACTCAGTCTAGTACTATTCAGTCTCATGTACTATTCAGTCTCATGTACTATTCAGTCTCATCTCATGTACTATTCAGTCTCATGTACTATTCAGTCTCATGTTACTATTCAGTCTCATGTACTATTCAGTTATTCAGTCTCATGTACTATTCAGTCTCATGTTACTATTCAGTCTCATGTTACTATTCAGTCTCATGTACTATTCAGTCTCATGTTACTATTCAGTCTCATGTACTATTCAGTCTCATGTACTATTCAGTCTCATGTTACTATTCAGTCTCATGTTACTATTCAGTCTCATGTTAGTCTCATGTTACTATTCAGTCTCATGTTACTATTCAGTCTCATGTTACTATTCAGTCTCATGTACTATTCAGCTCATGTACTATTCAGTCTCATTGTTACTATTCAGTCTCATGTACTATTCGTCCAGTACTATTCATCTCATGTTACTATTCAGTCTCATGTACTATTCAGTCTCATGTACTATTCAGTCTCATGTTACTATTCAGTCTCATGTTACTATTCAGTCTCATGTACTATTCAGTCTCATGTACTATTCAGTCTCATGTACTATTCAGTCTCATGTACTATTCAGTCTCATGTCTCATATTCAGTCTCATGTACTATTCAGTCTCATGTACTCAGTCTCAGTATATTCATCTCATGTACTATTCAGTCTCATGTTACTATTCAGTCTCAGTTACTATTCAGTCTCATGTTACTATTCAGTCTCATGTTACTATTCAGTCTCATGTACTATTCAGTCTCATGTTACTATTCAGTCTCATGTACTATTCAGTCTCATGTTACTATTCAGTCTCATGTTACTATTCAGTCTCATGTTACTATTCAGTCTCATGTACTATTCAGTCTCATGTTACTATTCAGTCTCATGTACTATTCATCTCAGTACTATTCATCTCATGTTACAAGTCAGTTCTCATGTACTATCCAGTCTCATGTTACTATTCATCTCATGTTACTATTCAGTCTCATGTACTATTCAGTCTCATGTACTATTCAGTCTCATGTTACTATTCAGTCTCATGGGTTCTTTGACCCTTAGACCGCTATCTTATGTTTTTTGTCGTCTGCTGTTTATTTTCTATTTTCCATGTTTATCATCAAAAACATGTTTAGACAGCACTTTAGAATAATTTACAACATGCTTTGACAGCACTTCAGAATCATTTCCATCGGAAATGATTCTGAAGTGCTGTCAAACCATGTTTTTATTGAGAAATACGGCAAGATATAAAAGCAACAGCAGACGACAATTGTTGTGAGTAGCGGTCTAAGGGATAATCTGAAAAGGTGTAACTTTGCTACCACAGTGCAGATCCCAATGAGATAAAACAATAAGGAAAACATTCAATGATACAACTATTATCTATGAATGTAGATTTTCCTACTGAAATAATATTTACTGAATACATGTATATTGGATTAGACGGCTAAACATCACAAAGCTGGGACTTAGACAGCATACATCCCTGTGTAGGGATATCTGAAGTTCACATGTCAGCCTGTAATATTGACTTTATAAGAAAAAAGATGCTCCCAGCGCCCAGGAATTAGCCCAGAATCTATTTCTGAGAGGGTAATTATTTAATTTGTCTATGTCCCATGAGCCAGACGGATGAGTTAAACCACTGTCACATCTCCTTGACCATTGCTATTGCTGGGGTATACAACCCTTTCATTTCATCTGGAGTTATTTAGTCCACTTATCTAGGGCGCTCTCATTATCTTGTTTACTTTATGGCTTATATACATCTATGTCATTCCTAATGAGGTTCATATTCAGTCCAAGTATTTCATTATTTTAACCGCAGGTGAAATGTTCCCGTATATTTAATGATCCGGTTGTGAGATCCGGTTGTGAGATTATCATATATCATATATCATGAATTTATATAGCAACTTCTAAAGTATACCTGTACACGGTTAACTGTATCATGGTTGGTTGGGGATACGATTAACAGACATTAACAGTGTCATCAATCTGTTAAACGTTACTTGAAGATTGTACATTGTCACAAACTCTGGATTAAATTTACTGTACACAGGAGTTTTACGGATGACGTGTGACATCTGTGTTTAGTTTCGAGGTTGTAGAAATAAAATGTCAAACTGACATTGGACAATAATACAACGGTGTTTATTTTCAGTTTCTGTTTTGGAATTAATTTTTACCTGTAGTTTCTATGCATGGAAGAACAACATTAGAAAGAAAACATTGAGCTGTTGTTACATTGACTTACATACAACCTTACTGTATCAGAAAGGTAATGTATAATAATTACATATTAGATTACCAGTACATTGGAATGTTTCTTTGATTTAACCCTTAGACCGCTACACACAACAATTGTCGTCCGCTGTTGCTTTTATATCTTGCCTTATTTCTCAATAAAAACATGGTTCGACAGCACTTCAGAATCATTTCCAATGGAAATGATTCTGAAGTGCTGTCAAAGCATGTTGTAAATTATTCTAAAATGCTGTCAAAATGGAAAATATAAAATAAACAGCAGACAACAAAAATTTAAGATAGCAGTCTAAGGGTTAACCCATTTCATGTAGAATACACCAATACTGGGTATCAACAAATGTAAGTAATTTTCTCTATTATTTTTACTTCTTCTCAATTACCAATGCTTTGTTTTGCATATGACCTACATCTGACCGCCCAAGGTCAAGGTCACTGAGGACTTATGTTCACCTTGTTTGTAAGGCAAAACTGTTAAAAGTTTTTCTTTTTTTATTATCATAGCTGCCAGCGAGGGGATTAGCTTATTTTTTGTATGACCAATCATATGACCTCATTTATATAATTGTTAAATTGAGGGAACAAATTGTTAATTTGTGGGAACGAATTGTTAATTTGTTAAATTGAGGGAACAAATTATTTTGTGGGAAAAAAATAATAAAAAAAAGAATTCTACGTCCCCTGCGGGCTCTGTAGAATTGCTTCCATGCCCGAGGATTTCTCCACTGGAAGTTCAACGGTAATCCTGGATGAATCTGTCATAAGCAGGGTAGATCAGTAGAACAAGCTCTCACAGTTTTACTGTGATGATTGAGAATTTCATCTGTACATATATGTCTGAAAGGCTGTCCATTATGCTTTCATGTGGTCCAATTGGGTGCCTTGGTGTTGTGTTTTACCGGTAACCTTATCTGTGATAGTGTTTGTATAATTTCTTTCATCCAATCTCTAATTTTGCAAGTCTTGACTTTGGTTCTGTTTTGTGCGGGCAATATATTATATTACTGATTTAATTTATGAATTGAGTCCAGTGCCAGCTGTTGTTGATGGAGATATATATTCTTGTTATAGGGCTCCATTGATATGTTTGTACAGCAGCCAGGTTTCACTGAGTATACAAGCAGAGCTTTATAATTAATGAAAATTGACGGATGTGACAGCTGGCCTGCTAAGTAATGATATATGTGGCCGTGGCTGGAGAAATCAGGCTTATTATATGGCATTACTTTTGTGGCCAGTTGATTTCTGGCCTCATAGCACGCAGCTACAACCTGATAATAACTTATGTTGTTTAATACGTGCATGACAGGTGTTTGCATGAGTGAGTGGCGAACTATGCAGACCCTGGTTAGACCATGCAAATGCACAGGCTGAGCTGGGTCTACATTGTCATAAACCGTCACAGCCACATAAACCCTGCAAAATTAGTAATAAACCACTGTCTTAGATGTGTAATAAAACAAAACATGCCTTGCAGACTTTCATATGTTATAATATTTGGCATGTACATATCATCATAAACCAACAAACAACAGCCTGTTCTGGAAGACCAATAACTGACTATGGAACCACATAGGCATGACATGTTTGAATCATCTGTTTCATGAGCAGTGACTATTGCCATTGTGGTTTCTTTCACGCTCGATGTATGTTATTAGTTGCATTATGTCAATTGTAGATGCAGCATTGTTTATATATACTCCCCCCCCCCCCTTCCCGCCCCGAAAATTATTTTGCGGTACATAATGTAGTCCTCACACTGCCTGTCTGTCGATCTGTCCATCTCTCTGTCCAATATTTTCATTAAAGTTTTTGGATACCTACTATCTCTGTTACCGTAAGTCAGATGGGCTTGAAACTTCATTTGCTTATTTGTCTTACTGTTATAATGCACACCTATGGTGATTTTACTTATTCAAGTTTTCTGAAGTTTAATTCAATTGTTGACTTTGGTAATACAACACAAAATAGGAGGTGGTCCATTACTTATTTTGAAGAGTATATATGAACTAAGCGATGTTAAAAAATTGGCTTATGAAGCCATTAATTGTAATGTCATAAATATATTGTTAAAAGTTTTATTTCGCAACCAGTGAAGACCAGGATCCGACATTTGTGCATTCAGACCATTGTCTACAATGGTTGCAAAATTAAAACATGTCTTTTCCTTAGCTTTCTACTCTCATGTATAATGATGTATTCATTCATGCATATAATGACAATACAGCAGCTGAAGCAAGTATTAGCTTCAGTTCCATCTGGGGTTTTTTCATGCGTTTCGAGTGGGAATTCAGAATGAAGAAGAATGTATTTTTAAGGCAAAAACATGGTTGACGTAACGCAGTCGGTTGTCTTTTAAACACAATATCTGGCAATGTTGATGTGTTTTCCAGCCTCGGGTCTCTGCTGCATGTCAGTCTAGTTTCATTCATGCTTGTTACTTCATACAGATATATGGGAATTGTGGAACTATATACTGAACCGACTGTCAGATTGACAAAAACCGAAAACATGTCATTCACAACACAAATATTATTGTGATGAAATCAAATCAAATCAAGTTTAATAGCTTAAAAACCTAATACAAAGGATCGATGCTAACTAACATAAAACAATGATATAGACATATACATTCACAATGGACATACATAACTATTACACATGTATCAAACATTATATGACTACGGTAGTTCAAGTTAACAACATGTAAGAACACAATTCTACTGTATCACACCTGAGGAATACAAAAGCGAAGTACGTCATGAAAAATTTAATTTCTTTTATTATCTACTTCCTGGTTTCTAATTATATATATCCTATGAATGCCTTCTATACAAATTTTACTCATATCATATTCAAAGTTACTCCTAATAAAATAAAATTTATCATCATCATTCATGCTAATAAAAATGGGGACTATGTCTTGATGATGATGCTAGCAGACCAGGTGTATTGACTGGCCACGTACATACGATATATTCTGTAAATGACATTGAAAGATGACAACATTTTCATAGCAAATGCGGAATACTATTCCGTATCTGCTGTGTAACTTTTGTCATCTTCAACGTCATTTACATAACATATTTCATGAAAAATCACGAGTGTATGACAAAATTCCCCCCCCCCCCCCCCCGGACATAATCCCCCCCATTATTTTTGACACTGGAGGACAAAATCCCCCCCCCCCCCCCCCCCGTCTAAAATCACAGGTAGGACATTATAAAAATCCCCCCCTCCCCCATCAAAATTCAAGGTAGGACAAAATCCCCCCGTCCAGAATCAAGGTAAATCATATTCAGTACTTATATTTGCACAATAAACATCAAACACATTTAATGAAGTATTTTCAGTTGCACAATCAAACAACAGAGGCCTTGATAAGCTGCGTAATTGCGTAAATACGCAATCAAAAAATCTGAAAACCCAATTCAAATTGAAAGCCCTGCGTACCAAAAATCAATTAAAACATCGAGTAATCAATTGGCTTGAAAATATACCGGTATGCGTACTGATAATTTTACAAGGACAGTTTTCAATAAAATTATTGAAAAATGCCAACGACGTCGATGGCAAAATCAGTCACAAAATCACCGCTAGCCTATCTGTCTTATTTGGTTACAATAAGCGTCTATATCGATGATGCAACTATACATATAATAAGCGTCTATGGATGTTTTATAAATAGGATATGCACGGTCACCATTTTTTAGCAGATTTGTAATTCGCCATTTAATACGCACAGTGTTCGCAAGTGACGACGCGTAAGTAATTGCTTTGAGATGTGACCGAAAAAATAAGGATATGGCTGACTCGACCCTGGTCCGAAACGTTTGTGATGCGAAACGTCCGAGTTCGTGCAAATAGACTAAGTTTCTTTTCATTCGAATATACTTCGGATGTTATTATTTAAGATTTTACAGACCGCGGTAAATATGTCTTCAACAAAATATGGAGAAAAAAGACGCAGCAAAGGCCCAATTAAACATAATTTCTAATATTTTGGGACACTAATTTTTTTAATTATTTTTTACTGTCCCAATATATACAGTAAATATGGTACCAATAGTCCATTCTAGTTATTTAGGGGTGAAATTGTTAATCAGTCACAGTTTGGAGCTAGACTGGGCACAAATGGCATAGGTCCCATATCTCCAGCCAGAGATCAGGAGCTAGACTAGACCAGCCATATAAGAGCCATAAGCCTCATTTCTGCCATTAACATGTATGAATCGTTCTTCAGAGATCACAGATAATATGTGGCTGTGACTGGAGAAGTGGGGCTTATGGGATTGTGGCCAGTGTAGCTCCTGATCGCATAGCATACAACCGCTGCCTCATAGCAGTATAGCGATCTATATTGGTTATTTGAAGCATGACGGGTGTTTCATTGATGTATTGGCGAACAGTGCAGATCCTGATCAGAATGTGCGGATGCACAGATGCACAGGCTGATCTGGATCTACAATAGTTGCAATACCCATAAGCCCCATTTCTCCAGCCACAAATGATATTATGGTATTATGTAAACTGCAATCTGTGTTGGGTAGGTCTTAGTTCTATCGCCCTTTAGTTTTCAATCACTGACATAAAATGTTTTAGTGAACTGTTAAAAGGGTCATAAATTGTCAATTGAAGTTGTCATTCATTTGAACAATTGTGGAATAAAATGAAATTTACACCACTTTGTATAATTGTGTAACTCGGACTATAAATGTCACATAATACTGTCAAATGAAATGATTTGGGCAGTGATCTGACAAAGCAGACGCTATTCCATTTATGACATGTAGTACCTATACACCCACTTTCCCAACCGTATTGGTTAATTGACCCAATATATGTAATTACCATGCACTTTCTGAGAATTTACTCAGTTCTCATAATCAGAGTCTGGTCATTTGATGGGCCGAGGCTGAGCGGTGCTCAGTCTCGGCCAATCAAACTACATGAATTTGAGTGTGAATTTGGTGAACGTGCTTAGGAAGCATTAACAGCTCAATTGACATACATTACAAGTAAGCAGTCATGCATATTGAGATCTGTTCTCATGTTACATTTATTTTGACAATGTAACCACATTATGGAGTAATAATGATACTTGGTTGAACAAGCCAGATACACTAGCTGTGGTTTAAAAGGGTTTCACTAAACTTCCTACGACTAAAATGTTCGTAAGTGCAAAATTATGATAGTCTGTAAATTTCACATTAACACTGTTTTCTTGTAAATAATTGTTGGATTTACATTTATTGAGCATAGGCTGCATATGCAGCCTATGCTCAATAAATGTAAATCCATCAATTCAAATTTGCAGACGATTCTAAATTTGCGCTTACGAACATTTTAGTCGGAAGAAGTTTAGTGAAACGGCCCCCAGGATTTTTTCACCATGGCCCTGTGTAAAGTGGTTGAATTGGACAACAGGCATTTTTGGTACATGTATTGTCATGTGGCTATTACTCTTATATGCTATTATTTTAGGCGGAATGTACAGCTTACGTAACTCTGCGCTATTAGTATACATGTCAAACATATATGAAGGTATACATGTAGGTAATTGTGTAATGAGTATGTAACAGAGATTACATTATGATTACTTATTGAATATACTTGCTCATGTTGTACGCGCGCATTATTTTAGTGGAGCTAGTAGTTACTTAGTAAAGCTCTCTTTCACCCCTATTCTGTGTTGTTTATTCCTTAAATGCAATTAACGTGTTAATTTAGTTTTAATTGAAGATATATGACGAAACTAGGACCGCTGGGTTTTTTCTATTTTCCCCCATATAGGTACATATCGGATTTCCTATCTTATTGCGTTGCATATTATGAATGTAGCGTCACACCATCTGGGTTTACATTGTTAACTGAAAAGCATGCTAGCACTAATGCTACCATATCATTCTGCATCTACAATATATGGGTATACACAGCATATAACACTATAATACATATACATATATTACGAAAAGGATAACATTGCAATTGAAAATACACAAAGGTGCACAACCATACACAAAGATGCACAACCAAGGTAGTGTGAATGACGGGTGCATGCCAGTACAGATCCTGATCAGACTGTGGATGCACAGGCTGATCGAGTGTAGGACAAAATCCCCCCCCCCCCATCATATTCAGTACTTTTATTTGCACAATAAACATCAAGCACATTTAATGAAGTATTTTCATTTGCCCAATGAAACAAGCACATTTAATAAAGTATTTTCAGTTGCACAATAAACGTCAAACAAGAATATGTATGTATTGTTTGTACATTTGTATACTGATGTCGGTCCCAAACCATATTGTTTTAGTGGATTTTGTCCTACCTGTGATATTTTGGACGGGGAGTGGGGGATTGTGTCCTACCTGCATTTTAGAGGGGGGGGGGGATATGACCTTGTCCCTGAATAGACATAAAACCTCATTCACGGGTATGGAGGGTCAATACCTGCAGCCATAAACTCATAAACAAATACAGATACAAACAATCAACCACTCAGTGTGGCTGTTTATGAATGTTTGTGTGATGTATTTCACACTTGAACATCAGAAGTGGGCTTATGGTATTTATGGTGGAGACCCCACTGTTCTACATTTAATTAATAAACATCTGGGAATATGTCTGTTTTCAACATGATGGGACTCTAAAACCTATATGTTGTACATTGTGATGGTCACACCCAATTACTATTTGATTGGTGTATTTTTGTTAACCCTTTCGACACTGCAAGCATGTATAGTGGTATTGGCAAACAGTGTAGATCCAGATGAGCCGGCTCATGACGAGCCGTCTCATCAGGATCTGAACTTTTGCAAGTAATTTTCTATTTTTGAGAACAAACGCACCCCCTTTTAATAGATGGACTAGTCAGAAAATCATTTTGTGTGACAATTGGATTGGTTGCAAAATTAACATATCAAAATCTATTCCAGATACTTAGGGGTGAAGGGGTTAATCAGAGATAAATCTTCACAGAATCAATTCAATCATTAAGTGGACACTTTGACAGTATATGTCAAAATTAGTTATTGTGGCAGTGAATACAGCAGCCAAGTTTTGGCAGTAATATAATGAGTAAGGTCAACAGAAGCTGTTTTCCTTATCTCAATCTGATATGAATCTACACATATGAGAATGTATATCCATAACTTGGTGTTTACAAACAGTGTAGCCCCAGATCAGACTGCACATGTGTGCAGTCTGATCTGGGACTGCATTGTTTGCTGAATTGCTGGTTTTAATTCAGTTAAAATTGAATAATAATTGAAATTAATCAAATCGCACAAAATTGTTTCAGCTAACATCTGACAAAGCTACGTAGTCTTAATGGATTTGTGAACAGTTGATACCAGGACAAACATGTGTAGTATGATCAGGGTATACATTGTTGACTATTAAATCAAAGAATCCTCCATAAAAAAGTAAACCATGCAGAATACTACCATGCAAGTAGCTTGAGCATGCCAGCTGGTCAGATTCCACACACAGTTACCAAATTAATTTGTATATATATATATATATATATGCAAATAAGTCCATTGCATGCAAGTCATAACTGTATATGTATCATCCTTACTGTTCATTGGTTGTTAGAGTAAATATTTGGCTTTGTCTGTGATTCTACACTGGTTAAGAAATGAAATGTATAAGTCCTGTTTTGTCAGAACATGATCAATCTACTTGTTTTGCTGGTTTCGATGTTTCCTGTTTTCCTGTGTGCTGGTCTACATAAGTGGTATGGAACCCTATGCTTGGTTACACTATCATAGATTTTATCTGATCCTATTTATTGGTCCCTTTGATATGAAGTGCCATTTACCTTCTGTTCTCCAACCTGTTGCTGGCGCGAAGTTGCTCTCTTGAATTCTGACTTGTGAAACAGTTCACTGCATACTTGGAATAGATATGGACTATATGGCGGCAGTGTGCTTACAGTAATAGCAGAACACAAACTAAACGCAATTGCCAATACATGTACTTTGCTAAACTTGTGTGAACGGAAAATTACTTTAATTTGGATTAAGACAATTTGAACGGTATGTTTAATTTTGTTTTTCAAATAAATTGTTGCGTTTACATGTATTTATTGTTCATAAAAACTGCTCTATTTTTATCAAATTGGTGTTTTAGTGCTTTTCTACTTCTTTTGGTTTCTTCTTCAAATTCAGTTTATTAACTGAATGTGTAACGGCAACCCAATACATAATTATGTGTAGTTTGCAATCATGAACATACATTATCATTCCGAGATAAATTATAGTGAAGATCACTAATATTTTCTAGATGCCCGAATTGTTGCTGATACTGTAGAAATTGGGCTTATGGGATGTGTGACCAGTGTAGGTCCTGATAAAATAGCACACTCATGTAGCCTGATAATTATCTATATTGCTTGTTACAAGCATGACAGTTGTTTCATTGATGGAATTGCCAATAATGCAGATCCTGATCAAACTGTGCGGATGCACAGGCTGATCTGGATCTACACTTGTTGCAAAACCCATAAGCCCCATTTCTCCCGTCACAGCCACATTTATAGAGATTCTACTGAATGTTAGGCCCTCGGAAATTAAAATTTACATGTAGATTCTCATCCAAATTTTATAATTCATTAAATTTAGTGTAAAAGTAGTATAGAACAATAATTTCTATTTGTGCCACCTGCTGACAAAAGGGACTGTACATACGTAGTTGTAACACTAGAGTCATGGGCTGAGATAATGGATCTATTATGTGTTGCCATCATTGTCTCAGATCAACCTGTGCAAATAGATACATTTTAAATATTTCTATATTTATTATCTCTCAAAGAAAATATTGTCCCAATGAATGAGATTGCTTTGACAGCACTTCAGAATCACTTGGAATAGATATGGACTATATGGCGGCAGTGCAGAACACAAACTAAACGGAATTGCCAATACATGTACTTTGCTAAACTTGTGTGAACGGAAAATTACTTTAATTTGGATTAAGTACAATTTGAACGGTATGTTTAATTTTGTTTTTCAAATAATTTGTGGCATTTACATGTATTTATTGTTCATAAAAACTTCTCTATTTTTATCAAATTGGTGTTTTAGCGCTTTTCTACTTTTGGTTTCTTCATTTCAAATTCAGTTTATTAACTGAATGTGTAACAGCAACGCAAGACATAGTTATGTGAGTACTTGTGTGAACATACATTATCATTCTGAGATAAATTATAGTGAAGATCACTAATATTTTCTAGATGCCTGAATTGCTGCTGATACTGGAGAAATTGGGCTTATGGGATGTGTGACCAGTGTAGGTCCTGATAAAATAGCACACTCGTGTAGCCTGATAATGATCTATATTGCTTGTTACAAGCATGACAGTTGTTTCATTGATGGAATTGCCAATAATGCAGATCCTGATCAAACTGTGCGGATGCACAGGCTGATCTGGATCTACACTTGTTGCAAAACCTATAAGCCCCATTTCTCCCATCACAACCACATTTATAGAGATTCTACTGAATGTTAGGCCCTCGGAAATTAAAATTTACATGTAGATTCTCATCCAAATTTTATAATTCATTAAATTTGGTGTAAAAGTAGTATAGAACAATACTTTCTATTTGTGCCACCTGCTGACAAAAGGGACTGTACATACGTAGTTGTAACACTAGAGTCATGGGCTGAGATAATGGATCTATTATGTGTTGCCATCATTGTCTCAGATCAACCTGTGCAAATAGATACATTTTAAATATTTATTATCTCTCAAAGAAAATATTGTCCCAATGAATGAGATTGTTCAAATGATGGTCACAGCATATTCTTCTGATGAGTAGTAGAGATATTTTTTGAAATAGTTGTTTGAAAAATGGTGTCTCTTCTAAACATAATTGGTTATGGCAACTAAAATCATCGACTGATTGTCGAACAGTGTAGTTTGTCAGTGGGTGGTGTGGTTGGGATAGGCTTGGTCTTGTGAATTATGACCTTCACTATATATAGTAGCTGCTATCTCAGGAAGATTTCCGCTTAGAAGACTGGAACCGAACATTGTCGTCTGCTGTTATAGTTTGTCTTCTTTCTCAGTTTGACAGCACTTTAGAATCATTATACCCCCCGCAATGAGTTGTGGGGGGGTATACTGGAGTCAGGTTGTCCGTCCGTCCGTCCGTCCATCTGTAAACTTAACATCAGAGAAATATTGTTATAACTTCTATTTCCTTCATCTAAAATGCTTAATATTTCACACATGCATTCCTGTAAGGCTCTACTACCATGCTGTGCCAAATCCACGACCGTCCAACCCCCGCTGATCCCAAGGTCAAGGTCAAATACTTGGTCTCTTTACAAAACTTAACATCAGAGAAATATGTTGTAACTTCTATTTCCTTCATCTAAAATGCTTAATATTTCACACATGCATTCCTATAAGGTTCTACTACCATGCTGTGCCAAATCCACGACCGTCCAAGCCCCGCTGATCCCAAGGTCAATGTCAAATACTTAGTCTCTTTACAAAACTTAACATCCGAGAAATATGTTATAACTTCTATTTCCTTCATCTAAAATGCTTAATATTTCACACATGCATACCTGTAAGGCTCCACTACCATGCTGTGCCAAATCCACGATGGTCCAAACCCCGCTGATCCCAAGGTCAAGGTCAAATACTTGGTCTCTTTACAAAACTTAACATCAGAGAAATATGTTGTAACTTCTATTTCCTTCATCTAAAATGCTTAATATTTCACACATGCATTCCTGTAAGGCTCTACTACCATACTGTGCCAAATCCATGACCGTCCAACCCCCGCTGATCCCAAGGTCAAGGTTAAATACTTGGTCTCTTTACAAAACTTAACATCAGAGAAATAAGTTATAACTGCTATTTCCTTCATTGAAGATTCTTAATATTGCACTTGTGCATTCCTCTAAGGTTGTACTATCATGCTGTGACAAACCTACGACCGTCCAACCTCCGCTGATCCCAAGGTCAAGGTGACATACTTGGTCTCTTTACAAAACTTAACATCAGAGAAATATGTTATAACTTCTATTTCCTTCATCTAAAATGCTTAATATTTCACACATGCATACCTGTAAGGCTCCACTACCATGCTGTGCCAAATCCATGACCGTCCAACCCCCGCTGATCCCAAGGTCAAGGTTAAATACTTGGTCTCTTTACAAAACTTAACATCAGAGAAATAAGTTATAACTGCTATTTCCTTCATTGAAAATTCTTATTATTTCACTTGTGCATTCCTCTAAGGTTGTACTATCATGCTGTGACAAACCTACGACCGTCCAACCCCCGCTGATCCCAAGGTCAAGGTGACATACTTAGTCTCTTTACAAAACTTAATATCAGAGAAATATGTTATAACTTCTATTTCTTCCATCCTTAAATGCTTAATATTTCTCACATGCATTCCTGTAAGGCTCTACTACCATGATGTGCCAAATCCCCACTGATCTCGAGGTCAAGCTCACATACTTAGTCTCTTTACAAAACTTAACATGAGAGAAATTGGTTATAACTTCTATTTCCTTGCTCGGATCTGCTTCACATTTGACACACGCATTGCTCCAATGGACCTCTACCATCGTGTGACAAATTCACGTTCGTGCCCAGAGTCAAGGTCACAAGCCCACACACTTGGATTTTTTTTTTACATATTTAGGGGTACATGGGCCCACGCGGGGGGTATTCCGTAAGCCTCGCTTACTGACCAATCTAGTTTGCAATGGAAATTATTCTAAAGTGCTGTCAAAGCATGTTTTTGATCAGAAAAATAGAAACAAAAAATTAACAGCAGACAACAAAAATTTTATTCAGCACTGTAAGGGTTAATAAAGTTTGGCATTTTGTATGTACATGCATCTATGGACAAATGACCAAAAATAGTTTCTTCAAAATGCAATTCACTGGATTTTATTTTTGAGATATTTAGGTCACTGTTAATTAACCCTTAGACCGCTATCTTCTTTTTTTTGTTGTCTGCTGTTTATTTTCTATTTTCTATTTTTATCATCAAAAACATGCTTTGACAGCACTTTAGAATAATTTACAACATACTTTGACAGCACTTCAGAATAATATCCATTGGAAATGATTCTGAAGTGCTGTCAAAGCATGTTTTTATTGAGAAATAAGGCAAGATATAAAAGCAACAGCAGACTACAATTGTTGTGAGTAGCGGTCTAAGGGTTAATATTTAATCGCACGTACCATAATAACGCTAAATATTCAGACACCATTTGTTTTTGGAAACCTCTATAAATAGGGGTTTCCCAAAAGAAATTGTATCCAAATATATTATTATTGCGATAAATCAGTACAACTATACTAACCCTAAACATTGGGACACTCTTTATTGTGGGAAATTAGATATTTATATGTGTTTCCTAGATTATTTTATGTCCGAATATTTAGTGTTATTACTGTACTACTAGTTTCCATCTGTTTTACTCCACCCAAATACTTCCTGTTATTGTTCAGCAGGTGTTAACATTCACAATTCTTCTGGAAGCCCTGCTCCTGTAAACATAGGAACCATGGAGAACTTTGGATTGGTTGTATTTCATTACCAGTGTTATCTATCCAACTTGGCAGGTCAGTTAATATAGCCAGCTTATTTATTGTACTTACTGTCAGGGTTAAACTGCTGCTTATCTGATAGATGGCACAGGAGTTATGATTTTTGCTAACTTATTAGTTTGTATGTAATCAGAGATCTATGCGTGAGCCTCTAATGTAATTATTAACCACTGTTTTGTGTTGTTTTAAAGGTACATGCCCACTTAGTAGGCACAAAATGTTCTTTATAGGCATTAAATAAGTGTATAATTGTGTCACTATTTCACAAGTTCTTAAGATTATGAGTGGCCACTATACAGGTATAATCATTTAGTAATATTTATTTTACTGATAGTGACACGCGTTGGTATCAGGTTATTTTCATATGCAAATGAGGCATGATATTTTTTAATTATTTATACTAATTAAATGCGTCACCTGAAAAAATAATATTTTCGACAGATTATAAGTTTGATAATTGCACATCAAAAAATAAATACAGAGTATAAATAGTAATGTCTGTTAACATTTTAAGGAAACACGGTTATCGCCCCTGAGGTAATGGTGAATGAATGTTTATTTTGCCAGAAAATGTCTCAGATGATGTCTCTGATATAAAGAACATTTTGTGCCTACTGAGTGGGCATGCGCCTTTAATGTGGGATTCTTGAAAACAATTCTGTGTTTGTCCTATGAGCGGAATGGTGGTGTTGTGATATATATGATATAAAGAAAACATTTCCTTAAATTTATGAACTTGCATGTACACTACAGCTGTTTTAAATTATTGACTGATTTTGTTTGTGGGATACACAGCTGTGACCAATACGAGCCACCACATTATCACAGGGGCCTCTGTTGTTTGACAATGTTTACCACGTTTCCATATTGGACTTTCCTGTTGTGGCATCTGCCTGTCATAGTGACTGACTGACTGACATACAGCTTGGTATACAGAACAGCCTACTCATCACTGGCTAACCACTGACCTTTACTCACATACCACCTGAATGTGGAGCTTGTCTGGGTTTGTACCAATGTTACTTTCTCTGTAATCAGTGAGCACACTCTGCAGTCAAATAGTTGCACCTAAATTGGTAATTTGAAAAGTTCAATGAAACAAGTACTCATTGATCGTGTAGCCCCTGATCTGAATGGATGTTTTTATCTCATTTTTCAATGACATCAATTTTCCATTATTTCCTGTTTGGAAAACATCTATTGGATTCCTCTGTGTCAATTGACCACTATTTGGATTTAAAAGTTTTGCAGCATGTTGTTCTATGCAAAAGTGCAGATCCTGATGAGACGGCTCGTTACGAGCCGGCTCATCTGGATCTACACTGTTTGCCTTAGAGCCTCTATTATGAGCCACACCCAAGGAAAAGATGATTGTGGAAAAAAGACATTCTCACATCTACCGGTATGAGAGAAAAGTTAGTCACATAATTAATATGTTTGGCGACACTCATGTGTGAGACATAAAGGCACAATGTTCTGGTGTTTGTCATAAGAGTATTTGTTTACCTCTGTTGGTATTTCTGGAATGCTCGGTGTTTGGCTCCTCAGTCTCTAAATCTGTTTCATTCTCTGCCAGTAATGATAATTGCTGCTTCCTTGGTTATGGAGACAAGCCATGTGATTTTGTACCTAAGAAGAAAACTATTTACAAAATTTACAATATTATCTGTAAATGATGTCGAAAGTTGACAAAATGTTCAGAACATATGCGGAGTAGAATTCCGCATTTGGCTATGAAAATCTCATCAACTTTACAGAAAATATCACAGTTTCTGTAAATATTTCTCATGAAAAATCACACATCGACTTAGGTACCAAATCACAAGGCTTGTCTCATTTCTGACAGCTCACTGGCATCCCAGAGGTATGTAATTCCAGGCATGTAGTGTTTTACTGGTGTTTTATGCCATCTTGAGGTCGTGACCTCTCTATCAGCTGGTCAGATCTGATAAAATACATTGTTTTGGTGTTAGGATCTCACAAATTGGTGTTTGCTCCGTGGCATTTGTTCCATAATGTTTGCTGTGCTGCGATGGAGCAATTTTTCATTATTAGCCGATCTATTTATAGATCGGCTAATATGTTGGTCATCCATCGAATTCTGAAAAAGTTTGTAGCAACCCTTTTCTCCGCTATTCGGTAATCTACGAACGCGAATTTTGCTGTATCACTTCCAAATTGCATCAACCGATAAAGTTTGCATTTTTGGCAATTATCTCCGTTTAAAACTTTAAATATAGCCAAATAACACAATTTTGAATACGTAATGAGCTGAACGCCGGAAGAGATTGAACCCGGAAGTTGTTGTTGTTGAAGTCCATAGTTGGCTCTAATGGCCATATACGCCAACATACGCCGATTATTGGGCTAATTTAAAGCTTTTATTTATTAAACAGAACAAGTTTCAGCCACGTATAATCGCGTAAAATGTGTTTATTCGGCTAATTTATAATCGACCTCTGCTCAAAATCTCCTCCGACTAGCAACCCCAGCATCTCGGGTTTATCCCATTGGATCGCGTATGCGCGTCATTTGACGCTAGTTAATATTCACAAAATTTTCCACCAATCAAAACGAAGAATTGCCCTTCATAGCGAACTTTGATTTGTTTACTTATCATGCAGGGATGGCAGGGATGCATCCAGCACGCGCGATTGCGGCAATCCCCCTTAATTATTGTCAATGCCGCAAATTATTGATTGTCTTGCGCCCGACATCGCGCAAAAAATCACGGATGGGCCCCTTTTTAAATGACCAGTGCGCACATTAAAAAAACGTAATTGACTTTTTAAACGCGCTGCGTATTTAAATCATTGGAAGGGTTCAATCGAGTTTGTGCGGCCGTTGAACGTAAGCTTCGAGTCGATTTAAACCATTTAAATCGATAAACAAGGGATAAACAAGTGACAACGTTAACCTGTTATGCTCCATTAAGAAGTATTAAGCTTATGGCAAATCATATTACTTTGGGGCCGAGCTACTAAAGTGACTGGTGTGGCATGGAAATATTGAGTTCTGATTTTGGGAATTTTCCTCATCGTGGACCCGTTTAATGCGGGATAGTACAACCCGTTGGCCCGGCCTTAAATGACTTTAGCTGTTGATAGGCCGTTAAACACCAATGACTTTTCATTATGTTGTTATTGATTGATTAAAATATTCAAACTGAGTGGAGGTACTTACATGTTTATTTGGCATACAAATGATAGATACTCTTATCAATGAGAAATCTTCTCATAAATATGATGATTACCTGTATATGCATAATAATACAATGTGCCTTATTATTGTTATTAAATAAGACAATTGAGTAAGGAGTAGGTAGTACTACTAGGAAAATAACACGAAATGTCAACCCATAGAATGAGGGAAATGAAAATTGTCGTCTGCTGTTGATTCATATTGCGTCTTTTCTCTCAATGAAAACATGGTTTGGCAGCACTTTAGAATCATTTCCCATTGGGAAATGATTCTAAAAGTGCTGACAAACCATGTTTTTGTTGAGAAAACTTGAAAATAAAGATAATCTACAGACCATAAAATTTAATTCCGCATTGTAAGAGTTAGATAATTATGTAGGTTCATATATTACAATCTCACAGATGGTGTCATAAATTACAATTGCAGTAGTAGCTGCTATCTCGTGGAGATAAAATGATAAAATATGATTTATTGGGGTTATGAATTTTACCTCTCTGATGGTATTTACATATGTGTATATCAGTTACTTGGTTCATACGAGTAGCAGTGTGTGATAGTTATCAGGGAATATATTTATACTACCTACTGGTACGTAACAATAGTTGTATATTATTATGTAGGAGGTGGCAGTCATGCACAAGTTGTCAGTGAAACAAAAACTGTTCACACAAAAGTTGGATGGACATCAGCAAACTCACAGACCAGAGGAAAACATTAGTGCTCTTTACAGTTTTCTGGTACTTATATTATCTGTACAACCATGAATCTGATTCACTTGAAGCTTCAAATGCCATCAATAATTTCATTTCGTAGCCCACAATTGCTCAAAGCAAAAAGAAAATAGGTTTTTCGATCCAAATGGTGACAGGGGGTAACTATCAATATAACCAGCCAGGGCCCGGTTGCTCAAAACCTCTGTTAGCTTAACAGACTGTTAAATCCTTAGCAATGCCGCAATGCTAAGGATTTAACAGTCTGTTAAGCTAACAGAAGCTTTGAGCAACCGGGCCCAGTCAATCAATCAATCAATTATATCAAATAAACAATACTCTCTATTGTATCAGTGCACTTCAGAAATAAGTCAATAAATAATCTCCACATGGAGTGGACTGTGCATACTTGATGGCAGATAACAGTGGGCAGTGTATACACTTATGAGCCTTTAATTGTTCGTGTAACGTGGGTGTTTTAACTGGTAAATGAAACATTGTGCTTGATACTCTAGAAATGCGTGCTTCTGGTGCATTTGTGAGAATGTGACATTAATTGTAGACATTAATCTACACCTCGTTATCTCCATATCTTTCATAATATGTTTATTATTTTACATAACACACATTTTGAAGGCCTTTATAATGATTCATTCACAAATTTGCTGCGCAATATTTGGGGCCCTGGCCGAAAAAACGTACCTTACCCAATAGCAAATGGGGTGGTGGTGAATTTGAAAACCAATGCGTATTTTCACATTGCCGTGAGTATTTTGTACGCATTATCTGCAGGTATGGAATAATAATCCCATCAACACCCACCGCTATTGACTGTTCTTGCTTCTAGCAAATGGTTTCCCTGGTGTTAAATGATGTCGAAAGTTGACAACATTGTCATAGCGGAAGTGGAATCCTATTCCGCATTGACTTTACATTTCGTTAAGTTTCGACGGCATTTGTGGAAAATATCGTAAATTTAGTAACTTTTTTTATGAGATATTACACATTTTTCGGCACAAAGTCACATGGCTCGATCATTTGTGCATTATCATCAGGAACTGACGTTCAGACTTTACTATCTTCCTACAACAGAGCTCCCGTTAAGGTGCGTAATTTGATCAACTTTCGGGGGAATTTTGTTATTTCTTCAACAAAAATGGCAAGTTGGGCGTGCTTTAGAATCGTCTCATTGAGACGATTCTAAAGAACTCCCAACTTACCATTTTTGGTGAAGAACTAAGAAAAATACATCAATATTTGGTTAAATTACGCATTTTCACTGGAGCTCTGCTACAAGATGATATAAGTGTGACCTTGAAGCAAAATATAATATAACTATATTTAATATATTACATATTGATTTTCCATGCTGACAATGCATATGATACCAATTGACGGTGAAGTGTTTTATGACGTAATGGAGGATGTGCATTCTTGACATAAATTTCCCTTTCACGCAGTTTCAGTTTCTGAGAAATTACCCGTTGCCAGTATAAATATCATGACATTTTTAATTCAGTCCTTTCTGCTGAGTACCACGTTGTATACAGGTATTTCTCATTCAGTCCTTTCTACTGAGTACCTACCACATTGATTACAGGTGTCAGGCCATCATTGTTTTCTGGACAATTTGCAAATATGAACTGGGAAATTAATGTTTGTATGTTATGTAAATGTTTCTAAGCCCTGAAATTGTGTGAAATTATGTATGTAGTATGCAGTTTCATCGAATTTGTATTTTTAATTTCATAAACATGATTTGTCAGCATCTGAAAATCATCTCATATGCTGCCAAAACATAATTTTGTTGGAACAGTAGAGAAGAAAGGCAACAGAAAATAATTTCCCGCTTTCAAATAGCTAAAGTTAGACATATTACTATTCGATGTATATATAACCATAATGAAATAATTGACTACTTGTGCTTCATTTCCTATGTTGTGGGTGTTGCTAATTCACTTACACTCAAATGCTATTTTAAAAATTTTAACGGCAATTAGACGAACCAATGAAATCATGGCATTTCAAGTGATGTAAGTGTAGCTCAAAAGCCGCACCGCCAAATTTTGTGGCGCAGTGTTGTACATAGGAAGTTAATGTTCTGTTGGCGAATTTCCTTAATTCAAACAAGATGCGATTACTTGCCAGGGTGAGCTTTTTAGCATGTTTTATTTGTTAAAACGTTATGTGTGTAACACACATGTTGATATTTCTGTTGCATGCTATTGGCTAGCTATAAAAAATATTGTATCTTGGATAAGCATAATGCCATTGAGAAGGTTATTTTTCAAACTTTCCAGCCACAAATCTCCAATCTGACTGTACAGGGAATATCATTGCAATCATCATCAGTGCTCAGCTACAATATTAACCCTTAGACCGCTACACACAACAATTGCTGTCTGCTGTTGCTTTTAGATCTTGCCTTATTTCTCAATACAAACATGGTTTGACAGCACTTCAGAATCATTTCCAATGGAAATGATTGAAGTGCTGTCAAAGCATGTTGTAAATTATTCTAAAGTGTTGTCAAAGCATGTATTTGATGATAAAAATGGAAAATAGAAAACGGCAGACGACACAAAATTAAGATAGCGGTGTAAGGGTTAAAACATTTTACAGTAATATTTTTCTGCCACAACAATTACACAGTTACCCATCTTAATGCCGTGCTGCCAATCAATCAATCAATCAATCAATCAATCAATCAATCAATCAATCAATCAATCAATCAATCAATCAGTCAGTCAGTCAATCACTCGATCAATCAATAAACCATAATGCTAATGTTTACAAAGTAGATCAAGAGGAGCTGGCTCTTGATGAGCTGTCTCATCAGGATCTATGCTGTGGATATATTCTGATTTGTTACACAATTTACACGTTTTCTGATTAATAGAATGTTTGAAAACTGACATGGAACAATCCATGCAAGATACGTAACGATTTGAAAGAGTTACTCAGTCGGCATTTGTGGCTATGACCAGAGATATAGGGCTTATGGCCATCAGAGTATGCATTGCTTGTCATTCAGTCAATTAACATTTAGACCGCTACACACACCAATTGTCGTCTGCTGTTCTTTATTAGCCGATCTATTTATAGATCGGCTAATATATTGGTTATCCATCGAATTCTGAAAAAGTTTGTAGCAACCCTTTTCTCCGCTATTCGATAATCTACGAACGCGAATTTTTCTGTATCACTTCCAAATTGCATCAACCGATAAAGTTTGCATTTTTGGCAATTATCTCCGTTTAAAACTTTACTTATAGCCAAATAACACAATTTTGAATACGTAATGAGCTGAACGTCGGAAGAGATTTAACCCGGAAGTTATTGTTGTTGAAGTCCATAGTTGGCTCTAATGGCCATATACGCCAACATACGCCGATTATTGGGCTAATTTAAAGCTTTTATTTATTAAACAGAACAAGTTTCAGCCACGTATAATCGCGTAAAATGTGTTTATTCGGCTAATTTATAATCGACCTCTGCTCAAAATCTCCTTACTAGCAACCCCAGCATTTTCGGGTTTATCCCAGCATCTCGGGTTTATCCCATTGGATCGCGTATGCGCGTCATTTGACGCTAGTTAATATTCACAAAATTTTCCACCAATCAAAACGAAGAATTGCCCTTCATAGCCAACTTTGATTTGTTTACGTATCATGCAGGGATGGCAGGGATGCATCCAGCACGCGCGATTGCGGCAATCCCCCTTCAATTATTGTCAATGCCGCAAATTATTGATTGTCTTGCGCCCGACATCGCGCAAAAAATCACGGATGGGGCACATTAGGCCAATCTGTTCATGTGCCTGAATACGCAGGAGCTTGCGTCTATTTTTAGATGACACTGTAACCGCTAGATATATATAGCTCTGGTAGCTCCGCCCACTCGCCCACTACAACTTTGTGTATTGCGGAGTGTAATTTGTAGATAAATAGAGCATACAGTACAGGTGTTACGCTGGAATATTTCGCAACATAATGGTGACAACAAAACATTGCTGCTATGGCATTGCTGCTATTGGATGGATTTGGGAACGGGTTTCCAAAACCTGCACAAAATCGAGAAAAATGTCAACGCTGGGTACAGAACTGCATGTGGTCGAAAATAGTTTACCATTGACAATGTTACCAGAGACACCTACATATGTTCGATGCACTTTACCCTGATTTGATCGGCTAATAACATCATGCTATGCATGACTTTTCATTTATATCTTGCCTTATTTCTCAATAAAAACATGGTTTGACAGCACTTCAGAATCATTTCCAATGGAAATGATTCTGAAGTGCTGTCAAAGCATGTTGTAAATTATTCTAAAGTGCTGTCAAAGAATGTTTTTGATGATAAAAATGGAAAATAGAAAATAAACAGCAGACGACAAAAAATTAAGATCGCGATGTAAGGGTTAAACACGCTGTGTGCATCTAGACTGTGACTAGAGAAATGGGACTTAATAGCCCTTGCAACAAGTGTAGACTCGGATCATTCTACGTATCTGCGCAGTCTGATCCAAGTCTACATTTTTTGCAAGAGTCCCATTTTCTTTGTCACAGTCTTGATGCATACCAACTGACTAAATAAGTGCTTGCCATTCAGTCAGTGAAACACTCTGTATGCATAGATTTAATAAATAGTGTGCTAACATATCGAGAGCTAGACTGACCACACTTTTGTCCACTTTCAACGTCATTTATGGACAATATCGTAAGTTTTGTAAATATTTTGTATGAGCTATTCCACATTTGCTCTGAAAATTTTGTCAGTTTTCAACGTCATTTATGGAAAATATTGTAAATATTTTTTCATGAGCTATCGCAAATCTTCTTAGGCACAAAATCACATGACTTGTCTGTAACACAAACCAACAGTTGCAATATTAAACCGCTTTCATTGCAGTCTTGTTCGGCGATTACCGGTATCGTGGATCTCGTGACTATGTCTTATAATAACTTTTATCTCATTTATATATTCCAGAAGAACGTGACGCCACAGATGCTAAGTCTGTCCCAGATGTTTGACCGCGCTGGAGGAGGGTACGACTGTCGTGACACCAACTGTAACGAGAACGATGTAAGTCACAGTCGGTGTGTCTACCATAATTCCTCTATGCGTTTGTACTCAGTAATCAGGATTCTGTATGTTCTGTTAGTATGATTAGCACTTAGTCACAGTCACTGTGATCTTACAGGATTCTGTATGTTCTGTATGATTAGCACTTAGAATGCGGGAAACGAAAATCATCGTCTGCTGTTGTTTTATATTGTGTCTTCTTTCTCAATAAAATCATGGTTTGACAGCACTTGAGAATCATTTTCTTTGAAAATGATTCTAAAGTGTTGTCAAACCATGTATTTGATGAGAAAAATGGAAAATAAACAGCAGACGACAAAATGTAATTTAGCAATGAACTGGACCATTACTTGTGTTTGTGTGATCCCGATTTCTCAGTTTTACAATATCAGTCTAGGTTGCTGGTTATTTTATGGTCATACGTGAGGCTTTAGAAGTGGGGCTTCTGTGTTTTGTGACAAGTGTAGATCCAGACCAGCTTGTTTTTCAGCAGTCTGATCAGGATCTGCACTGTTCACCTTTGCATCAACGAAACTCCCATAATGCTTTTAACAAGCAATGTTTCATTATCAAACTATAGGAGTGTGTTATTTGATCGGGAGCTACACTGGTAAAAAATCCTATAAAAACCCAATTCTCCAGTCACGTATCATTGCTTATTCAATTAAAAATAAAACTGCTCTTTAGTGACAGAAATAAAGTGCAATTAATTATTTTTCGACTGGTGTAGGCCCTGATCAGACTATGTAGATCTGGAGCCACACTGGTTGCACATATGTTAAGGTCCTGCTTCTCGACCCGGATCCCATTTATACGTTTTGCACTTGATTCTCTTACTGATTCATTCCAATTTTCTAATTACATTATTCTGTATGTTCTGTATTCTGCGTTTTGACATAAGTCAATTGCAGGACTTTTCCCCAAAATGTATCTGGTCTGATTCTGACAACAATAACTTCCTGCTCTATTTCCTGTTTAAAGTCATTGCCAATAGGCGTAAGTCACCCAGTTTAACTGTATGGTAAACACCGAGTAAAACAGTAAAATCAATGTCGTCTACTGTCGGTTTATATATTGTCGTCTTTCTCAGTAAAAACATGGTTTGACAACACATTAGAATCATTACCATGTTGTCAAATCATGCTTTTGAAGACAAAAACGGAAAATAAAAAAGAAACATCAGCCTACGCATTGTAAGGTTAAGCCTAAGGTCATTGCCAATTGGGTATTTCACCCAGTGTAAATGTAGGGTAAACACCGAGTAAAACTGAAATCATCTAGTAATAAAAAAGTGGGTATAATAAACACCCTAGTGTAACTAACTGTAGGGTAAACACCAAGTAAAAATATAAAATCAATGTGGAAGAAAACAACTGCTTCTAATCTGTGAGTAAATCAGCAAGATGATATTTAAAACAGAAATACTAGTAGACTGATCAGTTGACTACATGTACTTTGTTCGCCATTTACTCATTTGTGGTTTTGACTACAGAAATGGGGCTTATTGGATATGTGACCAGTGTAGCTCCTGATCAAATAGCACACTCCTGTAGCCTGATAGTTATCTACCGGTATATTGTTTGTTAGAATCATGATAGGTATTTAATGATGTAATGGCAAACAGTGCAGATCCGGATCAGACTGTGCA
This sequence comes from Conchocele bisecta, assembly GCA_029237695.1. Classification (NCBI taxonomy): domain Eukaryota; kingdom Metazoa; phylum Mollusca; class Bivalvia; order Lucinida; family Thyasiridae; genus Conchocele; species Conchocele bisecta. The sequence goes on along the minus strand of CM055267.1, from coordinate 79,352,597 downwards.
GATGCAAAACCCATAAGCCCCAATCACAGCCATATTTCAGCAATTCTGATTAAAATTTCAGCAAACAATTTAGGTGGGTGGCAGGTGGGAGAATGTGCTGGGTAATTTAACGATCGGGGTTCATCCTTACCGGAATCCCGACTGGAGACCTGGTTTGGCCCTCACATACGTCTTTGGCATTTTGTATGTGACAGTTGAATCTGGTTATACCCCTTATGTGAGTATTACGATGTTCGTAATCCTATTTTAGGGGAAGGGGCCAAGTGACTTGGTGTGGTATGGACCTGGCAGCAGGTCAGGATATTCTAATTTCAGGGCTGAATATATTTGTTCTGATTTTGGGATTTTCCCCCCAATGCAGCAGGTTAAAATGGGATCGAACCCGTTTGCCCGGCCTTACATGACCTTAGCTGTTGATAGGCCGTTAAACACTAATAAACAAACAAACAAACAAACAATTTAGATATTTAGCTGGTTTTGAGATGAGATATGCTATTTGCTCATGATCTAGACAGGTTTATAACTTGAATAATCTGTGTTTGTAATGAGTGTCACATACGCACATTTCTTCAAATTAAGTTTCCATTTTTGGTGCGACATCACAGTTAAAGTGTCGGTCCTAAACAAGGCCTTGTCATCTCTGATAGATTGTCATACTTAGCAAGTTGCCAGCGTAATATATTGTATTGCCAAAAACATTGTGGTATTGGAATGGAGATGGCCTGCTTTGGGAATAGTTTTAAGATTGCGGGCCAATCCGTTGTCCATGGTCATTATCACATATTGGCAGACAATATTCATCCCCAGATAAAACCCGTTTTTTGCCAGTTGGTTATGTATTTGGTGTCTGTCTTCCATCCACTCTGCATTTAAAGTTGTTTCATCAATAGTGAACAGTGTAGACCCTGATCTCAACATGCAATGTTACATGATTCAATCGTATATCATGCACTAAAGATCCGCCAACACATCCTGCTCTATCTGACCTGACGCAATGATTATAAAACATAAACATGTTCTCTAATACAGGATAGTGCTTTTCTGCATTATTGTATCCCCCGGACGGATACTATGGATTTGACAGCGGGCCGCGTCCGCGTCCGCCGCAGACACTTCTTGTCCGGAGCATAACTCGAACACCCTTTGGAATATTTTCATGAAACTTCACACATGCATAGACCACGACCCTAAAGGTGTGTCACGCAAGAATGACAACTCTTGCATCACTAATTTTGTAGTTATCTCCCTTTGTTTTTTCCGTCACCGATTTTGTCTCCGGAGCATAACTCGAACACCCTTTTTTCAAACTACTTGTGTATCTGGGGAGGGGGATACACATGCGCTTGTCGACAAGCGTCCATTTCTAGTTGTATTTGTATTTAACACTTTACCCCCTACCCCTAAGTAACTGGAATGGATTTTTATGTGTTAATTTTGCAACCAATTCACTCGTCACAAAATTATTTTCAGATGAGTCCATTTATGAAAAGGGGATGTTTTTGCTCTCAAAAGTATGAACATTACTTGCAAAAAGTGCAGATCCTGATGAGACGGCTCGTCACGAGCCGGCTCATCTGGATCTACACTGTTTGCCAATACCACTATTCAGGCCTGTGGTGTTGAAAGGGTTAATAATTAATTCTGAAAAAATGGCAATATTTTCAGCGAATGACATATATTGACTACTAACAAATATTTCAGAGCAAATGTGGAATTCAATTCATCATGTACTCTAAAATGTTGTCATTTACTACAGATGTTTCGGAAAATTATTTGAAAAGACAGAAATTCCCATACACTGACTAATATTGTTTTTGACTTCAAGTAGTCTGATTGGTCTGTACAGTTCCGGGATAAAAACACAATCAGGCAACTACAGGATATTGCCTGTGACTTCAAGTTGCTCAGTGTTGTCTGCGTGTTCTGTCTAATTTGGTTCAAGCTTCCTGTGTTTTCATCACACAAGTTGTAGTTTAATACAAACAGTAATAAAAACATGTTTACCACCTAATCCTGGCATGTTACAGGCATAAACGTTATGACTGCTTACACAATATTTATGGTTATGAGCTGATTTCAGGTGTAATTCAGTTTGAAGTTCAGTTTATAGTTCCCCAGAAAATCATGCTATTAATTATTTTATTGGAAACTATCTAATGTTGTTAATACAATTTTTACTTTGTTAATGTTTTATATACACTTCTGACATCATAATAAGTAATACTTTATTATTGAGTCTTCAACAGAAGTAGTGTCCAATAAGCTGTAACCAGAGGTAAAAATGAGACAAGCCAAATCAAGTCCCTATATGGGGGTCAGGGAGTATTCTCCTCGCCACCTGAGCCCGGAGATTTGTTTAATTCTTAGCATAAAAAAAAACCCACCAAAATTACAGACAAGGCGATTGCCTCGTCTGCCTCGGCTGCCTCATCCTGGTTATGGTACTGTAAGCCTACATCTTTGTTCAGTTTGGTCAGCAGAAACTCTGTTCACTAGTGTGTTTGTAAACATTTCTGGGGGCCGTTTCACTCAGCTTCTTAGGACTAAAATGTTCGTAAGTGCAAAATTATGATAGTCTGTAAATTCCACATTAACAACGTTTTCTTGTAAACAATTATTGGATTTACATTTATTGAGCATAGGCTGCATATGCAGCCTATGCTCAATAAATGTAAATCCATCAATTGAAATTTACAGACCATCCTAAATTGTGCTAGATGATCATTAGCGACATAGATGAAAATCAAAAACTGGTTACGGCCATTTTTCTTGTAGCTTATCACATATGGGCGGCCGGCTGGGGAAAAAGCGCTCTGCACATGTATGATAAGTGTAGATCCTGATCATCATACACACTCATACAGTCAATAGACTAGGCATTTAGTGACATAATCAATGCCAGATTTACCAAATGGCGACCAGCATAGTCTGATCAGTGGCTATGCTGTTCCCACATGTTGTAGGTACCTTTTTCTCAGCCAAGGGGCCATATTGACTGGTTACCCTCTATCTTGTCGAACATTTATGCTCCAGCATCCATTCTAGTTGTTTATGTAGCAGCCATCAGGAACCAATCTGGTATCGGGTCTGTTATCACAATGTTTTGGCTCAACATTTGAGTTTACAATCTTTGTGCACACCTGGAATCCTGGAATTTCATTCATAGGTAGCGCACTTACCTGGGAAAAATGCTAGATTTTTATTTAACCCATTTCATTGTGAAGACACAATTCTCCTCATAGAATAAAGTGATTATTTTTCTTATTTCTCACCAAAAATATACTGCTGCCACTCATTTGAACCGTCTCTTCGAGCTGGTTCAAATGAATGGCAACAACGTATACTTTGATTCAGAAATAAAGAAACTGTGTAAAAATGTATACATGTATATTGTTCCACATTGTTCCTTTATACATGTAACATCTAAGTTAATATATTTTCGTAGAGAAATCATAAAGTTTAGTGAGTTCATCTTTCTTGCTAACGTGGGCAGCCATATAGAGGCCATATAAAATATCTAGCCACAGCTGGCAGTTATACCACGAGCTGGAGACTATAGGTCATGTCAACTGTCTTACATCATAGTAATTGTGTAGGGTGATACATCGCTGCATCATGTGTCAAGTATGTAGACATTGTAGGTCGTAAGAGCTGTTTTATACCATATATACAGGCGTAGGAATCTGTACACAGGGAAATTGTCTATAGCATGTGTCTTTTGTCATAAAAGGTGTCAACTAAAATGGGATGCAGCTAAGTGATGTTTTCTGTGTTTTCTGAGCACCTTCTGCAAATTCATGCTCAAAATCAGACAGTTTGATTGGTCGAGGCTGTGCTTTGCTCAGTCTCAACCAATCAAGCTGCCTGATTTTGAGCAATAGAGTACATACTCACAGGCCCAGATAATATGTTGATCATTGTCAGTGCCTGGCTTCAAATACGTTACCCTTCTATATATGTATGACCAATCAATCAATCAATAATGTAATTAATCAAACCAACCAATCAATCAAATGTGTTAACTCCAATTAAATCAATGAATGAATGCTGTTCAACATGTGTTGTAGATGCTGAGTTTTCAATTTTGAGGATACACACATTTTACCGACCAATCAATCAATCGAATGTGTTAATCCCTATTGAGTGAATGCTGTTCAACATGTGTTGTAGGCGCTGACATTCCGGGATGGCAACCTGATTGAAGGGTCCATGGAGGCCCTCATTCAACACCTGGTGCCCACCAAGGAATACAACCCAGATGTAAGTGCAGTCCAACCACAGTTAAACAGTCACCTCTCTACAATGGCCAATTCTTTTCCTTCCGGCTGCTGGCAGTTGTAGAGGGGTTGGACTGTGTATGACGCAGTCAAATCTACTGCAGGTACTCAATTATGAGGATATGCCATTTTACTATTAGAAAATGTGTGGCATGGTGTGATCAAATACAAGGTTTATTAAAAAGTTTTGACCAGTGTAGTTCTATTGCTGATTGATAATGGTGTAAACAGATTGTAAGAATCCTCGGGAGTAACTGGTGAACAGTGTAGACCCAGATCAGACTGTGCATACGCGCAGGCTGATCTGGATCTACACTGATCGCAAGCATATTCACCAGCATTTTTCTGGTGGCATATCACATTTTACACCATCAAATGAGTTTGTGTTACTATCCTTGAGAGTAAATGGATGTGAATGATAATCTGGAGCATTTCTGGTACAATAACAATGACCAGTACTCTTTTGTGTCCCAGTTGCCCAAATTTGATGGTGATTTTGTATACCCAGACTGGCTGGTTCCATTGCTGTATATTTACGTAGTGAAATGAACTCAATATGACAAAACCCGCCAAAATTTGTATAAATTAATGTGTAAACATACACATTAATAAACAAGGAATTAGGCTTGCTTCCAAGATGATAACCGACAGCGTTTACACTATCTTGGGCGTAACAATAACATTGCAACGATTCTTCAGTAATTGGAACTCCAATTACGTAAACCTGGAGTAATTAGCGAGTAATCGGCTACTGTTGTTCACAGACAGGGGATCGGTGATGTTTTCTGCACGTTGTGTCTCGCTGTGCTGTGTCCACACCCTGATTGTGGTGTTCAACTGATTTCTGGGTTTCCGTATCTTTCCATGTCCTTTCAGGCTGTTTTATTTCTTCTGCTGCCAAATATGTTTTGGAATTTCACTGGAATTGCGTTTCCGGACTCAATTCTAATGAAATTCCAAGACATATTTATAATATTTACAGCGAGAAATAAAAGAAAAGTTAATGAATTTTTAACTATTTATAGCCCACAAGTTTGCCAGTATGCAACAAATTAATTCTGTTTTATATCTGCAAATTGAAGTGAAGAAGTACAACGTTTTTACAATACATTCAACTGCACTTTATGGGATCTAATTTGTGAAATTTGTGTAATTCATTGCATGCTGCAATCTGAGAAATTGATCTTTTTTTTTTACTACATTTGTGAATATCAGACTCCCAGATCTACCCATTTAGCCATGTTCATGGTCGATGTTATTTGTGGCTGTTACTGGAGAAATGGGGCTTATGGGTTTTGTGACCAGTGTAGATCCAGATCAGCCTGTGCATCCGCACAGTCTGATCAAGATCTGCACTGTTCGCCATTCCATCAATGAAACACCCATCATGCTTCTAACAAGCAACATAGATCGCTATCCGGCTACTATTTGATCTGGATCTTCACTGATCACAGAACCCATAAGCCCCATTTCTCCAGTCACAGCCACATTTGCCATTCTGTCAGGAAATAGACTCACTGTTTTCAGTAAAACAATTAGATTCTAATTTTACTGTGCAAGACGACCAAAATCTACAACGGGTGTACACATCGGTTGTAAACATGGTGCAGTCCATTTTCTCAGGCAGCAGCCCATATTGGTGTATTAGAAATGATATGGCACAATCATTACCTCCTGGGAACACATTAAACTATGGATAATGTCAGCTTTATTCATTCACGACAGTGCAGTTACATTTTAACAACTTCAGTGCACTGCAGTTTCTTTGTAGCCATGTATTTTTCTATTTTACATACATACATCTTTTGGCAGTACAGTTTGGCAGTACAACATGGCAATTGAAACATGTCCAGTAAGCTGGGGCCTGTTTCACTAAGCTTTGTACGACTAAAATGTTCGTAAGTGCAAATTTAGAATCGTCTGGAAATTTCAATTGATGAATTTACATTTATTGAGCATAGGCTGCATATGCAGCCTATGCTCAATAAATGTAAATCCAATAATTGTTTACAAGAAAACAGAGTTAATGTGAAATTTACAGACTATCATAATTCTGCACTTACGATCATTTTAGTCGTACAAAGCTTAGTGAAACGGCCCCCTGATTCTCATGTGCTTCGTCAGAGAATTGTCAAATCTGCTTCTGAAGACCTTCAATAATACTCACAGGGATATCCTTGGGATATTTTTAAGCACCATTAAATGAAATCAAATCACAAGGATATCCACATGTCTGTGCATCTGTGTGTCTGTCTTGCCATATATGCCTCTGTCTAAAGTCTGCGTTAACGGTTTTTCACTGTCAACGCCTTAGCGGGCCTAACATTCTGTCCACGACCACCTACATTTCATGGATTTTATCTTGTTTAATTTCAGAGGACGTATGTGTTCACATTCCTCTTGAGCTCACGCCTCTATATCCGTCCCCATGAGCTGCTTGCCGAGGTGTGCCAGGTAAGAATAGCCGTGGCCCTGGTCCCCATCTATGTCATCATATACATACATGTATTTAAATTAATGTAGAGACACATTATGGGCCATTAAATATCAGAAAATTTGACAGTCAGAAATCGGCCTCACCGCAGCTTGGGATCAAACTACTGGTCTCTGGATTACCAGTCCAGCTCGCTACCTACTGCACTACCGCAGTGCACTTGGCAGTGACTGGAGAAATGGGGCTTATGGGATTTGTGATCAATGTAGGTTCTGATCCAATATCACGCTCATGTAGCCTGATAACGATCTATATTGCTTGTTAGGAGCATGACAGGTGTTTCATTGATGGCATGGCGAGCAGTGCAGATCCTGATCAGACTGTGCGGCTGCACAGACTGATCTGGATCATGACTGGTCGCAAAACCCACAAGTTCCATTTCTCCATTCACAGCCAAATATATGGCTGTTACTGGAGAAATAGGGCTTATAGGCATTGTGTGTAGATCCTGATCTGCTAGCATACTCATACAACATGAGAAGGAGCTATACTGTCTTTTGGATATTTGACAGGCATTTCCCTGACTGAATATCAAACAGTGCAGACCCTGATCAGCTTGCGCGGATGCACAGGCTGATCTGGGTCTTCACTAGTCGCAAATACCATTAAAGCCAACTTGTTCCAGTCACAACCACATAATTATGTGATTTTGACTTGAGAAATGGGGCTTCATGAATTTCTCATCCCCTATATTTGGCAGTGTTATGTTACTCACACATTCATTTCATTGTATCTGTAATTGGCTAGCTAAAATCTGCTAGATTGTCCACACATTTTCTTACCACATAATTATCACTATACAATGTTTGTTCGCTGATAAACGTGTTTCGGCTAAAACTATTGAAAAGTTTTCTAACTTTCCATTTCAACCTGCCCAAATCACCAACTGCAATAGCAGCCACTTTCTATTTATGAGTCACAATCATATGGGTCTTCTAGCACAAACATGTTAACAAAGAATTTCAATAAATCAGTCGATCAATCAATTGACCAATCAAGCAAACAAACAATACCTCAATAACCAATCAATCGATAAATCAATCAATCAAGCAACCAATCAACCAATTAAGCAATCAACCAATCAAACGATCAATCAATCAAATCAATCAGTCAAGCTTTTTGTGTGGTTTATTTCAGGTGTGTACATTTCAGCAGAACCTCAAGGCAGATTATGTCAACAAGAATAACCTCACCAAGTTTGGGCAGAATATCATACAACTTATCAGGTAAATATGTTACTCACATGTGTGATCTCCTAGGTTTAGTAAGCACCCACACAGTCTTAAGCACCCACCAGGGCCTGCAATATTCACTATTGCACTGGAGAAAGGGAGAGATGTAATGCATGTCTGTGATCAGTATCGGACTATATGAGCTTGCAGGCTGATCTTGTAAAACAAGCTTATTAGGATAATTTGTTCATGGTACTTGTATTTCACAAATGTGGCTGTGAGTGGAGAAAAAATGGGCAACTTTTTCCTTCTGCTTTGGTTTTTATTTGTGCATGTACAATGGTGTAGCAAAATTTGGTTGGTCAGGTGTGCATTCTTTCTTTAACTTAGTTTTTCTGAGGGAACATGCAATATATGTCAAAGTTGTAGCTTTAAAATTACTATGGTTGAGCAAATTTTCATTTAGAATTCAATATATTTTTCCAGTCAATCCGCAATTCGCACCCACCTCGGCAAGAACTTTGCTACACCACAGATGTGACAAGTGTATCACACTGTATTCACCATCCAGTTGAATGGGTGTGCAGGCTGATCTGACTCAAGGCATACTTTACCATTGTAATGATTTGTATGGCTTGTATACCAATATATTTCATACCCAAATTGTCTCTCCAGGGAACATTGGCCAGCGATATGTCCAAATCGCAAATCATAATGGCCCCAAGTGGTACTAAATTCAGGCAGGCCAGAAATATGGATTTCTTTTTCTAGCTCATATAGGCTGTCAACAGGGAAATATGAATTTATGACGTTTGAGACCATTGTAGCCGAGATCAGCTTGTGCACAAACTGATCTTGGGCTACACTGGTCACAAAAGGCAAGAAAAACAACCGTTTTGTCGCAAAGCATCACACATTGGTTATACCAGAATGTCAGTTTTATGCTACACTAGGTTATCCCATTAACTGTGGAGTAGAAACCTATTTCACAAGTCTTTATTTCCCACAGTCTGGTACCCAGGGAATATTTGGTTATCAAATATCAATAGCTCTCTATGATGGAACATTCTGATAGGGTTCTGACAATAAATTCATTTACACCAATTTCATTTCCGAAACAATTACTGATTTTTCAGATGAAAATCTGGTTCCATGTTAACAGTGCAACTTGTAGATAGATTTTGTTTATTATTGCTATGGAAAGGAATATTATTAATATAGCCCTTGAGAAATACAATAAGACAAGAGAGCGGATCACATTTGCAACTTTTCCCCATTATTTTGGTTTTCATTTGTTGCAAGAAACATCCGATTGCATTTGTCAAAATGATGTGTGTTTCCTAACTGCTATGGTGAAATATATCGGAAGTGGGACCTCTGCAAATAACAATAATAATAATAAATTGTGTTTTTAGACATATCTTGCTAATTCATTGAAGAACAACAAATAATTTATAACATTATTTTGGCCACCGGCTGAGACAAGATACCTTACAATGGTGGTGACCAGCATAGCTCCAGATCAGCCTGCGCGTCCGTGCAGCCTGATCAGGGCCTACGCTGTTCGCCGTTCTGTTAATGAAGTAGAACAAGAAGATCAATATCTACAATTGTTGCAAAACTGTGACTGCAGAAATGGGGTTGATTGGATTTGTGACCAGTGTAGCTCTTGATCAAATAGCACTCTCCTGTAACTTGATAATGATCTATACTGGTCTGCCATCAACAAAATGGTTAGATTCTAATCGAACAAAAGGATCAATATCTATGTTTGTTTTAAGTATGTGGCTGTGACTGGAGAAATAGGACTGATGGGATTTGTGACGAGTATAGCTCCTGATCAAATAGCACTCTCCTGTAGCCTGATAAAGATATATTTTGCTTGTCAGCAGCATAATGGGCATTTCATTGATGGAATGGTGAACAGTGCAGATCATCATGATCAGACTGTGCGGATGCACAGGCTGATCTGGGTCTACACTGGTCACAAAACCCATAAGCCCCTTTTCTCCAATCACAGTCATATTTCAGCAATTCTGATGCAAATTTCAGCAAACAATTTAAATAATGAACTGGTTATGAGATGAGATAAGATGAGAGTACGCTATGTGCCCCATTTCTCCAGTAACAGTGGCTTTTGTTTTACAGTGAGTGGACGGAGATGTTTCCATATGACTTCCGGGATGATCGGATGATGAAACAGTTGAAGGAGATATCTCATCGCGTACTTGCTGTGTTTCCTGAGTTCCGCCAAGATATCGGAGGCATTATGCACAATCTCCTCAACAAGGTAATGAACTCAATATATGTCATGTAATATTGAACATGTTTAGCAAATCCATTAGCAGGTTAACTGCTGTCAAACCAGTGTTAATGGCCCAATGGAATTCTGAGCACAGACACTTTTTATGCCTTCTCACTCGGTAGATCCGGGAGGCATATGTTCGAACTGTGTGTTTGTCCATGTGTCTGCAGAGCTGCCAACTGTTACGATTTTTCCGTATTTGTTCCGGAAAATACGTTAGAAATACGGAAGTACAGATAACAATTAAAAAGTACGATTTTTAAAAGAATCAGCGCGGGAATATCTGGAAATAATAATTTCGTTTCACAATTCTGCCAATAAATCCTATTTTTTTATTTACCCGTAATCATATTCGCCGAGGCGCTTACCATTTCGATTCTTGTGGTGTAGTAATAATAGTTTCAAGCGCTCAGCGATATTGATTTATTCATCACGTAAATTCATAAAATGTCTGCTCCAAAGCGTGCAGCCAACGAATTTGGGTATTTTTTATCGAAAGAAGTTAGGAGAAAACATCTGTTCATCAATGATTACAGCGAGACCTGACCCAATTTGGTCCTGTCAAAGCGCTGTGATGAATTTGCGTCTTGCAAGCAGTGTAATTGTGGTTTTTTCGGTTGGTCATGGTGGCCGAAACGAGGGCCAATTTTTAAGGCTCTAAAAAAGTTAATTTATGCATATAATTATAAGTGAGTACTGATTTATGTTCCGGAAAACATATGTGGTGTTCCGGAAAATAGCCCCCTTTTCTCTCCATGTTCCTCGTGTGACCGACAGGGGGTTGGCAGCTCTGTGTCTGTCCATGTGTGTGTTCGTGGGTCCGCTTCAGACATCTGCTGGCGTTTTACCAATCTACCATCGGATGCATTTGTGTGCCGACAGTCTACATTTTCTTGTTTGTAGCTAATTTTCTTATGCAATCTGATCTGGACCTTTGCTGGTTCCAAATGCAAATTGGTGCTTGCAACTTGTTTGATGTCTGTTGGTCTTTTGATAACAAATCATCATGTAACACTATTATCAAGCCTATGTAGGATATTGGCAAGTTATTCTGTATGCCCTGGTTCAGGTCACATCATACTTTTCTATGTTACATATCATGAGAATAAATACTAAATACCACTTAGATCTGCCTTTGCTTCACCACCGATGAGGATGTTGTACATAGTCTCCATTCTGTCAGCGAAGCAGTCCCGCTGCTTTTAATACCATAATAACGCTAAATGTTTGGACATAATTTTTCTTGGAAACACATAAAAATATCTGGTTTCCCACAACTAAGAGTGTCCCAATCCTCAGTGTTAGTATGGTTGTACTGGTTAATCACAATATATTTGGATACAATATGTTAGGGGAAACACCTATTTTAGAAGGGTTTCCCCATAACAAATGGTGTGCAAATATCTAGGGTTATTATGGTAAATATTTTAAAACTAATTGCTAATCAGAAATGATATTCTTTGAGGCAATGGCTTATATCAAGGCGGGTATAATTTTGGCTGTATGAATTTAGTGTAAGTAAGTGGTACTAGCAAGAAAGAGATAAGATCAATTGCATCTGTTAGACATTGGTGCCAAAGTACTGGATATTAACCTAGCTTCATGGCACTACCAGATCTAGAGTCGAGTCCTGTAGCTAACGCTTGTTGGCTGTTCTTGTTTCATATGTTGTCTTCTTTCTCCATACCATGTGCACTTTCATGGACGACCTTTCTACATAGTGTGAATTCAGAATATCATATTTTTCTGTTTCAAGGTTAAATGTTTCTGTTGTTGGACTTCAAATCCACATCTGTAGGATGATTTGCCTTTTTGGAGTTGACTTTATGGTCAAATTCAAGTTTGCATGTCATTTAAACCAATCTTATATGCCTGTTCGTAAATGATAATTACTACGTTAAAAAATGTAAATATCATATTGTTTGCAAATGTTTATGCTGATCTGGAGCAGCATAAACATTTGCAAACAATATGAAATGTTTAACTGGTGGCCAAAGCAATTGACGTCATAGTATAGTGGTACACGTCACATTCTGTGCACCTGAAGCATCCAGAGTTTAGCAGGTGCAGACCGGTTATAATAGACTTCAGTATTTCATCTAAAGCTATCTTGATTACACAGCTTCAGTTATGAATGTTATCGACTCTTTAAATGTCTTAAATTGCCATTCCAATGCCATGTTAATTTCACTGAAAGCAATCACTTTGATTTTGGTTTATTTCTTCTGGGTGTCTTCTGGATTGCTACATTTTTGAGTGTGCCAAATACCTTGGGGAAGTCTTGTGGTTATCTCTATCCATAGAGTTACCTTTACCCTCGGCAGTTATTGGGGCAGGCTCTCCAACAGGTGGCGAGTTTATTTTTGATATGTTGTATGGCCTGGAAAATGTCTCTGTTATCAGACATGTAGTATATGGCAGATGTTTTAGTTTTATCATTATCTGTTTGTGCTGGTTGAGATATGTACACAAGAGGATGCCAGAATCAATTATTTTCAAGAATTAAATCAGGCTGTTTTAGTTCAAGATAAGAAATGAATATAAACCAATCATATAATATATTTTTCTTGCAAGTAAAGGTTTTCCAAGCTGCTGATAATTAATATAATTCCTTATAACACTGGACACCTGGGGCCCGTTTCACTAAACTTCGTAGGACCAAAATGTTCGTAAATGCAAATTTAGGATCGTCTGTAAATTTCAATGGATGGATTTACATGTATTGAGCATAGGCTGCATATGCAGCCTATGCTCAATAAATGTAAATCCAATAATTGTTTTCAAGAAAACATTGCTAATGTGTAATTTACAGAATATCATAATGTTGCCCTTACGAACATTTTAGTCCTACGAAGTTTAGTGAAACGGCCCCCTGGTCTGTCAATGTGTGTCTTGCAATACTGGTAAATGTTGTTACCCTTATTTTTTACCTGTCCTATGTATGGGAAATTGCAACAATGGTCACATCTTCCTTGATCTGCCCTCCATTCACTTGGATATGTTGATACAGTGCAACATCTACAAAGCCACCCATGGGAAGACATAAAACTGGCTTCTGCAGAGAGGCGGATAAATATAGAGGCAATTGCCCATTTGATATATAAAATATCGGCTCTTACAGAGAGGGTGTTGTTGTAGAGGCTTGTTGCAGGGAGGTTTGACTGTAGCTCAACACTGATGTCATCCAGCCCTTGTACAAGTCATTCATTTATTTTACGCAGTTTCACTCCATGCTTCCAGTAAGTGTTAATGACATAAACTGTTGTGGAAAAATAAAATAATTAGAAAACTGTTACATATAATCAAATCTGTATCTAGTATGGGTTGTGGAATGTTCGTTTGTGTGGGATGTTTCCTGGTATTTGTACCCAGAGACTGGGATAAGGTGCCTTAGGATATTTGCACAGCATAGATCCTGATCACTTTTATCATTCCCAAAGTCACGTTATGAATTCATCAGTTTGTTGATAGTGTATACTTCATGGTGCCATGTATACTTCAGTTACTGAATGACAAACAGTGTAGGCCCTGATCAGACTGCGCAGATGCGCAGGCTGATCTGGGGCTACATTGGTCGCAAATGTCATAAGATCCCATCAGCCATTAGCCACTTTTGCTCCTGGTATTTTGATTACGCTTCTTTCTGTCCTATATTCTCTGAATATCAATTGGCCGTGGAAGTGTATATATCATTTTTGTGGATGGGTTCCAAGAAACATGAATTAACCAACTGTTGTGCAATTTTCCTGGAATGTTGATGCGGCTTTAGAAAATAATTGTTTCATTCCCAAATCATGGCTCATTGTAGATTAAACATCATGTGAATTCATGTTTTACCAGATGGGAACATTTTTCTCGTAATAAAACATTAAAATTAAAATAAATCACATACCGGTAATACATTTAACACGAAAGAGAGAAAGGCCTGAGATTGAAAACAGTTTTTTGCTTGGCTTAAAATACAGATATGATTGATGGGGCAGTTGTTACAAATTCCATGCTCCACATATTAGATGAGTGTATAGAGATCTATTTTGGTTTTGGAACACATACACATATTTCTAGTTTTCTAAAAATTCCATCAGAAATAGTAAATAGTGTTGAGTCAGAGAAGCTTCTACCATTATTACTCATGGTTCCAGACAACTGAAAGTGGATCGAGGATTTGTTTTTCTTTCTCTACCCGGAGTCGATTCTATAGGCCATTGTCAAGTTGTAGCTCCCCTTCTTGAAATTTTCACCCCACATTGGACCCACGGTACTTATTAAACATGTTTCTTGTTTTTGTTAATTTTTCTTCAGCAGAGTGTGAAGTTTTTTTCTCGTAGCATCATTTTGTTCTCATATTTACATATATGTTGTTGTTAGTTTTTATCATGTGATATTCAAGAGCTTCTGGTAATGTTTATTACTGATCTGATTGTTGTATTTCATTTCTGTAGAGTTATTAACCTCTTTTTTTTGCTAATTATTATTTCTTTATGACATACTTGTGCACTGTGAAAAATACCCCCATTGCATTTGTGGTGTAGAACCAGATCAATGCATCTGGAACTATACTAGTAAATGTTTAATTTGTTATTCATGCTTGCTGCCTCAATGACCCATCACTACCGGTATATAGGCCAACAGATAATGGATTCACAAATATCATAAGGTCCCTTTTTCTGGCTGCAACGGTTGAGCAAAAGGATGTCACGACCAGCGTAGCTACATGTGAAGTATATTTCTGCCGCGGCATAGTTTCACTATGATCAATAGCATGTTTACTCACGGCAGTACTGATATCTCATTCACCTGTAGGCCCCTAATCATATTGATATTGTGAGTGCACATGCTGATCAGTAGCCTATTTCACCAACATTGCAAAGTATACTTTTCTAGCAAAAGTTTCTAGCAAAGTATACTTTGAGGGAGTAATAATTTTCCTGAAATGCATTATTTCATATAGAACTAACAACTGCATATATTTGATGATTAAAAGTATGCAGAATTATTATACTGAATTTATTACATTATCACAGCCAAAATGGCTGTGATAATGTAATAAATTGAGTATAATAAAAATTAATAAATTTATCCTAAAATTGAAAATTTCTCCCTCAAAGTATACTTTGCTAGAAAAGTATACTTTGCAATGTTGGTGAAATAGGCTACTGGTGCTACACTGGCACACATATAGTGGATAAGGTCTGTTATATCATCCAGCATCCTTATTTAATGCCCAGATTATGTGAACAGTTGTTGCGTTTATGTGTACGATGTAACATACCTGGCTGTTGATGGCTCTGATTGATTTCTCACGTAGGATATCTGATTTATGCTCATCGTGGGTGTTCTTGTTTGGATCAACACCAAATGTCTTGCTCTATTACATTGGGAATACACTTTGAGGCGTATGAAAATGTTAGAAAGCTTTTCTCATTTCTAATTGAATAAGATCTGTCTCACTGACACAGTTCAAATTCGTTGCTATAACATATACTTTTGTCTTCTTAAGATGTTTCAAATGAGTTGTCATAGCAAAAACTTTCTCTAACAAATAAGTAAAATATTGCCTATTTTGCATGTTTGCAATTATGTATCCACAGAAATATAATGCAAGGGCACCTAGCACCAAATCAGTATCTTATGAATTTGGAATTTCACCCCACAAATTGTCACAGACACAAATTGTTTCTACCCAATCCCTCATCTGAATATGATATTGATGTAAACCATAGTCAATCAATCAATGGATTGATCAGTCAAGCAATCAATCAATCAATCAATCAATCAATCAATCAATCAATCAATCAATCAATCAATCAATATATATATATATAAATCAATAAATCAATCGCAATCAATCAATCAATCAAGCAATCAGGCAAAATCAAACAAACAAACTAATATGGACTGGAGCTATAGTTGCTTAGTGGTTGAGTACTGTATTTGACATTCCTTACCAGTAGTAGCCTATTTCACCAACATTGCAAAGTATACTTTTGTAGCAAAGTATACTTTGAGGGAGTAATAATTTATTTTTCTTGAAATGCATTATTTTATATAGAACTATCAACTGCATATATTTGATGATTAAAAGTATTCAGAATTATTATACTGAATTTATTACATTATCACAGCCAAATTGGCTGTGATAATGTAATAAATTGAGTATAATAAAAATTAATAAATTTATCCTAAAATTGAAAATAGGCTACAGAGCAAGGTTATGATTGCTTAATCTAGGCCAGACACTTTCAACCCAATACGGTGTACAGACTGGCTCTACTAAGTCACCCCACTATGCGTGAGACCAATCTATTTCCGACTCATTTCAATTACTGATTGGTTCGTCTATTTCCAGCTGACAGGACTACATAAGTACGAGGAAGTGCTCACCAAGCTGAACTCAGAGACCATCAAGCGGTCACAGACACAGATTGCTCCAACGGTCAGTTACTGCCATTTACTACAACTATTGACCAGTCTTATAAATAGGTTACATAACTTGGCAAATCATCAGTAACTTCCCTTAGAGTTACTTCAGGGACATTGGAATTTGTGATGTCTGATGTCATATTGCTTGTGAAAACAATAAAGAGCATCCATCAAACTGACAAATTTTGCCAAGTCTAATGTTAGTGATACCCTGGAAGTTGTTCTAAGGGAAGTTAATGGTGATTTTTATGAACCAGTTTTGCAAGTAATTTCCCTAACAACCGATTTATAAGTAATGGTTATAGTTCACATATTGAATTTTTAATAAATTAGTTTATTAGGAATTCAATATGTGAACTATAACTTACTTATTGGTTGCCCCTCCTTCTTCACATACGCATTTCTGTTTCAATGCAAGTCCTGCTTCTGCTTGTTATTAGGCTCCAGTGGTGGACTTTAGTGTTTCTTATCATGGCAACACTGTAGGTTTCAGAGATAGTATTTTATTTTCTTATATTTACAGACAATCTGGAGGTAGAAGTGTTCTTAAAAACTCATAAACTAATATTCTGAAAACATGTCTATCTCATGGTACATGGTAACCTTTTCACCTTAAACCAACTTCAGTCAGCAATTTTGCTTCTGTAAATGATGTTGACAGTTCGCAAAGCTAAATAAATCAGCATTGGCAACATACAAAATACAATAAAATCCCAGGTTTAAACACCAGATAGCATTACAAAACAATGCCATCGGAGACAATTTGTAGAATGATTTTGTCAGTAATATTGTTTTTTCTTACAACTACTTAATTAGCTCTGTTATAGTCTGTGATTATACCCCCAGCATACAAAGTATGTCAAGGGTATATAGTTTTCGTAGTTTTCGTAGTTTTTGTTCCGTCCATCCGTTTGTTCGTTCGTTCGTTCGTTCGTCTTGTGTTAAAGTTTTTGTTTGTTGATCCAGGCAGCAGCCAGGGGTATCCGTGAGCCTCTGCTTACTTGCTGTAGTTTGTACTATATACGTATTTGTTACGTTTTCAGACGGGTATATCTGAAATCTGTCCAAGTCCATTGCGTCTGGCCCAGCAGCTTACTCACATAGAACTGGTAAGTGTCAAACTGTTTTATGTTAACCCTTACACTGCCAAATGTTGTCGTCTGTTGTTTATTTTTTGTTTTGATTTTTGTCATCAAAAACATGGTTTTACAGCATTTTAGAATCATTTTCAGTGGAAATGATTCTAAAGTGCTGTCAAACCATGTCTTTATTGAGAAAGAAGGCAACATATAAAGCTTCAGCAGACGACAATTTTCGTGCTCAGCAGTCTAAGGGTTAACATGTTCACCCCTAAGTAAAATAATAATGGGCTATTTCATGTTACATTTGGGACTGTTCTATTATGCGGAAAAGGGTGTCATTTTGTAACGGTTAAAAAATATCTACAAATGGTGCAGATCTTGATGAGACGGCTCGTTACGAGCCTGCTCATCATGATCTACACTGTTTGCAAATATTAGGAAAGAGGTCTCTCGTGTTGAAATGGTTAACCCTGCCACTCACAGTCTAATTTATAGCATCTCGGGTTGAACATGTAGCCTTTCAACACCATCGGTGCCAATTCCAATGTTCATAATTAGCCATCTCATCAGGAAATTTACTGTGAATATTTATGTTCTAGGAACACATGTTCTTGTTTTTACCTACAGAAACAAATTACCACATGTTTTTTTAATGGAATAGTCTGAAAATTAATATTAACGAGTTTGGTGGCAGATAGTTGGAAGTGAAAGCGAAATGAAAATGGTAGCATGTTGTACTGTACTACAAGCATAGACGCACATTCTGATAGCAACATTGGAATTATACTTCACCAATTATTGCAATTTAAGGGAGAGAAATTATTGCAAATCCCATTTGCATAGTAATGTCGCTACTATTATGGACAACTTATTTGAAAACAATATTTTTTTAAAAATATATTTAACCAATTATTGCTCTTATACACCAATTTCTATTACAGGAACGGCTGAGCCAGATAGGAGCGGAGGAGTTTGTGCAAGCGTTCGTCAAGGATGACTTGAGGAACGGACAGACGCCCCAGGTGTTCCGCGACATGAAGAAAACGAGTAACCTCGAAGCCTATGTCCAGTGGTTTAACCGGCTAAGCTACCTTGTTGCCTCGGAAATATGCTCAGTAAGTACAAGCAGATTCAAACTTAACCCTTTCACCCCTAAGTAACTGGATTGGATTTTGATATGTTAATTTTGCAATCAATCCAACCGTCACAAAATGATTTTCAGACTAGTCATTTAGAAAAATGGAGTGTTTTTGGTCTCAAAAATACGAAAACTACTTGCAAAAAGTGCAGATCCTGACGAGACGGCTCGTCACGAGCCGGCTCATCTGGATCTACACTTTTTGCCAATACCCCTATACAGGCCTGTGGTGTTGAAAGGGTTAAAGTCATTTTGTAGTTATACATAAACAACGTACACACCACTAAAGTAACAAGACATACCTAGAAGACATACATGGCCTTAAGGCTGAAGAAAGAGCAAGAAGCAACCTCTCAAATAGATACAATGTCTGTTCATGATTGCAATAGCACACACATATTTCTTAAAGTATTCATATGTTTGAATTACAGTGGATCCTCTCTAAAGCGGACACCCTGGGGATCCAACTTAGAGAGGTGCCACGGTGTTCATTTGTGATGTTCACAGTGGACATATTCATAACAACATGTTAACCCATTCACCCCTATGTATTGTGCATGGACTCTTCCAGGTTGAGTTTCGGACTATTCCATTAACCAGAAAAGGGTTGTTTTGTAACAATAAAAACTACATATTCTCAGATGTTGTAGATTCTGGTGAAATGGCTTATTCTGCTTCCCAAAAGTATATACTCCACGACACATTTAAGTCTTATTGAAATATTGCATACAAGTAGTTGGTCACAGCAAGCTCATGCTATTTGTCAAGAGGTCGTTAATTGTATTGAATTTTATTTGCGTTATCATATTATATGTTTTTGAGAACAACAAGAGCAGTTTATCATTTCTATAGACACTGGTGCATGCTCAGTGTTAAACGTGTTAATTGACAGATTCCCCATGAGTGATTGACATTTCTTGAATGTCAGGAAGTAGCATTACTGTTCATGTGTCTCATATTCACAATTAATTGACATTTACTTTATACAAGAGGCATTTAATGTCACAAGTTGTTGCTACAACCAGCAGATATGACTTCAAGCATACGTCCCTGTTGCCATAAGTATGACCTCAACTATTGTGGTAAATCATTTCATCTTGCTCAAGTTCTTATTTGGAAATGGTTATTAGAATCAATTGTCATAAATATTATTTCCCTTCAAATATGTAGCCTACCATTACCAATGGGGCATGAGTTTATAATCAGAATAGCCAGCACATCCCTGTAGTCGCTGATCAGGGTCAAAACTGCTTTTTCTTTTTGGAAATTTTTGGATTCATCTCATGGGGCATTCAACATGGTAGCATGTTGCATAGCTGTGCTTTATGACTGGTCATGACGTGTCACATATATTTAATGTGTCAGAATAATCTTCATTGACTTGGACGCCCTTATTTCACAGCCACATTCAATTGTTTATATAAATTTTTCAGCATTTAAAGAAGAAAAGTCGGGTGAAACTTGTGGAGTATTTTATAGACGTTGCAAAAGAATGCATCAACATCGGCAACTTCAACTCATTAATGGCCATCATTGGTATGTTTGTTAAACACATTTGTGGCTATGGAGAAATGGAAATCATTGGATTTGTGACCAGTGTAGTTCTTGATCAAATTGCACTCTCCTGTTGCCTGGTAATTATGTCAATTGCTTGTTAGAAGCACAGGCTGAACTGGATCGACACTGGTTGCAAAACCTATAAGCCCCATTTCTCCAGCCACAGCCACATTTGTTGTCACTGTATATCAGAAATGATCTGGGGCTAGGATGCGTGCCATTCAGTCACTGAAGTAGAGTTAGAGCCACCAGCAAAACATTTCAGTTCAAATCCATGTGTATGTGCAAGCAGATCATGTTATACACTACTCGTTTGGCTGTGTGAATGTGTACGGTGAGGCTATGTTGCTTGCAAACATGGGAATATCAGTTTTTCGCAGCTATGATATGAACCAATTCCCACCCAACCCCATCCACATCAGTCTGGTTAGTACCTGCATTGTTCATCAGTTTGTCTATGAAACATTGTTGGTATGTCGAGAAAAAATAATGTTGCATTCAGATTGCATAATGTACTAGAATACGACATCCTGATCTGGGGTTACTCTGAGTAAATATGATAATTGATCCCTTGTTCTTGTGCCAAATATATCATCTGTGTTTTTATCTTTATTTCAGCTGGAATGAATATGAACCCTGTTTCACGATTAAAAAAGACGGTATGTAGTTTAGGTTAATTGAGTGGGGTCAGTGGAATAAGGGGGCTAACTCCAGAGCTGCGTAATTTGACCAACTTGGGGTGAAATTTTGTTATTTCTTCATCAAAAGTGGCAAGTTGTGAGTCCTTTAGAATCGTCTCATTGAGACGATTCTAAAGCACTCCCAACTTGCCATTTTTGATCGAGAAATAAGAAATTTACCTCCAAATTACGCACCTTAACTGGAGCTCTGTAACTCCCTCACAGAGTCGGTCTCGTTCTTCCACTGACCCCTTCAATTTGTGTCAAGCTTGTTTGTGGAGAGATTGACTTAGAGATTATGTTGCAAATCTGTTCCAATTGTACTATTATCTCTATAATTACAGTCATGTTGAAAATGTTTATTATGTTTGTTGCCTGTTTTATTGTTATAGGTAATTGTGTTTTCTGTAAAAACAATAATCATTAGTGTTCTAGTGGGTTCTGGTAGAATAATTGTACATTCTGTAGAGCCAACCCTGTTGTGTTTTCAGTGGGCCAAAGTCAACACGACCAAGTTTGGGATACTGGAGCTACAGATGGACCCGACCAGCAACTTCTCCAGCTACCGGTCCTGTCTGAAGGCGGCCATGTGGCGGTCACAAGGTGCCATGGAAAGCAGGGAAAAGGTACATGCCACTTCCATAATGCTGTGACATCACATGTTTGTCCTTTCTCCATATGACCTTAGCTGTTGCTGGGACATTAAACCCACTTCCATAATCAAATATCTGTAGCCGATTTCATCAAAATTGCAAAGTATACTTATCTAGCAAAGTATACTTTGAGGGAGCAATCATTTATTGTTCCCAAAATGCATTATTTCATATAGAACTAACGACTGCATATATTTGATGATTAAAAGTATGCAGAATTATTATACTGAATTTATTACATTATCACAGCCAAAATGGCTGTGATAATGTAATAAATTGAGTATAATACAAATTAATAAATTTATCCTAAAATTGAAAATGTCTCCCTCAAAGTATACTTTACTAGAAAAGTATACTTTGCAATGTTCGTGAAATAGACTACAGTTCTCTTGCTATACGACTCTAGCTGTTTCTGGGATGTCAAACCGATCACTTTCCCGCTTTTCAAACATTTTTTAGCTAATTGTAAGCAGCCAAGCAATTGAGCATGAACTCTTGCAGTTATTGCAGACTTTCTGTATCTGGACATGTAGTAATATTAATAGTGTGTAAAGAGTTTTTGAGTATATGCAAAACAAAAGACATTAGTCTAGAATGTCTATTTATCCAACAACGAGTAAACGTACCATGCATTTTCATTGCAGATTGTGATACCATTCTTCAGCTTGTTTGTGAAGGACATTTACTTCCTCAATGAAGGCTGTGCCGACAGGTCGGTAACTGGGAGCATAAACTTTCAGGTTAGTGGGACAGATTTTGAAATTGTGATTTAGTGTGACTCAATCTGGAATTATGATTAAATGGGGCAGGTTCGGAAATTGTAGTTAAATGGGGTTGATTGGGAAATCCTAGTCTGATCATTCTTCACTGTTTTACTTGAAATGCATGATGGAATAATGTTGGGATTAAGAAATTAAAGCAACAGTAGTGATGCGTACCAGCAACCACATGGTCTGATCGAGGTTCACATAGATCACAATTCATTTACTGATATTTTCATGTGTTTAGGTTACAATATGACAATAGATTGCTATCCACATGACTGTCTAAGCGGTCTACACGGGCCAGACATGAAATGAGTCCAGTTTTTCAATCAAGTTCCATTGTATATAGTTTTGGTATTATTATGAGTATTCTGTTATTTTCATTGCAGAAATTCTGGCAGTTATCTCGGCACATATCAGACTTTGTCACCTGGCAACAAGTTGAGGTGAGCTATTTTTGTTTTATCCCCAATCCTTTGAAACTGATGGGCTATAAATCCAACATGCACACATATTTGTTTCTGATGAACAGCTGTCTCATCAGCATCTGCAGAGTGTGTCCATATTTAATCAGATTGATCACATATTTCTGATTAATGAAATAGTTCAAAAGTTAGGTTTGAACAGTCCAATGTCAGATGTATAGTTAATGGGTCACTGCTTCTATCTGCAGTAGCACATTTTCTTACAGTAAAATACCTAAGACTGAAATGCGATGTGAACTATGTCTGATTATAAAAACTACTTCCTTCACTCTACAGTCTGACGTAGACCACTTCACATGACTCAAATCTGAAATGACAAGGTGGTGAGACATGACCACTCAACCACTGGTGTGAAGGAAACAAAATATAGACCAATAGCCGATTTCATCAAAATTGCAAAGTATACTTTATATAGGGTGATTCCAAAATTAAACGTGGGGGACGGGTGGGCGGCGAATTATTTATTGATGGGTGGTGGGGTCTGCATGAAATGAAAATGTATGGGTGGTTTGGTCCACAGGAAATTCTAATTGATGCATGGTGGGGGCCAGTGAATAACAGTAATTATTTAATTATGGGCGCCAGTGAAAACCGGCAATTATTTAATTATGGGATCGAGTGAAACACAGCAATTATTTAATTGTGGGTTCGCAATGTAAAACTGCAAAACATTAATGGTGGTATCGGTAATTACCATACGTCTCGTCAGAGACATAGAATACAGAGATTGGCAGGTTCCTATTAATGCTATTTATTGTACTAAATTTCGGGTGAAATTGAGTTTTCCGCATACATTACATGCACGTACGTACGTAGAACGCAATTCGAACTAGCATGCTTTTATAAATATGTGTGTACGTACATGTAGAACGCAAATCCAACACGCATTCTGTCTACACATGCATGGGCAAATTGTATTTTCCAAAAGCGGAAAGCGAGATCGAGATCGCAAATACGCGAGATTGTAACATAAAAAAAATATACCGCCGTACCCACCCATCCCCAACTAGCACATTTGCGACATATCATTTTCGGTCTAGCTGCACACCTGATGGTGTTTACAATTATCAGTCGGTAATCCATTTTCAAGTGAAAAGTGTGACTGACCCTTAGAACTCGGTGGAAACGAACATACCAAAACCACGCTATGTAGTCGCTCACGTCATCGAATTGACGCATTAGCTTGTGCAGTTTCACATTTGTTTGATTTCTTGATAAAAGCAAGATTTGGCAGCACATGAGAATCGTCTCCAAAGTAAGACGATTCTCATATTTTGTCGAAATATGTTTTTGTAAAGAAATACCAATATATTCAGGTTTTATTTTCACATTTGTCCGATGACTTAATAAAACATGTTTTGGCAACACATAAGAATCGTCTCCTTAGACGAGTCTAATATTTTGTAAAAACAAAATTGTTTTCACATTTGTTTGATTTCTTAGACCGTGCAAACAATTGACAAATTCAGAAATCAACTACCCCCCCCCCCCTCGCCCCCTGCTCCCGGCAAAAAAAATAATAAAAAATCTACAATACTCGTATAGTTGTATCATATTTTTCGTGGCCTAGGTGTTCGTGGCCCCTTGCAATTATTTCTGTATCCGCGCCTGTTGTCACTTAGGCCATTTCAGTTTACCATGCGTTACGTCAGCTCTTAATCTAAGTACGTATGGTCGCTCGTTATGGGCATTACTTTCCTTCGTTTATAAGGTGGGTCAGTAATTTTTATTGATGGGTGGTGGGGTTGACATATTTTTTTTTTATGGATGGGTAGTGGGGCTGGCCTTTTTTTTAATTATTTTAGTTTAAACATAGTTTATTGCATATAAGTACAATGGGCTTGGGCTACAAGTTCTCACAACATTAATTACAGCCCTTACCCATAGGGGGTGTGGTTTTTTTTTCAGGTGGGGTTCGGTAATATTTTAAATTGATGGTTGCTGGGGGTCAACGAAAATTGTTATTGATAGGTGGTGGGGTTTGAAAAAAAGTGCAGAATTATTATACTGAACTCATTACATTATCACATTTAAATTGGCTGTGATAATGTAATAAATTCAGTATAATACAAATTAATAAATGTATCCTGAAATTGAAAATTTCTCCCTCAAAGTATACTTTGCTAGAAAATTATACTTTGCAATGTTGGTGAAATAGGCTACAGATTTATCCATAACCATCACACCACAGTTACGACCTGTTCATCAAATATATTAGACGATACTTCATACTATTACATACTATGTCTGAAGGGCCCTTTTGCCGGTGACTGCCCAATGACATGAGAGACGGATAAATCTTACTAATCGTTGATTTGTATATATTTCAGTGTCCATTTGAAAAGCACACAGACGTATTGCACTACACTCTTACCTCTCCAGCATTCTCAGAAACCAGTAAGTATTGCATTAACCCTTACATATTTTTTTTCTGATCTGTTGGGATGGGCCATGGCCTAAGGGATATGGCATTGTACTTCAATACTGGAGGCTGTGAGTTCAATCCTCACCCTTGGCGTGAAAAATACTTACATAGTATTTCCATTCTGTCTCATGAGCTGCCAAATCATGTATTTATGTTGAAAAAATAAGTTAAGAATGAAAATCAGCAAACAAAAATAGTCGGTTCCCAACTTTTAAGAGTTAATTCCCCACAAACCAATACAATAGGTTACAATAATACTACTGTATATAAAATTCCAGATAATATTCTGCACCTTCAATTTTCTATGTATTTTTATTTTGTTTCGATGTTCTGTTTGTCTGTTTGTTCAATCATTCAGTTACGGTATCAGAAATGTGTGCTAACTTGAATGGTCAGTGAATAATGGTTTCCCCAACTATTTCAGCCCTGTCGTTGGCCTCGTATGAATGTGAACAACCAGAGAACAAAGACGACAAAGAGCGGCACAAACGGTTAAAGTAAGTTTTGTGTCTATGTTCAGTAATACCAAGGCCATAGCCTGTGCTGAAAAATAGAAAGGGCTAACACTTGTATTGTGACTGCGGCTCTTGACTTGCTTTCTATACCCCGAAATAATAAAATGTAGATGTATAAACACATTAAATTGAAAACCATTACTAAATAGTAATCTTTCCGCAATAATACAATATGTTCAACAATTCTACAAAAACCAGGAACCCACTTTTCGGACGTTTCGGCACAAGGCCTTTATCAAGGAATTAGTAAAATTGATGCCACTTAGAAACTAATTCCTTGATAAAGGCCTTGTGCCGAAACGTCCGAAAAGTGGGTTCCTGGTTTTTGCAGAATTGTTGAACATTACCAAATAAAATACAACAATCTGGATTAGGTTTGTAGTTAGAGATAGTCATCCTTTCCATCTTGATGTCTCTGAACCTGAGGAGAAACGGCATATATAAACATTTGTACATGCACATTATACAAATGCTCCCAAATTTGTTCACATTATTAAAACTGAAAATAGTTTTGGAATAAGCATATCACATAGCCTTGCCTTTGCAGGAAAATAGCCTTGGCAGAAGGAAACAGCAAACGTAAAGGCATTTATGTGATTTTAACCCTTTCACTGCTGAATTAAATTTTGTCGTTTGCTGTTTATGTTTTATTTTCCGTTTTTTCTCATAAAAACATGGTTGACAGCAATTCAGAATCTAAAGTGCTGTCAAACCATGTTTTTATTGAGAAAGAAGACAAAATCTATAACAACAGCAGACGACAATTTTAGTTCCCACAATCCATGGGTTTTTACACTGTTTACTGAACTAAATGTGTTTGTATTTCCAGAGCACAGGCGGGGTTATGAGGGTAAGACTCGCTATACTGTATCGAGTATTACTTCACTGACTGTACCAAACACAGCCGGGACACGATGACCATCGTGTATGTATGGGAGATCACTCTACACTGAGATGGTCGGGCAACGAAGCACCTTGCGGATGTGACTGTGAATGCTTTACAATCAGGGAGAACAGAACAATAAGGGATATTGGTGTGCGATACTTGACAAAGGTGTGATGAATGAAGAGTATTTGCTGATCAGCTGGTATATTCTGGCAGTTTGATAAAGATTGATATTCTTTGTTCAAAGCATCAGGAATGTTTTACCGACTACATTTACGAGTGTAGCTTCAGTAGCCGATTTCATCAAAATTGCAAAGTATACTTATCTAGCAAAGTATACTTTGAGGGAGTAATCATTTATTTTTCCCGAAATGCATTATTTCCTATAGAACAAATGACTGCATATATTTGATGATTAAAAGTATGCAGAATTATTATACTGAATTTAATACATTATCACAGCCAAAATGGCTGTGATAATGTAATAAATTCAGTATAATAAAAAATAATAAATTTATCTTTAAATTGAAAATTTCTCCCTCAAAGTATACTTTGCTAGATAAGTATGCTTTGCAATGTTGGTGAAATAGGCTACTGAATCTGCATGTACAGCTGCACAGTCTGATCAGTCTGATTGAGCGATGGTGCGTACTTTCATGACTGATGTCCGCAACAATATATCTACATCTGTAGCCTATTTCATCAACATTGCAAACTACCGGTATACTTATCTAGCAAAGTCTACTTTGAGGGAGAAAGTTTCAAATTAAGGATAAATTTATAAATTTTTATTATACTGAATTTATTACATTATCACAGCCATATCGGCTGTGATAATGTAATCAATTCAGTATAATAATTCTGCATACGTTTAATCATCAAATATATGCAGTCGTTAGCTCTATATGAAATAATTCATTTCAGGAAAAAATAAATGATTACTGCCTCAAAGTATACTTAGCTAGATAAGTATGCTTTGCAATTTCGGTGAAATAGGCTACTGTATCTGGACCGAGTGTGCTATCTGATCAGGGGCTGCAGCGTTGGCCAGATCAGTGGAAATCTTATGGAGGGATACACATGAGACATGCCATGTGACTCTGTACCTATGAAGATGTGTAATATGTCATGAAAAATATTAAAAAAATTTATGACATTTTCTGTAAATGACATCGAAAGTTGATGAAATGTTCAGAGAAAATTCAGAATAGAATTGAATTCCATATTTGCTATGAAATTTTATCAACTTGCGACATTATTTAAAGATAAAAACAAATAGTTTCTGGTAACATTTTTTTCTGTAAAAAATCACATTGCTTGCGTCATATGTCGAAGACGGACGAGCATCGTGTCCAGTAGGTCAAAAGCAATGCCGCTATCTACCAATATGATGGGCAAAGCTGACATGCTGGAATGTTTACAACTTGTTCAAACTGTATACTGCTAGATGAGACAACGAAAAGTGCTGGTACATTTTGTTTGTCTCTAGGGCCGTATATCGTACATGGCAACTGTTAAGCTGTTGACCTGAATGATTATGTGAATCACGATGTGAAGATAGTCACCATGGTTACTGTCATTTCTATGCTGACATTGATATAGATAATATATTAAACATAGTTTATTTTGCATGACACTGTTGTTAATGGAAGTGCTAAATGAAATGTAAAACAGTTGATGTTCAACATTTATTATAGATTTACCGTGTAGTACCATACTGAATTGTGTACAAGAGATACTGTTAACATATTTACTCTGACAGTAATTTTTAATGATTTTAGCAAGACTTGTATACTATACTGCTTTTCCACTTTTCTGGTCATAAACATATTGTCAAAGGAACAAATACATATGACATATCATCCAGTGTTTGACAACAAATGTCTGATCTAAATTAACCCTTAGACCGTTACACGCAACAATTGTTGTCTGCTGTTGCTTTTATAACTTGCCTTATTTCTCAATAAAAACATGGTTTGACAGCACTTCAGAATCATTTCCAATGGAAATGATTCTGAAGTGCTGTCAAAGCATGTTGTAAATTATTCTAAAGTGCTGTCAAAGCATGTTTTTGATGATAAAAATGGAAAATATAAAATAATCAACAGACAACAAAAAATGAAGATAGTTGTGTAAGGGTTAATGTGTTTACTGTATTCCTCGGACATTGTCTGTGATCATACAAGTTGCAGTATAACTATACAAATACTGCTAAACTTATTTTACTGTGTATATACTGGCATACCATGACAAACTGGGTCCTGTTACATTTGTGCACAGTGTAGAATACATCAGCCTTCAGATGCATCAGGCTCTACACTATTAGCTGTAACAGTGTTTGGGCCCAGCCGAGATTCGGTGGTGCCCTATTGGTTTCGCCCTGTCTGTCTGCTCTGTCTGTCTGTCTGTTTGTTTGAAGTTTTTGTAAGAATTTCTCAAATCACCTATACCCCAAGTGTCGATAGACCACATTTTCAAGTGCATATTGTTTTTTTACCCATGAAGATTTATTACCAGGGCCTATTTGCTCAGAACCTCTGCTAGCTTAACAGATTGTTAAATCCTTAACACTGTCATGTTGGGGCACATACTTCGTGGAAAAAAAATGCAAGCCAGTGATCTTATTTATGATGTGTATCTTGGTCATTTATCTCAGGGGGGGATAATGTCTTGACATGATCGCATAGCACACAGCTACGGCTGAGAATGATCAAATGCATGATTTACAGTGAAACCTCTAAACCGGACACCCTGGGGGAGGTTTAGAGATGTTTCACTGTTTGTCCAAATTGGGAATTCTGTTCACCACATAATAATACGTTACATATTGGAATAGTTGATGTGTCCTGGGAAAGTTGTGCAAGGAGACTTGTAAATGTAACTGGATACAAGGCATGTGTAAGTTCATAAGTACCCTAGTGTACAAGACATGGATCATATTATGGTCATATTTTCAACTATGTAACATATGATCTAGTCAATTTCTTCATCAATGGATTATCTGTCCAGGCCCTTCAGTATTCGTACTAGTATAGTGAAAACAATCGTTACATGTCCACTATCAATGAGATTTAGATCATTAATAGTGATTGTGTTGGTTATGTTTTCAGTGAAACTTGTTTTACACATTTGTCAAAATTGGAAAAGCAGGACATTTTTTTCTCTGCTCAAATATTGCTTTTTTTTCAATTTTCATTCTATTTTTTTCTTGATCAAGACAAGCTGATTACACATCATTCCCAAAATACAGGGGTTTAAACAACTGTTTATTACTGTTTATGTTAATTGTTAACTCTTTCAACATCACAAGCCTGAAAAGTGGTATTGACAAAACGTCTCATCAGGATCTGCATTGTTTGCAAGTAATTTTCATATGTTTGAGAACAAAAACACACCCTTTTCATAAATGGACTGGTCTGAAAATCATGTTGTGCCAATTGGATAGGCTGCAAAATGAACATATCGAAATCCATTCCAGTTACTTAGGAGTGAACGAGTTCATGTTCATGTTGATTGTTACGCATGCATTTGTTGACAGACAAGAAACCAGGATTATTAACTCTGCGACCTGTGAATAGCCAGAAAAGCCTGTTTCATTCAATAAATGACTCGCGCCATGTGATTTTGTACCTTCGAACATCTGCATAATTTCATGAAATACGTTTTTTAATTTACAATATTTTTCATAAATAAATTCAAAAGAATAAAATCTAAAAAAATTAGATGACGCCATTTACTGATAATATTGTAAATTTTGTAAACGTATTTCATGAAATTACGCAGATGTCCGAATGTACAAAATCATGTAGCATGTCTCGCATGAACAACTCATTACAGATTTACAAAACAAAGGGAAACACAAGGCCACATCAGTGGCTACTGATCAGGATCTACCTTGATCAGCAACGGAACAAGCTTGGGTTTGTCAGATATGTGTCGCCTTGAATAACCTGCTGCAAGATAGTTTATTGTTTGAAGAATGTCTGGGTAACCTTGTTACAGCTGAAAGCACTTGTTGGGTTTAACGATTGGTTATTGTTTACAAAGTAGAAAGCACTTGTTACCAATTGTTTATCATGTAGGTTGATTGTTTGTAGAGTAGACCACTTGGTTAATGTTGATAAGTAGGTTGGCTGGTAATTGTTTATAGTGCAAGTCGAGGTGATGTCACTGTGCAGGACATGGTGTGGCTTGGGAATGGTGTGGCTTGGGAATTCACGCTGGACGTTTGTTTCCAATATGGGTCACCAACATACCTCAAAATGACCAAAGTAATATATCTGATCATGACAAAAAGGGGCTTATTGAGTTGCGAACACTGTAGTGCCAGATCTGATCATGACAAAAAGGGGCTTATTGAGTTGTGAACACTGTAGTGCCTGATCAGACTGTGCATCCGCAGTCTTATCAGACCCTAAATTGTTCGCTGTGAAGTTGAGGAAAACAGCGAATGCCTGTAACATTAGGTTCACATCTGTATTGGGCTGCTTGTGTGTTACTAGCCGATAAGGAACACAATTCACCAAAATCACAATGGGCCCTTTTTTTCACTGGTTTTTCTGGGTATTGTAAATATTTCTGTTGGGGCATGAGCAAAAACACACTTGTTTGATCCGATATTAACTTGGACCTGTGAATGCTAAAATTAGTCATTTTTTGGACTGTGCTTGTCACAGACGCGGTCGTTTGTTCTCCTTCATTTTGAATTCTAATTCTGAGAACTTTCACAATACTACTACGGTAGTAATCAAACCTATTAAAATTTCTGATTTCAAATGCGTACAGATCACATGCTCTCATGCGAAATACTTTGTATTACTCATATGAGTGGCTGTTACTGGAGAAATACTCATTGTTGGCATTTGTGGCCAGTCTGCTGGTATGCTATGTCACTAATGTAGCTGGATAAAGGCTAAATTTCTCCTGTTACAGTCACCTATTTGTTCAACTTAATTGTGTTTTAGTGCCATGGGATAAGTTGTGCTATTTTTTTTAAATTGTAATACTTTGTAACTAATCATGTACCGTTATCTGTATATATTGGCCAAATATTTTTAATCTGATGTTGTACGTTAGTTATATTAAACTTGTTTCATTCTGACAGTGCTCTTGTATATTATAAAGAAATTTAAAGTTTCTTTATATTCTTAAAAGTATTTTTTTCTGGAAGTGTATCTTGTACATCTTGCTGAGACATATGTTTGCACGTTTTGAAGGGTTCATTGAATGAAGTGGAGTGATAATTATACACAAAAACAGCAAATAGGAACAAATGAACAGAATGTTTGAGTAACTTATAGGCTCCTGGCTGAGTAGTCTTATCGTTGTTTGCTACCAGTGTAGCTGAAGATCAGACTGCAGCAAAACTCATTTAATTCTGCAAATGCTTCGAGATTTTTGGCAAGTTTGTCCATCAATACAGGATCATATTTTTGGACATTTATGGAAAACGTCACATTCTGGATATAGGATGTAGTATTGTTGAACAAACATTGCTATTGTTGAGACAATTATCATATCACAATTCTTTATCAATTACTATACATATACAATGGAACCACTCTAAACTGGACACCCTGGGAGGTCCCCAGGGTGTCCTGTTTAGAGAGGTTCCACAATAATTAAGCACTCTATGAACAATGTTTTTCAATCATGAAAACACATGAAATAGTTTCAGCAAAACCCATCTAAATTAAAGAAAATGGGGTCGCCAGTCCGGTTTAGAGAGGTTCATTTATTACTAATCCGTATAGGAGTAGTACTCTCTCTAACCATACGATTATAGAATTTTCTCGAGCACTGTAATTGGTTGGTGCATAGTATTAACTATTACAGCCCGAATAAATTAATGCCCGATAATACATTGTTCAGTCGAACCGTCACTTCGAGATGGTTGAAATATGTTGTCGAGCAGGTCACATCATGTTCTCATGAATAGTTATTTTTCTAAGATTAGAGTAAGTTTAATGTGCAATATCTATGTAATCGTACCAAATATTCAAATATAATTTGTATCGTGCAATGCAGGCATCCATTTATTCATTATTCTCATCTTTTGTGTGGACTGATCGCTGAGTAGATTCCCAAGTAAACAGGTATTTTTGGCTGGTTATTTTATACCAGGGCATATGCTGATCAAACTTTCTGGGCATTTTCTCCAAATTTGTGTTCAAAATCAGTCTGATTAAATGAGACTGAGCTCAGCTCAGCCTTGACCTATCAAACTTCCAAATTTGACGCACAAGAACAGAGTACATGCTCAAAAAGTTTTGTAATCACAATCCCAGTACTCCGCTCTACAGCGCAGGGATTTGAAAGAGAATAGTAGGTTAGTGGCGTGAATGGGAAAAAATATCTGGCAAGGCTCAGGAAACGGGATGGGCGAGGCTCTGCCGAGCACATCCCGTTTCCGTGCCGCGCCAGATATTTTTCCCATTTACGGCACTACCTACTATTCTATTTATACCGTCAACATTACAAATAGCTTTAAAATGCAAAAAAATAACACCAGCCGCATCTCCAAATTGTATCGACGGGATATTAAAATTGTTTCACCGCACCTTGTTTCACGGCACATACGCACTGTGTTGACGGGATAAATTGTTGTATACAGCGTGTCCGAAAATCAAAAACGGGGACCTAATTCAAATAGCTATATTTATTTTACTTCAAGACGTTGAAACGTTTCCTTTTCAGAGAAAATCCAGCTGTGGACTATCTTTCCCATTCTACGTTTAGTTTAGCATATAGGCTCAACACAGGAAATGACGTCACTGTTTATTGATGTCATTTTTGCATTTAGCTAAAAGTCGTATAATCGACGACTGTGTCCAAGATCAATAATTCAGCGACATAGTGTTTTTAAAGAAAGGATGACACAAAAGTGTCTGAAAACATGAATAGTATCAACTCATTGAAATGTGTTATAAAACTGACAAAACTCGTGTACTTTAAAATCAGAAGTCACGTCGGAGGACAATCAGATATCAGTCCATATTCTGAGTCGTGCATTGAAAAAAGTACAAGGGAATATTTACATCGAAATAAATATATATTCAGTCCTGAAATTAGAATAACCTGACCTGGTGCCAGGTCCATACCACACCAGTCATTTGGCCCCTTCCCCTAAAAGTAATACTGGTATGATTACTCTTATAAGGGGTATAACCAGATTCAACTCTCACATACAAGAAAGTCAAGATACTGCCTGGTATCCGAACATATTTAATATATTCAGCACAGTAGATGATATTAAATTAATAGATGCTAAAATACAAAATCCATGATTATGTACCAATCCCGTAGGTATTTGATGCTTGTTTGTTTGTCGATCATTCATAGAGAATACTCTATTTGTTCATTAGATAAAATGGCAAAAAAATGTGTAAATTTCAACAAGTGAGGTAACTCTGGAGGAATCCAGAGTTACCTCACTTGTTGAAATTTACACATTTTTTGCCGATTGGCAATTTTTCTTGGACCGATTTTTAAATCTCAATCAGTCTGAGAGTTCAAAAATCGGTCCAGAACCGACAAACTGAAAATTTTAGAAGCCCTGCAGTCTGGATAACTTTGAACATTGGTGATACTTCCATATTATTCTCTACATTTTTAAAACTTTGTTCAAGGGTGCATACACAGTATAAATGTTGAACCTGTATTTGTTTAATTAACCGTTTTTTTGGGACACTCTGTACATGTACATATATTTAACTGTATAAAAAAAAGAAGAGAATTTTTAGAGGACTATACATATTGTATAGGAATTTCAATTGCCTGTTCTCTCGCATTAAGTCTGATCAGGATCTACACTATCTGCCATAGACTATTGTCTGGGTTTCTAACAAATTGTTATAGGTCCTCATCAGGTTGCAAGTATCGTAGCGGATCGGAAGCTAGGCTGACCAAAAATGTCTGCTGCGATCATTTGGAGTATCTGTTGATATTAAAGTTTGATTGTTTTGTTATCTCTCTGAAGGGTTGGCTCGGCAACGTGATCATGCATTTCATCATTTGTGACTGTGGACTGGAGAAATGGGGCTTATGTGTTCATCAATGAAACCTGCTTCTAACAAGAAGTACAATGTATAGATTGTTATCAGGCTACAGGGGGTCGTTTCACTAAACTTCTTACGACTAAAATGTTCGTAAGCGCAAATTTAGAATCGCCTGCAAATTTCAATTGATGGATTTACATGTATTGAGCATGGGCTGCATACTGCATATGCAGCCTATGCTCAATAAATGTAAATCCAACAATTATTTACCAGAAAACATTGTTAATGTGAAATTTACAGACTATAATTTTTCACTTACGAACATTTTATTCGTATTAAGTTTAGTGAAACGGGCCCCAGGTGTGTGCTATTTGATCTGGAGCTACAATGATCACAAAGGCCATACACCCCATCTCTCCAGTCACAGCAACAAGTTCATCATCATAACTCGTTATTCATCAGTATTTTTGCATTCCCACCATGTATAGTTCTAATAGATTACTGTACATGCATAAAATATTAGCAAATTCCCTTGCATTATTTTGTATTTTGTCCTCCGCCTGCAGTTTTAGTCTTCTACTCAATTCATCTAAACCATTTCACTCTTCAATATTGATATGGACTGTTCCATGCTGGTTTGGCAGTTGCAACATGGTGGGGAGCATGCGAAGGGTAAATTTAACGACTTTCATACTTACCGGTATCCCGATATCCCTTGTATGGCATTCAGGTATATTTTTGGCTTCCTTGTTACTTGTTGAATCTGATTATACCCATTATAAAAGTAGTATGAATAGTACTAATCACATGCTCTCAACCAACTGCCCACGTGTATTTAACATCCCTGCAACAGCTGTCATGTAGAGATGCAACCTTGGTTTCAAATCGCATCCGAATGTTTGTTGGGGTTTAAAGGCCTATCAACAGCTAAGGTAATTTGGCAGGGTCAATGGGTTTAGTACTAAATCCCATATATTACCTGTACAAGTACATGTACATGTTCAAGTACATGTACAAATGTGGGGGAAATCCCAAAATTAGAACTGAATATTTACAATAACAAAACTATATTGTTTGTTTGTTTATTAGTGTTTAACGGCCTATCGACAGCTAAGGTCGTGTAAGGCTGGGCAAACGGGTTCGATCCCATTTTAACCTGCTGCATTGGTGCCAGGTCCATACCACACGAAGTCATTTGGCCCCTTCCCCTATACTCACATAAGGGGTATAACCAGATTCAACTGTCACATACAAAATGCCAAAGACATATGTGAGGGCCAAACCAGGTCTCCAGTTGGGATTCCGGTAAGGATGAATCCCGATCTTAAATTACCCATCGCGTGCTCCCACCTGCCACACACAAAATTATATATTCAGCCCTGAAATCAGAATAATCCTGATCTGATGCCAGGTCCTCGCCACACCAGAATCACTTGGCCCCTCCCAAAAGCAGTAGGATCAGTAATAATCTTACTACTTTTATAATGGGCAATAACCCAATTCAACTCCCAGGCAACTAAAGAGCCAAAGATAAAAACGTACCCGAGGACCAAACCAGGCAAATCGTGATTCCTATAAGGAGGAATGGAATGGTGCTTAACGGCCCATCAACACAAAAGAGTATCATTTAGGGCCAAGCAATGTAGATGATATAAGGAGAAACCCATACTGTTAATTTACGCCGTCTCATTCGCCCGACTGCCACCCACTATAATGGGCAATGACCCAATTGAACTCCCAGGTAATAAAAGAGCCAAAGATAAAAACGTACCTGATGGCCAAATCAAGCAAATCGCGATTCCTATAAGGAGGAACCTCTACCGTTAATTTATGCCGTCGCCTTTCGCCTGACCAACCACCCACCACATCCGAATGAAGTGGGATGGAAATACTATTACAAGTATTTTTCATGCCTAGGAAGTGGATTGAACCCACAACCTCAGTAGCCGATTTCACCAACATTGCAAAGTATACTTATCTAGCAAAGTATACTTTGAGGGAGAAATTTTCAATTTTAGGAGAAATTTATTCTTTTTTATTATACTGAATTTATTACATTATCACAGCCATTTTGGCTGTGATAATGTAATGAATTCAGTATAATTATTCTGCATACTTGTAATCATCAAATATATGCAGTCGTTAGTTCTATACGACATAATGCGTTTCGGGAAAAATAAATGATTACTCCCTCAAAGTTTGTTTGTTTAATTGTTGGGGTTTAACGGCCTATCAATAGCTAAGGTCATTTAAGGCCGGGTCAATGGGTTTAGTACTAAATCCCATATATTACTTGTACAAGTACATGTACATGTTCAAGTACATATACAAATGGGGGGGGGGGGAATCCCAAAATCAGAACTGAATATTTACAATAACAAAACTATATATTCAGCCCCGAAATCAGAATAATCCTGATCTGATGCCAGGTCCTCGCCACACCAGAATCACTTGGCCCCTCCCAAAAGCAGTAGGATCAGTAATAATCTTACTACTTTTATAATGGGCAATAACCCAATTCAACTCCCAGGTAACTAAAGAGCCAAAGATAAAAACGTACCCCGAGGGCCAAACCAGGCAAATCATGATTCCTATAAGGAGGAACCCATACTGTTTGTTTGTTTATTAGTGTTTAACGGCCTATCAACAGCTAAGGTCATGTAAGGCCGGGCAAACGGGTTCGATCCCATTTTAACCTGCTGCATTGGGGGGAAAATCCCAAAATCAGAACGGAATATTTACATCGAGAACAAATATATTCAGCCCTGAAATTAGAATAACCTGACCTGGTGCCAGGTCCATACCACACCAAAGTCACTTGGCCCCTTCCCCTAAAATACGATTACGAATATCGTAATACTCACATAAGGGGTATAACCAGATTCCACTGTCACATACAAAATGCCAAAGACGTATGTGAGGGCCAAACCAGGTATCCAGTCGGAATTCCGGTAAGGATGAACCCCGATCGTTAAATTACCCATCGCGTGCTCCCACCTGCCACCCACCTCCCTCAAAGTATACTTTGCAATGTTGGTGAAATAGGCTACTGGTATTGAAGTCCAGTGATCTGACCTCTAAGTCACAATCCACCCCTCGTGGAGAAATAAGGAACGAAAATGGTTAAGGGAAAACAAATACACATTTACAGCAAATGAATATTTTATATACAATGAAGTCATGAACAAGGTATTTATGTTGTATAAATGATACATCATCTTCCATATCCAACGGCAATCATAGGGACCAATTATCGAGAGGCAACCGTATCCAAGACACGTCATGACATTTCGATATCTTTACAGAAACTGTGATATTTTCTCTAAATGACGTCAAAGATGACACAAAAGTTTGTTAACTTTCGACATTATTTACGGAAAATATCGTCAATTTTGTAAATATTTTTCACGAGATATCACACATATTCTTAGGATAAAAAATCACATGGCGAGTCTCATCTGTGTATATTCCATGTACATGGCTACATGATATAAATAATAGTAAGCAATTATAAGGATGCCCTTCCTATTATAACCAATCATGAATTAAAGCTGCCATTGCAATGTTTGTAAAACAGCATTTAAATAGATGAAATGCGGTATCCATATTTTTCTTCTAGTCTAGATGCAAAAGTCACCAACAGTACATGTGTATATACAAAACGAGTCGTAGCTCTACTACAAACACACACACAACCCCCAGGGATCATTTATGTATTGACCAGTGTAGCCCCAGATCTATTGGCACATTTAAACCATCTAAACTGTGAAATGTTATTGACCGAATGGGATTCAACATCCATTTAACAATGGGTTATATACAGATATGAATTTTAAGAATGCTTCATCAATTGGACATTGTATACCCTGATCTGACCAGTTGTAAAACCATTTTGTTGATTTTCCTCATGTTCAGAACATATTCACACTTGGTGCAATATACATTTAAAATCATCAACAGATAACGATACATTCAACAGTTCTTTCAATTGTGCAGGTTACTAACACATAAGTATAACCTTACTAGACAGACACATACAAGACGAAACTGTGCAAGAAATGTTGTTTTATTATACACACTTGGCCACCAACAGACACATTGCAGCAGTTGTTCGAACATGCAGTTGAAGGTTCAAGGATTTGATTGATTGGTGGTGTTTAACTGCTTATTAACTCTTTGCATGCTGGGAAATTTGTGGGCTATAAATAGTTCAAAAATAGCAGATGACAATTCATTATATTTCATTTTATTTCTCCTTATAAATGTCATGAATATGTCTTGCAATTTCATTAGAATTGTGTCCAGAGGACACAATTCTAATGAAATTTCAAAACATATTTACAGAGAGAAATAAAACATACTCCTAATTCATTTTGCGGATATTTTCGCCGCTAGCATGCAAAGAGTTAACAACTGAGGTTATTTAAGGCCGGGCAAACAGGTTCGATCCCACATTTAACCTGCTACATTGGGGGAGAAATCCCATAATCAGAACAGAATTACATCAAAACAAATATATATTCAGCTCTGAAATTAGAATAACCTAACCTTGGGCCAAGTCCATACCACACCAGTCACTTGGCCCCTTTCCCTACAATAGGAATAATCGTATTACTCTTTTATAAGGGCTATAACCAGATTCAACTCTCACATACAAGAATGCCAAAGACGTACCCCGAGAGTCAAACCAGGTCTCCGGTCGGGATTCCGGTATTGATGAATAGAAGTCTGTAGTACTACTGAACGGTTCACCGAGAAAGTGCAGCATATTTGGGAGGTAGATGTTGAAAACACCATCATGTTTTGTTTGTCTGCTGAAAGCTTGCTTTGGTCAGGTCTTTTGGTAATTAAAATGCGCCATGATTAAACAAAACCGAACCAGCAGGCTGTTTCACTAAACTAATGTTCGTAAGTGCAAAAAAAAGTGCCTGTAAATTTCACAATAACAATGTTTTCTTGTAAACAATTATTGGATTTACATTTATTGAGCAGCCTATGCTCAATACATGTAAATTCATCAATTGAAATTTACAGACGGTCCTAAATTTGCACTTACGAACATTTTAGTCATACAAAGTTTAGTGAAATGGGCCCCAGGTGGCTATGAAACCTTTTGGGCACTTACAAAATTGTATATACCAGGCAAATTCCTGATTTCATGCATAAAATGGGAGGCTGCAACTCAACTTTACAAGGGCTTGTTGCAGTTCTGATAGGCCGACACACTCCTGCCTCTGGTTTTCAATGACAAAAGGGTGCACATACTAATCCGAGTTCTGTTTGTCGTGGCCCATATTCCATATTATATGACATAAAATATCCATTCAATTAACATTGTAGTGGGTGAACAGAGAAATACGACAACACAGTGCTTTATTCATTTAACTACAATTAACAATAGAGGTATATATTCGAGAAGTCTTTATAACTGTAACCGCTCTCCACTCGGACCAGTGTGCGTATATGAGACAAGATATGTGACTTTGTACCCAAGAAGATATGCAATATCTCGTGAAAAATATTTACAAAATTCACAATATTTTACGTAAATAATGTCGAAAGTTGACGAAATGTTCAATTGCTATGTTTGTTTGTTTATTGGTGTTTAACAGCCTATTAACAGCCAAGGTCATGTAAGGCCGGGCAAACGGGTTCAATCCCGTTTTAACCTGCTGCATTGGGGGAAAAATCCCTAAATCAGAACTGAATATTTACATAGAGAACAAATATATTCAGCCCTGAAATTAGAATAACCTGACCTGGTGCCAGGTCCATACCACACCAGTCACTTGGCCCCTTCCCCTGAAATAGGATTACGAATAATTGTAATACTCACATAAGGGGTATAACCAGATTCAACTGTCACATACAAAATGCCAAAGACGTATGTGAGGGCCAAACCAGGTATCCAGTCGGTATTCCGGCAAGGATGAACCCCGATCGTTAAATTACCCATCGCATTCTCCCACCTGCCACCCACGGAATTGCTATGGAAATTATGTCAACTTGCGAAGTCATTAACAGAAAATATCAGTTTCTGTAAATAGTTTTTCAGGAAACATTGCACATCATCTTAGGAACCAAATTACATGGCTCGTCTCAGAGCTCCAGTTAATTTGACCAAATATTCGAGGTATCTTTCTTAGTTCTTCACCAAAAATGGCAAGTTGGGAGTTCTTTAGAATCGTCTCAATGAGACGATTCTAAAGCACTCCCAACTTGCCATTTTTGGTGAAGAAATAACAAAATCCCCCCCCCCCCCCAAAAGTTGATCAAATTACGCACCTTAACTAGAGCTCTGTTGTCTCATATGCACAATCTGGTATATGTCTGTATGTTACCGTGTGAACAATTTCATCCCGATTTAATAATGTGATTTTGTACACAAGATGACGTGCAATTTTTCGCAAAAAAATATTTACAGAAACTGTGATATTTTCTGTACATAACGTCAAAAGTCAATGAAATTTTTATATCTTAAGGAAAAGATCGTAAAGTTTGTATATATTTTTGAGGACATTATGTACATCGTCTTGGATACAAGGTGAGCATCTCAACAACAAATGTGAACATCCGTCGGGATCTTCATAGATAGGGGTAAAAATATGTACATTATATTATCTCTATTGACGTTCATTTTCAAAACACATGGCTGAATATCTCAAGCCACCAACTATGAAACAGAAATATATCACTAGTAAATCCTTGTTGATTATTAGCACTGACAAAATCACAGTTCCGATAAAACTCTGTTCCACTTCGTTTGGGCATGTTATAATTCTATCCAGCTGTCTAATACCACGGTTTCCATGGTAGCCACATTGTCTGCAATACTGTCCAACTTCTCATCAGTTTAGTTTGGTGGGGGTGGGGGCGGGGCGACGAGCAGTGGGTTCACGCCGGATATCTGGTTGACGTCGTAGCCGCCCGGGGGTGGGGGAGGCAGACTGAAGCCTTGGCCGGAGGAGGGTGGGGGAGGGGGTGGGGCCACAGGGTTGGGCATCGACTGTACCGGCGCCTGGCTCATCTGGAATAGAGATATGGAACGCCATGAAATGTGTGTTATGTACCAAGTGAAAATGGTAGAATGTCAATTGTGTTTTAACACTTTCACCTGTAAATAACTGGAATGCAGTGATATTTTAATTTTCCGACCAATCCAATGGTCAGACAATTATTTTCAGACTAGTAAAAATATGAAGATTACTTACAAAACCGCTATAGAGGGCTCTAGTGTTGAAATGGTTAAAACAGGTCCGATACCATACACAGGATGGAGTGTGATCCGATTGATTGGATAGACCAGTTACCGACTTAAGGTGAAACGGCCCCCTAGTCATAATTATATGTGGCCGTTGCTGGAGAAATGCGATCAGTGTTGATCCAGATCAGCCTGTGCACTGGTCATCATTCCATAAATGGAACACGCATCATGCTTCTAACAATAAATGTACATCGTATCAGGTTAAATGAGTTATTAGATCAGGAGCTAAAATCCCATTATAAGCTCCATTTCTCCAGTCACACATATACAGATATGCCTTATGATATTAGTCACAAGTATTTGTTATGATCACGCAGATTCTGGACCCAGTAATAACTACATGCTGGCAGAATACGGTGCAATGTGTGCCCTGATCAGACTATGTGGATGTGAAGGTGGATCCATGTCGTTAAATTTCGTAGACAGACTATGACTATTATGCAATACTATATTTTGGATTTGATTTATTGGTGTTTAAAGGCCTATCAACAACTAAGGTCATTTAAAGCCAGGGCTATATTTTGGAATACTATTTGGAAGTTTATATATTTTACCTGTTGTTGTTGTTGTTGCTGCTGCTGTTGTGCCTGTTGCCACGACAACTGGGTGACGGGTGGGGGAGGTGGGGCGGCTGACTGTGGCTGCCATGCGGGAGCCGCCTGGGAAGATGGGGGTGGCGGCGGTGGTACAACAGCTGTAACAAGACAAAATGAAGAAATGTACACGGGGATGAAGCACGGTTGCTGAACATGCCAGATGGCCGTGACCCTCATGTGGAGCTCGCCGACGGATTGGATTGTCTCAGAGCTTATCAGAGTTTTACAAATTATAACACAAATTTCATTTGAGCTGGACGTTTGGCATATGGGCCGGGCCGAATAGGTGGGCTAT
Source organism: Conchocele bisecta (assembly GCA_029237695.1). Lineage (NCBI taxonomy): Eukaryota > Metazoa > Mollusca > Bivalvia > Lucinida > Thyasiridae > Conchocele > Conchocele bisecta. The sequence goes on along the minus strand of CM055267.1, from coordinate 79,309,589 downwards.
AGAATGAAACTATGGATCACAATAAAGAAGTATAAATCGGAGCAAGGGTTGTGGAGATATAAGGTACCAGTATGTAAAAACTTTAATGGAGAATCCGGACGGACCGACAAACACTCACCCACGGAGGTCATTGGAAGCACAATGTCTCTTTCTGCAAGCGGACTCAACAAATAAGGATGTTGATGATTTTCCAGCAATTGCTCAAATGTAATAAGTCAGAAGAGCTTCATTTACAAACATACTTTAAATATGTTAATAGCATATTTGTGCACAACTGTGCATTGCCTTGACGAAAGCATAAGATAAGCAGAGATTACTTCTCAATAAGAATGAGCACTTTTCTTTGGTCTGCCATTAATTATTATCATTCTCTTATCACCCAGTGCCCGGTGGCTTAAATGCTTAAACCCCCTGTTAGCTCAACGTTAAATCCTTAACATGGTTAAGGATTTAACAGTCCATTAAGTTAACAGAGGCTTTGAGCGATCCTGCCCTGATTACTGGATTTAATAGTCCATTAAGTTAACAGCGGCTTTGAGCAACAGGGCACTGATTTAATGTGTTAACTCGACTTACTTTGTTGTTGGATCCACTGTATGCTGCCGCCGCTGGTCTGACTTGTGGGTGGAGGGGGTGGGGCCGACATCACCATGGTGGTGGGGGGTTGGGTAACCACAGTGCGATTCGTGCTGCTGCTGGACACCTGGGTGAGGGATGTGTGCCAGGGGGCGGGCGCAGGGGTGGGCGCAGGGGCGGGCACCGGCTGGGCGATGGAGGACGACAGCACGCTGGTCGGCGGGGGTGGAACAGGGGCTGCGATGGGTGCCGGGGTGGACATGGGCACGAGCCCTGGGGCGGAGATGGCCGTCAACTGGGTGGGAAACGCCGACTGGAACGGCTGGAACTGGGACGTGATGGTGGGGGGAGCCACGGGCTGTGGGGCCAGTGCTGCCGCCTGTTGTTGTTGTTGCTGCTGCTGCTGTTGCTGCTGCTGCTGCTGCTGTTGTTGTTGTTGTTGTTGCTGCCCTGCCAGGCTCTGTAGGGACTGCTGGATACTCTGAAAATATGGAGAATTACGAGGCTAGCGATTTCAAGTTCATCAGGCAAGGCTAGGAAATGAGTATTCCGATGCTCGTATAAGAATCCCTACCGTTTCCGACATGAACCTGCTAAGTCTATCAAGAGTTTAGCCTGGTATTCCATTAACCCATTATAGACGGGATACCATTAAAGTAGTATGAAATGTTATAAAAAAATACCTATTTTCCATTTTATTCATTTCTTCTCGAAAGTATACGTTGTCACCACTCATTTGAACCGTCTCTGCGACATGGTTCAAATGAGTGGCAACAACATATACTTTTATTGAGAAATAAACTAGAAAATCATATATTTTTTAACAAAAGTTATTGTATCCTTGGACTTCAATGGGTTAATCCAGCAGCGTGTTATGCTACATGATGGGCAAGTATAAGATGACATATCGATGATAAACAAGCTCATCAAGTTTCATGTCAATTTGTCGTATGGTTCCAGGTATTAAAAACAAATACATCTGTTATAAAAACTTCAATGCAAGGTTGCATGTGTATAGAATACAAGAATTCCGCCACGGAAGCGGTGTCGAGCCTGCCAAAGCATTTCACCATAACATGATCATGGGCATGTGCTAAAGTAAGCTTCACAAAAACCATCAGAGAAGTGTATGCTTAAAACTTTTGACATAAAAAAATGGCTCGGTGTGTCCACAACGATGTGATGGTCAAAAAGGTCAAGATCATGTTAATGGTGGCATGAGTGTGTTCCCAATGCTTACATGTATCAAGTGTCCAAACATTGAAGCAATCCATCAAATAACGTTAATATTACACGATGATGAAAGAAACTTGTACAAACTTTTTGATGCAAAAAAAATGGCTAAGTGTTTCCACAAACATTTGAAGGTAAAAAAGGTGAAGGTCATGTGAATTGGCGGCATGTGAGTGTGTTCCTAATGCTTACATGTATCAAGTGTCCAAATATTGAAGCAATCCGTAAAGTAATATTAAAGCTTATAGCATGATGACGAAGCTTGTACAAAGTTTTTGACATTTCGGACAACGACGACGACAATGGAAAAAGCAGCGACTATAGTCGTGACAAAAAATAAGAATGACAATAAACAAGCACAAGAAGTTTCTAATCGATCCCACTGATGTTTGCAGAGATGTAAGTAACTTAAATTAAAATCTGGACGTCATTGCGACCCCTGTGAGGGGCGCTCGGCCAAAACCTTACTGTGAGCCCCTGTGGCTGCATAGGGGCCTGCTGTAGCTGCGGGCCTGGCTGTAGTTGGGGTGGCAGGCCCACGGGCGTCGGGTTCTGGGACATCAGGGGCTGGGGCTGGTGAGGCGGGGCCTGACCCCCCAGGGAGTGCCGCGGGGGCGTCACCCCAATGGACATCAGGGACGGCGGCGGCTGGCTCATCCGTGGAAACGGGGGGTTGTTGGTCTGTGGGCAGATACAAACAATTCTGTCATCCCGTAACATCATACACAGCTGATTGTAACATTTAAAATCTATAAAATACTGACAATCACCACAGATCCTCGGGAACGGAGGATTGTTTATCTGTACGATTCAGTACCTTACAGCCTCAATTATATACCTGGAAACATGCACTGCAAGGTCCCTTTTGGGAGTGGGGCCAATATAAATTATGAAGACTAACCATGGGGTTGGGTGGCGGCTGGTTGAAGCGTGACTGGAAATGCTGTACAGGCTGGTGGTGATGGCTGTGTCGCTGCTGGGGCATCATGTTGTCCTGCTTGGGGGGCGGAGGGCCCTGACCCAGCTCTGCCATCAACGACATATACTGCAACAGTGGTGGTGGCTCATACACAGGTCAGACACACATAGAAATAGACCAGTCCTTTAAATACGTCACCGAACTTGTCAATCACAAGTAACTTCCCTTACAAGCCACTTTTGGGGCATCCATGTCTTTATGATTGGAGGAGTGACGGTTTGACATCATTTTACTATGCCTAAACTAAGCACCATGATGTCAAACCGAACGAATTCCGCCAATTATAATGTTGACAAAGTCCCAAAAGTAGTTATAAGGGAAGCAACTCGCGATTTACCAAGCTTGGTAACCTAAGAACAAGAGTACTGATTTGATTGGCGTTGAACGGCTTATCAACAGCTAAGGTCATTTAAGGCCGGGGCAAGAGTGCCGAAGGTCACAATATATGTCCACCGAGGCAAGGCCAGTCAACAAGGGGAGTTATTGCCGCCCACCTGTACAAGGTGAATACGTCTCGTTTTATCAAACGGGTGTCTTAAAAGAATGGTCAGTACCATGCATGAGGGAGCATTGAAGACTAACCATAAATAATAGCTTCCCAGTACCCAAACCACAATATCCTGATCTGGTGGCAGGTGCGCTTTCCATACTAAATCACCATTGATATGCATACCCTCCTATCCTCCACAGGGTATTAGTAAAATTCTCAACAAGCTTGGTGTTAGTGTTAGTGTTAGAAACAGTGTTAGACTTCAACGTGTTGCTGCTATGTTGGCATTGCTTCTTATTTTGTTTTCACAAGTGTGTTGTATTTTGCAGACAACACAAGATTCTCTAGCAGTTATTCACCGAACATTGAAACATCACTGAGCATACTATATTGAAAGTTAACATTATGAGAGTGTAAAACACAAACCTCGCTGTCCATTTTGGCTCTATCCGATGGAGTTTCCCTTTGGATCATGCGAATGGAATCACTGGGCCTGTGGAGAAGTAAACAGCAGGGGCCTGTTTCACTAAACTTTGTACGACTAAAATGTTCGTAAGTGCAAATTTAAGATCGTCTGGAAATTTGAATTGATGGATTTACATTTATTGAGCATAGGCTGCATATGCAGCCTATGCTCAATAAATGTAAATCCAATAATTGTTTTCAAGAAAACATTATTAATGCGAAATTTACAGACTATCATAATTTTGCACGTACAAACATTTTAGCCACACAAAGTTCAGTGAAACGGGCCCCAGGAGTTCAGGGTCTGACAGTAAGCCATGTAGATGCCATATTATCAATATAATCAGGGTCAATCTACAGGGCAAGTTGGGAGAGAGTATCTCTATAAACTGTGACACTTCTCCCAAATTCCATGCAATGATGTTACCATATTAACCTACAGTAACAACATACAGGATATACTTTCAGTTGAACATTTTACAAAATACCCCTTGTGTCATTATTGTAATTGTCCAAAAATTAGCCTGGAACAAACACGAGATATTGAGGGGTGAAGAGTTTGTTTGTTTGTTTATTAGTGTTTAACGGCCCATCAACAGCTAAGGTCATGTAAGGCCGGGCAAACGGGTTCGATCCAGTTTTAACCTGCTGCATTGGAGGAAAATCCCAAAATCAGAATAGAATATTTACATCGACAAAAAATATATTCAGCCCTGAAATTAGAATAACCTGACCTGGTGCCAGGTCTATACCACACCAGTCACTTGGCCCCTTCCCCTCAAATAGGATTATGAATAATCGTAATACTCACATAAGGGGTATAACCCGTTTCAACTGTCACATACAAAATGCCAGACATATGCGAGGGCCAAACCAGGTCTCCAGTCGGGATTCCGGTAAGGGTGAACCCCGATCGTTAAATTACCCATCGCATATTCCCACCTGCCACCCATCAATAATCACACAAGTAACAGCCGACCCAAGTCACCAATAATACTCATACCGGAGCTGTTTACAGTCCTTGGCGATATGTCCGGTGCCTCCACAGTTGGCACACAGGATTGTGTTCGTGACAATACTCTGGGCTTGCTGAAGCTGCTTCAGTTTCCTGCAAAATACAAGGTCATTGTTTACATACATACGTGACATCATCTGGAGAAATGGGGCATATGGGATTTGTGACCAGTGTAGCAGATGCACAGGCTGATCTAGATCTACACTGGTGGCGCAAAAACCATAACTGCCATTTCTTCAGTGACAGCCACAAATGACAAAATGACAGTGTAGACCCTGATCAGACCAACCTGGGTCTACACTGCTCATAATAATAATGCCATTGCAAGATATGAACTGAGACATGATGAGGTGGCCGTTTAACGATCTTATTCGTGTAGCAACTGATAATCAATCAAGCACACAACTAGGGCCCGTTTCACTAAACTCCGTACGACTAAAAAGTTTGTAAGTTCAAAATTGAAATTTACAATAACATTTGCACTAAGAGCCGATGTTGGCAAATCTTTTGTGGGTTGACATATGATGATTAATGATGTATACACGTAGGTGGAAAATGATGGCATTTGTGACTTACGATAATGTGAGAAACCAATTCATAAAAATCTTCGCAAAAAGGTTTTTATCGTGCAAAGTTTAGTGAAACGGACCCCTGGAGCTTAGGTGCACAGATATTTTCAGAAATGCCAGCTGATCGACTTCCTGGCTGATAAAAGGGACCCTACAACAGTTTCAACAGCTGCAAGTCTGGGTCATCATGTACATTCACCCAGTATGATTAGCATCTAACAGTGTTGTGCCCAGAGCGCGCCATTGCGGGAATCCCGCGATTTTATCTGCGATGTCCCTTTAAAATTCGTAGAGCGCGCCATCTGGGGCGTGCTAAAAAAACGCCATGATATTCCCTCATTGCCTTCAACATTTCTCCATTTCTCACAGTTTGTGTCCATTGCGGTTAATTAAAATAAATTAACTGGTCGGGTTGCGGTATATAATTTTTTACCGGAGGGGCTCGGCTCGGGGCATGACTTATGCAGTGCAATGGGCTCAAATATCAACTGATGATAATGATTGTAAGTACACTGTATTTATTTAAGAATGTTATGTAGGTGAGGGAATAGTCAAAATAGTACGTTGAGATATGGCGAAGATGGTTTAGTGAATAATTGAGCAACACAACATGATACGATTACGGTATGTACCTAATCATTTTACTGGTGGCAATTAGCGAATGGTGAAGAGTGTTGCTCCTGATCAGACTGCGCGTATGCGCAGGCTGATCAGGGGCTACACTCGTCGCACATGTAACATAAAGCCCATTTATCCAGTGAGGAACAAAACACTGGTTTCCATACATACGCAAGGCCGTCGTTTTCGCGGAGCGTTCCATTGAGCAGAGCCAGCTCCCTCAACTGTTGTCTCCGCAGATCGTTCTGTCCCTCCGGCACTTCCACACCCTCTCGGATGATCCCATTTATCTGAAGTTCATCAATTCATGTCGATTAACACCATTGATTTGTGCACATTGTTTTGACCGGATATGGTGTTATTCAAAGGTAAGCAAGTGAATGGGTAAGGTCATATAGAGATGGGACCACAGTTTAAAGTCTTCGACAGACTAGTGGGATGGAAATACTATGAAAGTATTTTTCGATGCCCTAGGCAAGGTTTGAACCCACAACCTGTGCATTGGAAGTCAGGGGTTCTAACATTAGAAGTCAGGGGTACTAACCCCTAGGTGACAACTCATCCCTCTGCACACAGACAGACATCTTAAAACTTTCCCAATTAGCCACTCCTAATTACTGAATATTTTACCATTTGACCAAGAAATGCTATTTTAATACAATGCTTACAAACGCTAGATGGAGCCATATCATCATATACAATGTACAGGGATCCTCTAGATTATCAAACAAAAATGGCAGATTTTTAATGATATTTTTCTTAAAATAGCAGCTACCGGCATACAATTTTCACAGAACAATCGTCGGTTCTTGCTTTCTCAACGCATGCAAACTATTTAGCAAACTGTGCCACCTTTCTCACTTAAACTTGGGTCAGATCGTCAGTCGTAAGATTGCCCCAAAATTAACATCGACAATCAGTTATCCGGACAAATGTATAATCGTTTTATAACTTGTATTCTCACATTAAAATCATAATTTTATCGCCAGAAAACCAGTGTAAACAGCATTGGGTAGTTTTGCAGAAACAACAATCACCATTCGCTTCTTGGAAAACATCGGATTTATAGAATTTATTGTATTTATAGAACAACGCTGAAATGACGTAATAAGCGCACTCGATTGGAAGCTCCCGCGCGACTTTTGACGTTGTAAACAACTTGTGGACAGCGTTGAGGAATGTTTTCAGCAAATTTTACAAAAATGTTTGCTTTGGCGATATATTCTTCACACTGGCATGGAAACAACAAGCACCCGAGTGACTTAGATGTGTGTGTTGCAAATCGGATCAAATGAATGTGTTTAATTAACAGGTATTTTCATTTGTCCGATAAACTGATTGCCCGGATAACTGGTATGACCCCTGCATAGTGTTTATCAGTATTATCAGCATTCAATAAGGAATGCAGCTTGTTTGCACACAAATCAGTGATCATGTGATGGCCAAAAAGGTCAAGGCGAAGTCATGCTTGTCAATGGCTACATGACAAGTGTAGGCAAAGGCAAGACTAGCCAGTGCACCTGCAAGATGATTACGAGTTGTGCCATTAGCCATTTACAGAGATGCCAACATTGGACAAAGCCAAATAGTAATGATTGCGCGTGGCCGGCATCGACACACGGCCTAACAATGCGAGCCGCCGGTCGGATAGGGAGTTCCGAGGCATATCCCTTGCATCCACCCTCAATTCCAAACAAGAAAACTTTAAATTCAATAAATAAATTACTTACTTATTATATACTCTATAATTTTCAACAGCCTGCCATGATTTAAATTATAAATATAAAGCCTATAGCCAACTAAAAGATTTCAGTTTAAATACAAAGGCATACGGCATACAGCATTAGGGTGTGCTGTTGTACTTTATGTACATAGCAAACTGCATTTCTGCGCACACTACCCGACTCTGTGCACCCGAAACAGTGAAACGTCGGCCAGAAAAAAAATGCCACCCACGAAAACTCATTACATTTCAAAAAAGAATCTTTACCTTTAATGTTTCGCAACAAGTACATCTTTCACTGTGTCAGGAAAGATCTATGCTTCATTTCTATTTGCTTTTTATATCGTAATTTCACATTCAGACACTTTTATAGTTACAAATTTGTTTACTAAATCAAAATTTGGAAATTTGTTGTTGTTGTTGTTGTTATTAAAATCACGTCTTATTTTTCGGCATCGCAAAAAATCGTAATTCTAGATGGGACGGGCGTAATAGCGTAGTGGACATACTGAAATAGTAATCATTACGCCCAAATCGTAATGGTTGGTATCTCTGCATTTAGTCAAAAGCAACGTGTGCTATTTTGACTCGGTCACCTTTTCGACGGCTTTCTTCACGTTTTCCGGGTTGTTTGCGGTGACATAGGCGTGGAGAGGCTCGTCCTCCCCGGGCAGGGGCTGGCCGTCCTTCCTCCCAATCTTTCCGTCCTTCACCGACCCCTTCCCCCGGATAATGATCTTCGCCCCAGTCTGTAATATAGCTCATCTTGATGTCGTGTGCATGACACAAGCAATGTGGCTGTGACTGGAGAATTGGGGCTTATGCGTTTTGCGACCAGTGTAGATCAAGATCAGCAGTCTGATCTGAATTGGCACTGTCCCCCATTCCACCAATGAAACACCCGTCATGTTTCTAACAAGGAATATAGATTGCTGTCAGGCTACACGAGTGTGCTATTCTACACTAGTCACAAATACCATAAGCCTCATTTCTCCAGTCACAGCCACAAATTAGTAACACTGATGGACGATGTACCCTCAAAAGCTTTAACGCAAGTCATTTGATGTTGGGTACAAGGGTCGAAGAGGTGAGCTATGGAATGAAAATATGGATGATGACAATTAAATATATGAAGTTTCAAGCCAATCCGACTACGGAAACAGAGATTGTAGTTTTTGAAATCTTTTAACGCAACTCTCAGACAATGTAGTGATTAAACGCAACCGGATATATTTCCGGGGTACATAACAATGAATGGAATGGTACTTAACGGCCCATCATCACAAGAGTATCATTTAGGGCCAAGCAATGTAGATGAAGAATACATAACAATGAAGCAAGAAATACAATCATGATGGAAAAATCAGTTTTGTGGCGAGATCGCCTAATGCTAGACAAGTATTGATAGATTGAAACAAGAAAATACCAGTTAAGATCTGCCACAAGTCACAAAATAGAGCTGCAAAGCGAGACACCTCTTTACACCTCTTTAAAATGTATCACACAAGAAGCCAGGGCTCACCTCCTTTTCAAGAGTTTTCAGTGTGTTGCCACGCGGCCCTATGAGCAGTCCGACAAAGTTGATGTCTGGGTGGGCCTCCTGTGGGATCATCACCTTGTCGTTCACACGGATCACCGGCGGCCTGCATCACAAACATACATTTTATGGCCAACCTAATCTAACTCTAAATAGTTTTCTTAACCCTTTCAATTCTAAATTGGAATGGACTGTGATGTGCTAATTTTAAACTAGTCCATTTATAAGAATGGGGTGTTTTTTCTCTTCAAAAAAATATGAAAATTGCTTGCAAAAAGTGAAGATCTTGATGAGACAGCTTGCAAACACTACTAAAGAGGTGTGTAGCGTACATGTACTACATACTGATACAGGAGTGTATAAAATAATGATAACAAGAATTCCGCGCAATCAAATGTCTCGCCTTGTCCCGCCGCCTTGAACTCGAGCCTAGGCCAGAAAGCAATTTTCACTGGCCTGAACATATTATACAATTATTGACTAGTAAGCCATAGAATATCAGATTATATTCTATGGCTCACTAGTCAATAATTGTTTTCTTATATGATAATAGTCCATATATAGCACTTACGACCTTATGCTACTAGACAACAAGAAACGAAGCAAAGCCACGAAGGCCAGTTTTTTTCCAAGCATAGACACTTGGATAACATAATTATACCCCCTTTTTGTAGACTAGATGGCCGTGGCCTGCATGTCGCGCCTTGGGGCGTGGCATGGACACTAACAAAATAGATATAGTAGATGGAAAAACTTTAACCAAAAAACTTTAAGCGGACACACGGACGAACGGACGGACGTATGCCAAAATGCCGACGATATCGCGCTTTCCGCAAGCAGGTGTGACAATGATGATAAACACCCATGTGAAGTACAAGGTATTGGGTGAAGCAGTTGCAGAGATATAGTACACAAAAAAACTTTAACAAAAACATTCAAAGTAATTTGAACTTGACATAGGGTACAGGATCGCGCTTTTCCGCAAGCAGGTGCGGGACAATGATTGAAAAACACCCATGGTGAAAGTTATCAAGTTTATTTGGTGAAGCAAAGTTGACAGGTATAGTTACACGGAAAAAAACTTTAAAACATTCAAAGTAATTTGACCTTGACATTGGGGCACAGGATCGCGCTTTCCAAGGAAGCAGGTGCGACAATTTGGATGAACACCCATGTGAAGTATCAAGGTATTGGGGTTGAAGCAGTTGCAGAGATATGTACGAAAAAACTTTTAACAAAAAATTCAAAGTAATTTGACCTTGACATTGGGCACAGGATCGCGCTTTCCGCAAGCAGGTGCGACAATGATGATGTAAACACCCATCGTGAATATCAAGGTAATTTGGGATGAAGCAGGTTGCTTTGAGAGGTATAGTACACACTTTAACAAAAAAAAAATTCTTCAGTAATTTGACTTGTAACATTGGTTGGGCACAGGATCGCGCTTTCCGCAAGAGGTGCGACAATGATGATAAACACCCATGTGAAGTATCAAGGTATTGGGTGAAGCAGTTGCAGAGATATAGTACACGGAAAAAACTTTACAAAAAAATTCAAAGTAATTTGACCTTGACATTGGGCACAGGATCGCGCTTTCCGCAAGCAGGTGCGACAATGATGATAAACACCCACGTGAAGTATCAAGGTATTGGGTGTAAGCAGTTGCAGAGATATAGTACACAAAAAAAAATTTAACAAAAAAATTCAAAGTAATTTGACCTTGACATTGGGCACAGGATCGCGCTTTCCGCAAGCAGGTGCGACAATGATGATAAACACCCATGTGAAGTATCAAGGTATTGGGTGAAGCAGTTGCAGAGATATAGTACACAAAAACACTTTTAACAAAAAAATTCAAAGTAATTTGACCTTGACATTGGGCACAGGATCGCGCTTTCCGCAAGCAGGTGCGACAATGATGATAAAACACCCATGTGAAGTATCAAGGTATTGGGTGTGAAGCAGTTGCAGAGATATAGTACACGAAAAAACTTTAACAAAATAATTCAAAGTAATTTGACCTTGACATTGGGCACAGGTGCCGCACGGTTGGGGGGTAGAATGAAAATATGGATGATGATAAACACCCATGTGAAGTTTCAAGGTAATGGGCGAAGCAGTTGCAGAGATATAGTTTAACGAAAAAGTTTTAACCAAAAAACTTTAACCAGACGTACGTTAAAAAGTTAACGTTGAAAATGGCTAAGTCAATTACGTAGAAATAATAGGTGAAGGTAAAACAATGGTCACATGTTGGATAGTTGTATGTGGTAGGCACCCCTTGGTTATGAAGCTGTGAAAGTTTGGTGGTCCTAGGTGGTACAGTACCAAAGAAATGGACTTAAACACGAAAACTTAACATTGTAAACGCGAAAACTTAACATTGAAAATGGGTAAGTCGACTGCGCGGAAAAAATGGGTGAAGTTAAAAAAAAAAGTAACATGTTGGATAGTGATATGTGGTGGGTACTCCTTGATTATGAAGCTGTGAAAGTTTGGTGGTCCTAATTGGTACAGTACCAAAGAAATGGACTTAAACACGAAAACTTAACATTGTAAACGCGAAAACTTAACATTGAAAATGGCTAAGTCGACTACGCGGAAAAAAATGGGTGAAGTTAAAAAAAAAGTAACATGTTGGATAGTGATATGTGGTGGGCACCCCTTGATTATGAAGCTGTGAAAGTTTGGTGGTCCTAGGTGGTACAGTAACAAAGAAATGGACTCAAACACGAAAACTTAACATTGATTGTGGACGCCGCCCGCCCGCCCGCCCTCCCGGCTTTCGCCAATCCAATAGCCTGGATTTTTTTTCAAAAAACCTGGCTAAAAATTGAAAAAGAATTTGAAAAAAAAAATTTGAAAAAAGAAATTAACAAAAATAATGCTCGATACTGGAGCCCAGAATTTTTTTAATAGTCCTATATTTATCTACATATATCTGCACAGGTCCACATATTGCCACAATATTGTCAACACAGTTTACGGAAATGTAATATACAATGTAATAATTTACCTGTATAAATTACCTGTAATAATTTACCTGGACAGTTAGTGGTCAGTCTGGACATTTGCACATGCTTGCACATGCACAAGTGTTCAACTGGAGAAGGCTATTGTTCTCTCTACAGGCAAGGTGTACAGAGCACACGAGAAAATGGGTCTTCATGCATTAATGTTCAGTTTGTAGCATAGAAATAAATAGAGTTTGACCTTGACCCTGGAGCCCGGAATTTTTGTTAATAGTCCTATATTTATCTACATATCATAGTAAAGGTATGTATAAAGTTTAATGACTGTAGTTGATAAGGTGTTGAAGTAATGACCGTAACACGAAAACTTAACATTGAATGATGACGCCAACTCCGGAAAAGCAAAACCTATGTCTCGCTTTCCATTTCGCGGGCGAGACAAAAAATTGGGTGATTGCAATCCATCATATTCAGGCAAATAATGTTTGGGCCACAAAGAGGAGATGCACATTACAATGATAATGCATTTGTGAAGTTTCGAAGACTGTGATGGTAAAACTTGTTGAGCATGTTTTTGAAACTTGTATACTCAAATTGAGATAGCTTGCTTGCCCGAGACTGAGCATGTATCAGCCTCAATTAACCAAACTCATCAAAATCAGCCTCGACCAACCAACTTTCCGATTTCAATGATGAAAATGGAATACATGCTCAGAAAATGTTATACAAATAGACAGTGTTATAACATTTCTGGAGTCTCTTCTCCAAATTCATACTGAAAATCACTGTTTGAACTCAGTCTCGGACAATCAGTCTTCCTGATTATGACCATGAACAGAGTGTAATAAGCACATGCCCATTAGATGTGCGTGCATAGAGCTATCACTGACTTGTAGTCGGCGGGGGCCTTGTAGTCAGTGTTGAGAGCCATGGCCTCCTGTACCATGTTGTGTCGTTCCTCCTCCAGCTTCTTACGGGTGCGGTACTCTCGCGTGTTCAGCCTCTTTCCCTCGTTGTTGTAGATCGGCTCCGGTGACGGAGATCTGGTGAACAACAACGCGCATTGCCGCTAACTTGTCACGAGGTTTGGTGAGCGAAGACATGCTCTTCAAGACAGTTTTGGAATGGTAAAAAGATAATGCAGAGGTCTTTTTGTTTGTAAATGTTTTGTTGCGATTGAATGTAAATTTGAAGCTGCGCAAATTCTGTTTTATTTGTCTTGACAGTTTTATCATTTTGCTGACAATGGATACTGATAATACTGAAAACCTTTTTATTTTGGAACATACAAGATTTCCCACCCTTACTACAATTGTCAAATAATACAAACAAATTGAAGGTATGCCATTTAAGAATAATTCCAGCACAAAAATATTTACACAATTCCCTAACATTTGATTGGTCCGTAGCAAGTCTCTGTCCAAAATTTATATCCCAGTAAACTCCCATGCCGAACTACTTTCCGTAACCGTCAGGCGTAGTTAAAACGGAAAATAAACACATTTTCTTGATGAATTTATTTCAAATCTTGGAATTATAAGGAATGAATGGCCTTTTTGTTGAATTTATCGGGGATATAAACTTGGAAAAGCCGCGGGAATACTGGACAAGGCCTTCCGGCCTTCGTCCAGTATTCCCGCGACTTTTCCAAGTTTATACCCCGATAAATTCCACAAAAAGGCCCTTCATTCCTATAATATTCGCCTCCCCACCCCAATAACTGATGCAGATTGCAGATGTTCTCATCATATGTTGATTTGTCTTTGCTTATGAATGAATTGTGTAAAATCAAAGAGACCGAGTGCACCTGTCTTGAAGAGCATGTCATGAGCATTGTTGGTGAATCATGTGTAACACGACGCCACTCTCTCACAATGTCACTGACCGTAGAACGGGGTGGACAACATTCACACAGAATTGGGTACATGTCCGTACGTCAAGTCTAAAACTGTCTGTAGCAAAATCAACAAGAAATCAGTAACACTGATGGATGTACCCCTCAACGATTTTAACATCAATTTCTACGTAATTACTAATTCTTACGGTTGTAAATTGTATATTTTATAATTTTTTCCCTTAATTTTTTCGTTGTTTATACCAAAATAACCCAAACAAATTGGTCATTTCCAACGTCAAAACTGGGGGATGGGCATTTATTAAAGCATGAGCATCTATTAGAATCAGTATGACTGATTTGACCTAGAACACGTTCCATGAAAGTTCATAAAAATTTAAAAATTGTCACTCCTTGCATGCCCTTCAAATAGATTTCAATCATTGCCATTACATGTATCAGTTCAATATGGCCGACCATCACAAAGCATGACTGAATTACTTCTATTGTTCCCCAACAACAGCACGATCACAGAACAGCACCAAAGCAGGTACAAATGCCACAACATTGAGCAAGTGGTTCCAAACAATTACCCATTTCACCCCTAAATAACTTGCATTTTGATATGTTAATATGTTAATTGTCACAGAATGATTTTCAGACTAGTCCATTGAAAATGGGGTGTTTTTTTTGTTAAAGAAATATGAAAATTGCTTGCAAACGTGCAGATCCTAATGAGATGGCTCGTCACGAGCCGGCTCATCTGGATCTGCACTGTTTGCAAAGACCGCTATAGAGGGCTGTAGTGTTGAAAGGGTAAAGGTCGGCTACTCCATGTACATTATTGTAAAACTGAAAATGCTACATGTATTATTATTGTATCATTCATAATTTGTATAAAAATATGTCGAAACAGGGCCCCAGGGCTATGTACAAATAAAGCCATATTAAATCACCACATATACAAAATGATGCTAGTAATAGTTTGAAATCTTTTGCCAACTTTAGATGTAATTTATTTCATCATGCATCAGAAAATCGTATGAATTCTGAATTTCTCCGTTCCTACCACAGCCTGACAAACGTGATCAAATGACACTAGCAAACCTCAACAAATTCTTAATTTTTCACTCGTCTGAAATTACCACTCGGCCAGATCGAAAATTAACTCGCCAATACGAGCGAACGAGTGGATTTGTCGAGGCTGGGCTAGCCGATCGTCTATGCATTGGGCAACCCATGATGCGCCGAATTGAGCAAATATAATGTGATCTTCATTGAAAAGAATGCATTACACAGACATCATTTGATGACATCATGTGCCATCAGCGCAAGTAGTTTGCCATCCAGATTGACCATGGTTATCAGCGTCAATGCCCGATGCAGCAACCAGCATTTGGTCAAGATGTAGCTGGGCACTTGCATAAATCCTCCACATACAGTGAAACGTCTCCAAGCCGGACACACTGGGGACCTCCCAGGGTGTCCGGTTTAGAGAGGTTTCACTGTATTATTACACTTAATATGATATAGCTGTTCTGATGCACTCGGCAGTATGTCCCAGTAACTTCTGCAGTAAACTATAATTATGTGAGCACTATCGGTAATGTTGAAACTGGCTAGAAGACATCCCTACAACCAGTCGCCCAATATGTCATATATGTCTGCGAAGGTCACCTGTAAAACGTAGCGTCAGTTACACAAACCTCTCACACAACAACAATCGGCCGCCGACTGGCAAAAGGCACCTTACGCACTTATCTACTAATGTAGATCATAATTATCCAGTAACCTGCATATTTAGAAAGCATTAAAATTGCACTACTGGTATGTGTACAATACCGGTATATGTTATGACAGGAGTAGAGACTTTAACCCTTAGACTGCTACACACAACAATTGTCGTCTGCTGTTGCTTTTATATCTTGCCTTATTTCTCAGTAAAAACATGGTTTGACAGCACTTAGAATCATTTCCATTCCAAAGGAAATGATTCTAAAGTGCTGTCAAAGCATGTTGTAAATTATTCTAAAGTGCTGTCAAAGCATGTTTTTGATGATAAAAATGGAAAATAGAAAATAAACAGCAGACAACAAAAAATTAAGATAGCGGTGTAAGGGTTAGTGATGGAATAGCAACCTTTTGTCCAGCCAGCGGCCATCTCAGCTGTAATACCATGCAGAAAGTGTTACCGGTACTTAAAGAACCATTTCATGAAGTCGTACACTAGATCATAAGCCTTTAACAAAATTAAATTATCACTTCACTTGGGCAACCTGTAGCCGATTTCATCAACATTGCAAAGTATACTTTACTAGCAAAGTATACTTTGAGGGAGTAATCATTTATTTTTCCTGAAATGCATTATTTCATATAGAACTAACAAATGCATATATGTCATGATTAAAAGTATGCAGAATTATTATACTGAAATTATTACATTATCACAACCAAATTGGCTGTGATAATGTAATAAATTCAGTATAATAAAAATTAATAAATTTATCATAAAATTCAAAATTTCTCCCTCAAAGTATACTTTGCTACTAAAGTATACTTTGCAATGTTGATGAAATAGGCTACAGGTGATAAGTGATCAATAGGCCCAAGTCAGTTTATGTACTTATACTTATTCATTACATTCAGATGGAATACAGTTTCAGGCATGACAAGTTTTTACTAGGTTTAGTTTTTATTATTTCTTCTTAAATGTACAGGTATATAGACCACTCATTTGGACCGCCTCAACAAGATGGCTAAAATGGTGATAACAAGACTTTTCAGGGATTCCGCTGGGGAAAATAAAAAAATCGCCACTTCAAAAAATTACAATTTTCGAGAAACAAAAGCATAATTGCGAAAGTGGCGATCACCAGCGGAATCCCTGACTTTTGAGGAGCAATATTTAGAAAAGATGTTGATTTGGGACGAAAAGATGATGATTTGGGACAACGATGGCTGGCAATGTCCCTTGTATCAGCCGGTGACCCAAATATTGATATCTCTAATTTTTTCTTTTGGCATATGATCTTTTGTTCCGACTAATACAGGACAAAACCAGGTCATTATACACTTACTTGTATAACAGGAGGACAATTAACTGTATTAGTGTATCAAACTGGTCCTACACATCTACAAGGTCTACGGCCATCTACCCAAACAGATTTTATTGGTGGACACATTGATTATCATGCAGTGACTTAAATTGTGACGAGAGAACGACAATTAATGCTCTCTAGGCCTCATGCAATTGTAGGTTTTCAAATTCAATATTTAACTTCCATTGTTAGATGCGATGAATTTTTTTTTTAAACAAAACAAAATGAATAAAAGATGGTATATGACTAAACTAAAAGCTGATGATGGAAACTAAATCTGCAAGATTTTTTTCATTACATTGTAAATAAAGTAAATCTGAATATGTTTTGTTTCGATTTGAAACACTGTTGTCGCATAATAAAGGAAGAAAACACATATGGTTAGAAATTTCCATACGAGGACACAATCTAGCTAAGAAAGGGTTAGATTAGGTATGATTGTAGTCCAAATTTTGACATGGCAATATTTTTCAGCCTGAAAACAATGGTGATTATCACTGTTCATTATTATGTGTACACATACAACGCTGAAATCTAAGGATCATTACAGGCGAGCTCCCGTGACTAGGCATCTTGGGACGGAGGTACTAAGCTTTAATAATTAAGTCAAAGCATTATGATTATCAAAGATAAAAATGGCATTAGCTCAAACAAGGACATTAAATCATACGTGTGATCAGAAAGAAAGATATACCTGAAATGTGAGGAAATGGCACACACTTCAAACGAAACCAGCCCCGCTCAGATTAGTCTCTATATAAAACATTTCCAATGTCAAATTGAATCACAAGTTAAAATGATCAGGTTCTACACGATTCATACATGTTTACGATCTTTCCTTGTTTAGTCTGTCAGTCATTAAAAGCAATAAAAGAACTGAACCCTATTTTGTGTGTGATGAGCAGGCATAGTCAGATGGAAAATTTTATAAACCGCTTACAATGTAACCATTTTAATTATTTTGTATTTTCACATTTCAATTTGTACCGTCTAAATTAAGCTTACCACTGAACATTGAAATGTGCCTAGTGTTTTAACGTTTGAAACAGCTTCTACTGACATCACTGGCGATGGCAGTAACAGCCTAATGAATAAATGTAAATCCATCAATTGAAATTTAATGACAATCCTAAATTTGCACTTACAAACATTTTTGTCGTACAAAGTTTAGTGAAACGGGCTCCTGCATGCCAATATTCCGACATTTGGTAAAATTAAAATACGATTGACAAAATTAAGTACATTTAATTTATTTCAAGGCAAATTCAAATATTTTTCAAAAATTTTCAAGAACACAAGCCATGACAAGGATTTCTATAAAAACTACCGGTAGCATTTTAATTTATTATTATAAATTGTCAAAGGGATTATGCAAATTCAGGTTCTTTAAGTTTGGCTATCATGTGTTGATTTGTAGATGAGCTTGTGCTCACTACTTAACAATATAAATGTACATGTATGTTCGCTTGGCTACAATGTAACAAAACCGGTCTTATTGCCATGGTGACCAATGGAGGCCCAAATCAGCATTTGCATCTGCATAGTCTGATCAACTGAGTCAACTGGTCAGGAATCAAACAAGACCGTTTTTTATCAGATTGTGGCCTGTACGGGCCTCAATAGCCTGGGTAATGTGTGATCTGTAGCCGATTTCACCAAAATTGCAAAGTATACTTATCTTGCTAAGTACACTTTGAGGGAGAAATTTTCAATTTAAGGATAAATTTATTATACTGAATTTATTACATTATCACAGCCATTTTGGCTGTGATAATGTAATAAATTCAGTACAATAATTCTGCATACGTGTACTTTTAATCATCAAATACATACAGTTCTATATGTAATGATGCATATTGGGAAAAATAAATTATTACTCCCTCAAAGTATACTTAGCTAGATAAGAATGCTTAGCAATTTTGGTGACATGGCTACCGAGGTGATGTTTCAGTGAAGGTGGAACACCGCTATGGGGCGGTGGGGGCTGGGTGTGGTGCCATTTCCTCGGTTATTACTGCTACCCCTGCCTGCTGGACAAACAAGAGTTGAGTTATTACGGCTCGGACTCGGGTCAAACCTGTCTTCAGGGTTGGTCGGTATGCCGAGGTCCCCAGTGCGCAGTCGCCGGCTAATCTCCTCTATCTGGAGGTGCACTGCAAGGTAAGTGGTTACATAGCAATCAGGCGGTCAACAATCAGCTCACAGTATACTTACTTACTTGGTTTCGCCGACTTCTCTTCATTTAATACTTATTTCACTTCAGAGCTGCCCAGAAGCAAGTTTATGCAACGTGTCATTTGACTTTTCTCGGCATTTTTGGGGTCATTTATTCAAATTTAGGAGTTCATAGTAATTTGATGTCTAATTTCATCAACAAACTTTCCACTATTTTATTAATCTTTCAAATGATAAACATTTTAGCTCACAAATACTTTATTTCATCATTATTATCAAAGATAATGGTCAAATCTAGGAGCAAGTGCAAAATATAAAGTCTGCAGTCAGAAACAACTTCTTAGCAATCATGTTCAGGAGTCAATTCTTAAAAATCTGAGTAATTGACTCCTTTTTGGGAGTTATCAGGAGCTTTGTCACTTTATCAATGGTTTAACTTGACAGTAAAGTTACTGTCTGGACAATGGTATATAGCTACTAAACCAACAATTACACATATCTTGTTTGTATGTATGCTCAAATGGTTTTTATTTTTACAATTTGAACATTTAGATGAACATGTAGATGAACAATATGACAAGGTCGTAGCACCCATCACTGCAGCACAGCATCCTCCTCTCATACATCACTGCAGCACAGCATCCTCTCATATATCACTGCAGCACAGCATCCTCCTCTCTTATCCACCTGCCAGCACAGATCCTACACATCCACTGCAGCACAGCATCCTCCTCTATTACATCACTGCGCACAGCATCCTCCACTTCATACATCACTGCAGCACCATGCCAGCACAGCATCCATCAACTCATACATCCACTGCTTAAAGCACATGCAGCACATGCATCCTCCACTCATACATCACTGCAGCACTGCATCCTCCATACATCACTGCAGCACAGCATCTGCATTCTCCATACTCCTGCAGCACAGCTCCTCCTCTCATACATCTACTGCAGCACAATGCAGCCAACAACAGCATCCTCCACTCATACATCCACTGCAGCACAATCAGCACAGCAACCTCCCTCATCATCACGCAGCACAGCATCCTCCATCATAACATCACTGCCACATGCAAGCACACACCTCCTCCATCCTCAATTACATCCACAGGCAGCACCAATGCAGCACCCCAATCCTCCTTCTCATACCAATCACTGCCAGGGCACCATGCAGCACAGCATCCTCCACTCATACATCACTTTGCGCACATGCAGCACAGCATTCCTCCCCATACATCACCTGCGCCACGCACCCACATCCACCCTCAACATCCCCTCACCAGCAGCACGCATCCTCCAATCATTCATCATTGCAGCCATGCAGCACGAGCATCCTCCACTCTACTTCCACTGCAGCACATGCAAGACACAGCATCTCCACTCATACATCACTGCGTCACAGGCATCCTTTCATTAAATCACTGCAGCACAGCATCCTCCTCTCATACATCACTGCAGCACAGCATCCTCCACTCATACATCACTGCAGCACATGCAGCACAGCATCCTCCTCTCATACATCACTGCAGCACAGCATCCTCTCATACATCACTGCAGCACAGCATCCTCCTCTCATACATCACTGCAGCACAGCATCCTCCACTCATACATCACTGCAGCACATGCAGCACAGCATCCTCCACTCATACATCACTGCAACAGCATCCTCTCAATACATCACTGCGCACAGCATCCTCTCTCCCAATTTAACATCACTGCAGCACATGCAGCACAGCATCCTCCACTCATACATCACTGCAGCACATGCAGCACAGCATCCTCCACTCATACATCACTGCAGCACAGCATCCTCTCATACATCACTGCAGCACAGCATCCTCCTCTCATACATCACTGCAGCACAGCATCCTCCACTCATACATCACTGCAGCACATTTGCAGCACAGCATCCGCCACTCAGATTACATCATCTGCAGCACAGCAATCCTCCACTCATACATCCAACTTGCAAGCACATGCAGCACAGATCCTCCACTCATTCATCACTGCAGCACGCATCCTCTCATAATCACTGGCAGCTCGCATCTCCTCTATACATCAGACTTGCAGCACAGCATCCTCCACTCATAATCACTGCGCACATGAGCACACATCCTCCTCTCATACATCACTGCTGCACGCTTTCTCTCATACATCACTGCAGCGCATTCCTTCCTTGATACATTCAATGCTGCAACAGCATCCTCCACTCATACATCACTGCAGCACATGCAGCACAGCATCCTCCACTCATACATCACTGCAGCACAGCATCCTCCACTCATACATCACTGCAGCACATGCCATCACATCATTCTCCACTCCATTACTCACTGCGCCACAGAATCCTCTCATCTTCACTGCGCACAGCATCCTCCTTCATACATACTGCAGCACAGCATCTCCAACTCATACATCACTGCGCACAGCTCCTCCTCTCATACATCACTGCAGCACAGCATCCTCCACTCATACATCACTGCAGCACAGCATCCTCTCATACATCACTGCAGCACAGCATCCTCCTCTCATACATCACTGCAGCACAGCATCCTCTCATACATCACTGCAGCACAGCATCCTCCTCTCATACATCATTTCATTCATTTATACGTATATCGCCAACACAAAATGGTATTTGGTTCAGAAATTGTATCATTAATTAATTTATTTATTTAATGGCGTTTAACGGCCTGTCAACAGCTATGGTCATGTTAGGCCGGGTTAACAGGGTCGATTCTACATGTATTTATGTGGTTTGAGAAATGTGACTTCTGACATCAGTGGCCAGTCTAGCTCCAGATCACAGTCACACAGCTCAGGGACTAAACTACCATGCCTCCAGGGGCCGAATATCGGCCCCTTCCCCAAACCCCGGGGTCGTTTTTTCCCCCAATCTGTAAAATAAATTCCCAAACGGCAAAAAAATCGACCAAAAAGAACACAAAAAAACGATGAAGAATGTTCGTATCTTTTCGGGCGAAAAAGCGGCAATACAAATTTTATCTATACAATCAAGTGCGGACGGTGTAACTATTGATTCGGAATTTTCGGCTTTCATCGTTGATTTGTATGTAATTACATGACAAAGTCAACCGCAGAATTTGTTTTTCTCCAGTTTCTCAACAAGTTTCAACAAGTTTCTTGAACTTGTGGTGAGTAATAGGTAATCACTCCGTGACAACAGGGTGAATTCAACATTAGCGATGCCATGTGCTCAGCATATAGTCTGGTAAACCTAATTCCGCACGGAGAGATCGATTCAAAACCTGACAATGTCTGTCCCGGAACTGATCGCAATCATTTTGATGTATCCAAGATAGTTCTTCCCAGTTATGTGAACACGTACATGTACATTTGTACGATTCCTCACAAATTATACCAATAATTAAATGATCAAAAAACATATTTCAGCAGCATATGTGCTCATGTGCTGTCGAAACAGGTTTCTGATGAGAAATATTGAAAATAAATATAATTGGAAGCCATTCCAAGGTATGTGTGCACAATAATTTGGATATCTTTACTTATACACAGCTCTGATGATAAAAAGTATGTCAATCAAGAGCATGGGTCACCAGTGAAATCTTGAGTATTGTGCTCATGCAGTCCATAAGCAGATTCATTGACACAAGTTGTCAAATTTGGATGGTTGGTTAATAAAATATTAACCAGGAGTAAGTGAGATCAACGACATCCACACCATTTACTAATAATATCGACAAAAAAATCCCAGAAATGGATTCGATCGGTCGACGAAAAAAATTCCCAATTCAAACAAATTCACGCGCTATTTTTTCCCAAAATATAAAAAAAGGCCCCTTCCCAAAATCCCTGCAGCTTGATAATGATCAATACTGCTTGCTAGAACCATGCTGCATGTTCTACTGGGGAACAGTGTAGACAGCATGAATGAGCAAGCCGATCTGTCTATGCTGGTCACACAGGACATAAGCCCTATTTATTTATTTATTTAAGGCACAGTCACATGTATGATCAACTGTGAGATGTGGCAGCGACGGGAGAAATGGGACTAATGTGATTTGTGACCAGTGTAGCTCCTGATCAAATAGCACATTCCTGTAGCCAGATACCAATATATATGGCTTGTTAGCAGCATGAAGGGTGTTTATTTACTGGAATGCCTGTTCCGGATATATACTGGTAAAAAACAAGAGGGCCATGATGGCCCTAATTCGCTCACCTGACTCCATGAACACCAGAGGAGAATGTGACATTGAGTTCATGTGTTTTAAAAAAATTGTGCTATTTTTAGATGGCGGTCATCTTGGATTAAGCGATGACTCTCATTTTACAAAATCTGAAAATGCTTCACCCAGCATCGGCCATGTGGTTCCTGAGAAAAAGTTGTTAAAAATCTTGAATAAATGGACCTTTTGGTGGCCATCATGGAAGACATAATCATCCGATTCCGACAAATATTGCACCAGAGTGATCGCCTCATTGATACCTTCAATTTGATATATGACATGACCATATTCAGTCAAAAATAAAATTTGACCCCAATTTGACCCCACGGGCCACGCCCATTTTTGACCCCGGGGTCACCATTTTAACAACAATATACATCGATCATTCCTACCAAGTTTCGTCGAAATCCGGCTAGCGGTTCATGAGAAGATTTTTTAAGAATTTATGCTATTTTTAGACAGCGGCCATCTTTGATTAGCGATGACCTCCATTTTAACAAATCTGAAAAGGCTTCACCCATGGACCATAACTTTTAAGTTTGGCTACCATGGGCCAAGCGGTTCATGTGAAGAAGAATTTTGAAATCTCTAATAAAAGAACGACCTTTTGACATTTCGGCTGCCATCTTGGATGACATAACAATCCGATTTGGACAAAAAATGTACCAGAGTGATCGCCTCATTGATACCTTCAATTTGATATATGACATACCATATCGGTCAGAAATCCATACCACGGGCCACGCCCATTTTTAATCGGGGTCACCATTTTAACAACTTTGAAAGAGCAATGTACATCGATCATTCTACCAATTTCGTCGATCCGCACGGTTCTGAGAAGAAGATTTTTTAAGAATTTATGCTATTTTTAGATGGCGGCCATCTTGGATTAGCGATGACCTCCATTTTAACAAACTGTAAAAGGCTTCACCCATGAACCAATCTTTTAAGTGGCTACCATGGGCCAAGCAGGTCATTGTGAAGAAGAATTTTGAAATCTCTAATAAAAGAAGGCCTTTTGACCTTTGCGGCCATCTTGGATGCATAACAATCCGATTTCGACAGAAAATGCACCAGAGTGATTGCCACATTGATACCTTCAATTTGAATATGACATGACCTATTGCAATATTTGACCCCAATTTGACCCCTGGGCCACGCCCCATGACGGGGTCACCTTTTACAACTTTGAAAGAGCAATGTACATCGATCATTCCTACCAAGTTTCGTCGAAATCCGGCTAGCGGTTCATGAGAAGAAGTTTTTTAATGTATGCTATGACGGCGGCCTCTTGATTAGCGATGACCTCCATTTTTAACAAATCTGAAAAGGCTTCACCCATGACCATAACTTTTAAGTTTGGCTACCATGGGCCAAGCGGTTCATGTGAAGAAGAATTTTGAAATCTCAATAAAAGAACGGCCTTTTGACCTTTTGGCGGCCATCTTGGATGACATAACAATCCGATTTCGACAGAAAATCACCAGAGTGTTTGCCACATTGACCTTCAATTTGATATGACATTGACCATATTCGCATATTTGACCAATTTGACCCCATGGGCCACGCCCATTTTTGACCCCGGGGTCACCATAACAACTTTGAAAAGCAATGTACATCGACATCCTACCAAGTTTCGTCGAAAAATCCGGCTATTTCGGTTCATGCCCCAAGAAGATTTTTTAAGATGTATGCATTTTTAGGGACGGCGGCCATTTTTGATTGCGAGACCTCATTTTAAACCATCTAAAAGGCTTACATGGACCATAACTTTTGTTTGGTACCAGGGCCAAGCGGTTCATGAAGAAGAATGAAATCTCTAATAAAAGACGACCTGCATTTCGGCTGCCATCCTTGGATGACATTTAACAACCGCGATTTGGACAAAAAATCCAGAGTATCGCCTCATTGTACTTCAATTTGATATGACATGACCTCGTCAGAAATAAAATTTGACCCCAGGGCCATTTTTGACCCCGGGGTCACCATACAACTTTGAAAGAATGTACTCGATCATTCCTACCATTTGTCGAAATCCGGCAAGCGGTCATGAGAATTAGAATTTAGCTATTTTTGATGCGGCCATCTGATTGCGATACCTATTTTAACAAATCTGAAAAGGCTTCACCCATGAACCATAATTTTAATTTGGCTACCATGGGCCAAGCGGTTATGGTGAAGAATTTTGAAATCTCAATAAAGAACGGCCTTTTGACCTTTTGGTTTTGATAACAATCCGATTTCGGCAGAAAATCACCGTGTGCCACTTGTACCTTCAATTTATATATGCATGACCTCGGTCAAAAATAATAAAAGACATTTGACCATGCCACGCCCTTTTGGCGGGGTCACCTAACAACTTTGAGAGCAATGTACATCGATATTCACCAAGTCGTGATCCGGCTAGCTTATGAGAAGATGAGTATGCTATTTTTGACGGCGGCCTCTTGGAGCGGACCTCCTTTTAAACAAATAAAAGCTTCACCCTGGACCTAACTTTTAAGTTGCTACCATGGGCCAAGCTTCATGTGAGAAGAATGAAATCGCAATAAAAGAACGGCCTTTTACCTTTGGCGGCCTCTTGGATGACATAACAACCATTTCGACAGAAAATGCACCAGTGATTGCCCATTGATACCTTCAATTTGATATATGACATGACCATATTCCTTCAAAAATAAAATTTGACCCCAATTTGACCCCATGGGCCACGCCCATTTTTGACCCCGGGGTCACCATTTTAACAACTTTGAAAGAGCAATGTACATCGATCATTCCTACCAAGTTTCGTCGAAATCCGGCTAGCGGTTCATGAGAAGAAGATTTTTTAAGAATGTATGCTATTTTTAGACGGCGGCCATCTTGGATTAGCGATGACCTCCATTTTAACAAATCTGAAAAGGCTTCACCCATGGACCATAACTTTTAAGTTTGGCTACCATGGGCCAAGCGGTTCATGTGAAGAAGAATTTTGAAATCTCTAATAAAAGAACGACCTTTTGACCTTTCGGCGGCCATCTTGGATGACATAACAATCCGATTTCGAAAAATAATGCACCAGAGTGATCGCCTCATTAATACCTTCAATTTGATATATGAAATGACCATATTCAGTCAAAAATAAAATTTGACCCCAATTTGACCCCACGGGCCACGCCCATTTTTGACCCCAGGGTCACCATTTTAACAACTTTGAAAGAGCAATGTACATCGATCATTCCTACCAAGTTTTGTCGAAATCCGGTTGGCGGTTCTTGAGAAGATTTTTTAAGAATTTGTGCTATTTTTCGACGGCGGCCATCTTGGATTACGTAATGACGTCATTTTAACAATTTTGTAATCCCCCTACCTAAGGACCATGACCATGAAGTTTGGTGACTATAGACCCAATGGTTACCGAGGAGAAGACGTTTGAAAATGTTCACGGACGACGACGGACGACGACGACGGACACATTGCTGTAACAATAGCTCACATGAGCTTCGCTCAGGTGAGCTAAAAACCATAAACACCACATATTTTCCACAAATACTGTAAGCTACAGATTTGCAAAGCAAACAAAATATTAACAATCTGCAGATTTACCCCACCCCATCACTGTCATCCATACACATGTTAAGATTTCCACACACTTATTACATGGGTGACCACAAATGAAATGTAATCATTGAAAGTCTTTATCATCCCAACAGTAGACCTACTGTTATAGCGGGAGCACAAACTAGAATAAGAATGGAAATTTTAGCTTGTTGGGGCAGTGATAAAACAAAAATAAGATTTTAGTATACAAACACATGATAAACATGTACATTATAATATATACTATCCAACAATCCTAAGTATAGCCATAATATATATGCAAGTATTCATAATGTACACATGTTTTATAATGGCAAAAATAAATCAAAATAATGAAAACACACACGCACACACATGCAAGTCAGGGATTCCGCTGGGGAAAATAACAAAATTGCCACTTAAAAAAACAAAAAAAACAATTGGCGATAAAAAATTAATGAAAGTGGCGATCGCCAGCGGAATCCCTGGCAAGTTAAATTGCTCTTGTCCAATGATGTGGAAGAATGGAATGGTGATTACCGGCCCATCAACACAAAAGAGTATCATTTAGGGCGTGGAAGAAGAATTTAGTTAATCTGTAGAATGATACAATATTTAAAATGGTGTGGGTCATGAGGACAGGGATAAATTTGGAGGATTCTCCCAATCCTGCATACTAGGCTCAGCACTGACGACACCTTGATCAATGTAAACATGTCTATGTTAACCCGTAAAAGGCGGGAACCGAAAATGTTGTCTGCTGTCATTTCATATTTTGTATTCTTTCTCAGTAAAAGCATGGTTTGACAGCACGATTCTAAAGTACTGTCAAACCATGTTTTTCACGAGTATAATGGCAAATAAAACAAACAGCAGACAACAAAATCTAATTCAGCATTGTAAGGGTTAAAGAAGAAAGCAGATAATTATTGTATTGCATGTACATGTATTTTTTCACCACATGGAGTCAAGGACAGTATTTGTGTGAAATATAAATACATGTACCTGTATGACTAACACAGTGGGAAACTGATATACATGTTTACAATATACAGTCAAACTTGCACAAGCGACCATGTGCATAAAGCGACTTTTGTCTTATCCAACCACCTACCATTTGGTCTATATAATGACAGTGTATTAAACGACTTTTCCTTAACGCGACCAGCGGTCAAGTATTTTGTAATTGACAGCAAAGTTTGTTTGTAGTAAACGACCATTAATTGACAGGATGCCACTTTCTCAAGGTAAAATTAGCCTCAAGCGTGTGACAAACAAAGGAAACAAATCCCCTGTCACTGTCAATGTGTGAATGTGCATTCTTTATGATTATTGACCTGAAACCTTGTTCTGATTCGCTGTTTCCTTAGTGATTATTAAAGGGAATTAACTCATCGTCGCTTAGCACATGGGAACAACAGGACTGGTCGCTTAGCACATGGGAAAACATGTGTACAGAAACGCAGGCATTTTTATTTTACCCATTTCAATTTTCTTGACGCGTAATGATACTGGTATATACCGAACACTGCGTTAATAAAATCATTATTCTATCAGCTGGTTTGGTTGTCAGTCAACGACTCATATAAAAATCACCGGGACGAAACACGTCTGGTCCGAAGTGATCGTAGACATATCACAGTCACTACTGCCTATTTGCGATTTCAGCTGGGCGATTTTATTTCGCAATAACATTCAAATTATTTTGTCTATTTTTATAAAATAAAGCCTGAATAATTCAGAAAAGTGCACAGTAAACATTACCGGTAGTATTTTAATGTATTAATTTCTATGTTAATGTTTAATATTCGAGATTTCCTGATTCCGAATATTAAACCATATAACCAGACATACCAGTACTCGGATTTCCATTTTTTTTAGTTTTTGTGTTAAGAGACCATTGTTCTAAGCGGCCATTTTTGGTGTCTCCCTTGAGTGGTCGCTTAATGCAAGTTTGACTGTATATGTTGGTTTAATTTATGTGTTCTATAGCACATGAACACCATGGTAATTATAATATATCTCACATGTACATGTACAAGTAGCAATATCCACAGTAGTAACAAAAGACCTCAAAATTACAGACCAGACTGCAGTAGACTTCAGTTCAATAGTAGACTAAGAAACTGTATGTGGCTGTGACAAGTCATACATAAGTTATAACCAGTGAAGATGATTGGATGTTGATTAATCTGTCAACAGCCGAGGTAATTTAGGCTGTCTCGAGTGAATGGAAAAATGATAGGGTTACAGAGAGAAAGGTGAAAGGGTTTAAGCCATCCAAGGTCACAGAGAACTGGCTCACAAGCGGCGTAGCTCTTACTGCAAAGGACAAATGACGAGTGGTCCTAGCGAGATTGGAACCTGCACCAGCAAGGCCAAGCAGGTCCCCACCCCCTGGTGTAGATGGGGATTTGAAGTGTTTGCAAGAAATCTCACAATTTCATTGCTTGACCGGCAGATTATGAACACTACCTCCGAGACTCAGATGTTGTCTGCATCTTACGTCATTTGCAGCAATTCTAGATAATGATCATATGGCACGTATGTGACAATGGACAAATAGATTTGCTGGCAACATCACAACTACTTCAGTGCATCAGATGACAAGGGTATGCAGGTTGATCCGAGACTATGCAGGTAAAAAACATTGTAAGGCCCCTTTTCTCAGCTGTTTGCTAATACACAAGACAAGCCATGTGATTTTGTACCTAACAAGATGAGTGATTTTTCATGAAAACTATTTACAGACACTGTGATATTTTCGGTAAATGACATGGAAAGTTGACGAAAGTTTTATAATTCTATTCCGCATTTGCTCTCAATTTGCAACGCCGTTTGAAGAAAATATTGTAAATATTTTTAATGAAATATTTACATCTTATAGGTACAAAATCGCATGGCTCATCTCATACATGAACAGTCTGGATGAACAATGAACATTTAGACAGTAGAGTGCTTGATGTTTGTTTGTTTATTGGTGTTTAACGGCATATCAACAGCTAAGGTCATGTAAGGCCGGATTAGTGTTTGAAGAGAACACCGTCAGTAAATATTATCTGTAATACAGAATGGTCTTATTACACCACCATACAACAACCACTAGCTGCAATATGATTAATATTAAACCGACATCAAAAATAACTAACAAGTTGTATTATGATGACAATATATAATTACCAGTATATAATCATGAATGTTGTTTCAATTAATGCGAGCCATTATTACAAACAATACAATTTGAGCCTCATTCTGGAATTACCACCCTTATCTATATCGGCGAAAAACGGTGAAGCAATAAGGGAGATAATACCAGATCCTGGCTCATTTATGCCAACGTGTTAAAATATCACACAACTTTGTACACTATCTGACAAAATTTGGAAATTTAATTTCCATCCAGCGCAGATGATGATTGGCCAGAACTGACCATTGTTTTCTGAAGGTTGACTGCATTCTCCACCGACAGTTGAAAACAGTGACAACCCTGATCAGGAGGCATGAATCAGCGGGCTGGAGTATTCAATAGCAGTTGGAAAATTGTTGAAAATGAAATTATTTCACTTTTGTCGGACCAAGTTTCCATCAGAGAGTACCAAATACAAAGTGGTGCGATTTCTACAGGCACCGTTTGACGACTGGACATACAGATGAACCTTAGGACACTGCCACCAGGGTAGATCTAGACCTGTTTGCACAGTGACATACATGTACATGTCTCACTTGAGTACAAGACAGACCCATGTGAAATGCGCATAAATCATGCTGGCTCTCAAATGTGGCAGCGACGGGAGAAATGGGGCTTATGGGATTTGTGACCTGTGTAGCTCCTGATCAAATAGCACACTTCTGAAGCCGGATAACAAATCCATATTGCTTGTTACAAGCATGACGAGCATGTCATTGATGAAATTACAAACAGTGCAGATCCTGATCAGACTGTACAGATGTACAGGCTGATCTGGATTTACACTGGTCGCAAAATCCATAAGCCCAATTTCTTCAGTCAGTCACAGTCACAAATGACAAAATTATGATCTAATAAGTTTTCAACAAGCAGAAAAGACACACTAGTCAATGAAAGGTGAACAGTATAAATTCTGATCATATGGCTTTGCTGCACATGCAGGTCTGGAGCTAGGCTGGAGGCAAATATCGACAGGTATCATTTGTCAACTGGTGACACTATTTTTCATATAGAAATACAGCTTAATTTGGGACCACACAATTACTACTTACATAAATACTGTCGTTCTTGTGTTGAATCGAGGTTGGACGGTAGCACTGTGGGCATTCCTGGAATAACCGTTTTATCTGTCTGCTCCTCCGCCCCCCATCGACTCCGCCTCTTCCGCTTGCGCTCAGAAGGTCGGCCATCGCCAGCACCATTCGACCACTGATCTGGGGCTACAGGACAGTAAAAGGATTGATTGGGGTGTTACATCCATTCAACAGCAATGTCAAATACCTACAGGGCTCCAGATAAGGAATTAGTAATTGAGTATTGCCACTCCATCATTTATGGAAGCAATTGGGTATTTAAAAATTTTAACTGAGTAAAATAAAATCACACTACTGTTAACACATCAGCAGACCGCAATTATTTAATAGTTTGCTTCTAAATGAAAACATGTCTTGGTATTTTATTAGAATTGTCTCCTTGGGAGACAATTCTAATGAAATACCAAGATGTGTTTTCATGGAAAAATAAGAAAAAACATGCTATATTTGTGGTCCGTTTATTGTTTTCTATAGCATGATAAAGATACCACAAATTTTTCATTGCTTTTTGATACGCACTACTTCTGATTTCAATTGGGTTTTTGGCAATTTTCATTTGGTATTTAAGCAAATACACACCTATCTGGAGCTCTGTGCCTAGTTTGGTGTTACTGGAAGCCAATTGGCTAATAATATTTCAGAAATGGATATTTAGGCTAATAAATATTTCAGAAATTATTTGAAAAAGTGTTTTTACAAAATATTGGATCAAAGGTATAATAGAAGCCCTTTTTCACATTTATCAGTTCACTGGCTATTAATTACGAAATTCTAGCAACAACCTAGATATACAGACAGGAATGTACCTGTATGGAGGGAGTGCAGTACTGTATGGGGGAGCACTCTGCAGGAGAAGGCAGATCGCACCACAACACTGATACAACTGGCACAGTAGATTTTGCTGAGCTACATGCCCACAACTAACCCAACTACTGAACATTCAACAACAAGAAATGGCATCGTTAAACAAAGCTTATCAGCTCGATGGCAGCCTTGATAATAATAACAACAAGAAACGAGGCAAAGCCACGAAGGCCAGGTTTTTTCCAAGCATAGACACTTGGATAACATAATTATACACACTTTTTGTAGACTAGATGGCCGTGGCCTGCATGTCGCGCCTTGGGGCGAGGCATGGACACTAAAAAAATAGATATAGTAGATGGAAAAACTTTAACGAAAAAACTTTAACCGGACACACGGACGTATGCCAAAATGCCGACGATATCGCGCTTTCCACAAGCGGGTGCGACAATGATGATAAACACCCATGTGAAGTATCAAGGTATTGGGTGAAGCAGTTGCAGAGATATAGTACACGAAAAAACTTTAACAAAAGAATTCAAAGTAATTTGACCTTGACATTGGGCACAGTGGCAGGACGGTTGGGGGGTAGAATGAAAATATGGATGATGATAAACACCCATGTGAAGTTTCAAGGTAATGGGCGAAGCAGTTGCAGAGATATAGTACATGTATAACGAAAAAGTTTTAAGCAAAAAACTTTAACCAGACGTACG
Source organism: Conchocele bisecta (assembly GCA_029237695.1). NCBI lineage: Eukaryota > Metazoa > Mollusca > Bivalvia > Lucinida > Thyasiridae > Conchocele > Conchocele bisecta. The sequence continues at coordinate 79,276,730 of CM055267.1, read as the reverse complement.
TTAAAAAGTTAACGTTGAAAATGGCTAAGTCAATTACCGGTACGTAGAAATAATAGGTGAAGGTAAAAAAATGGTCACATGTTGGATAGTTGTATGTGGTAGGCACCCTTTGGTTATGAAGCTGTGAAAGTTTGGTGGTCCTAGGTGGTACAGTACCAAAGAAATGGACTTAAACACGAAAACTTAACATTGTAAACGCGAAAAGTTAACATTGAAAATGGCTAAGTCGACTGCGCGGAAAAAATGGGTCAAGTTAAAAAAAAAGTAACATGTTGGATAGTGATATGTGGTGGGCACCCCTTGATTATGAAGCTGTGAAAGTTTGGTGGTCCTAGGTGGTACAGTACCAAAGAAATGGACTTAAACACGAAAACTTAACATTGAAAACGCGAAAATTTAACATTGAAAATGGCTAAGTTGATTTCGCGGAAAAAATGGGTCAAGTTAAAAACAAGAAACGAGGCAAAGCCACGAAGGCCAGGTTTTTTCCAAGCATGGACACTTGGATAACATAATTATACCCACTTTTTGTAGACTAGATGGCCGTGGCCTGCATGTCGGGCCTTGGGGCGAGGCATGGACACTAAAAAAATAGATATAGTAGATGGAAAAACTTTAACGAAAATACTTTAACCGGACACACGGACGTACGGACGGACGGACGTATGCCAAAATGCCGACGATATCGTGCTTTCCGCAAGCAGGTGCGACAATGATGATAAACACCCATGTGAAGTATCAAGGTAATGGGTGAAGCAGTTGCAGAGATAGTACACAAAAAAACTTTAACAAATAAATTCAAAGTAATTTGACCTTGACATTGCGCACAGGGGCCGCACGGTTGGGGGTTAGAGTAAAAATATGGACGATGATAAACACCCATGTGAAGTTTCAAGGTAATGGGCGAAGCAGTTGCAGAGATATAGTATAACAAAAAAGTTTTAACCAAAAAATTTAACCAGACGTACGTTAAAAAGTTAACGTTGAAAATGGCTAAGTCAATTACGTAGAAATAATAGGTGAAGGTAAAACAAGAAATGAGGCAAAGCCACGAAGGCCAGGTTTTTTCCAAGCATAGACACTTGGATAACATAATTATACCCACTTTTTGTAGACTAGATGGCCGTGGCCTGCATGTCGCGCCTTGGGGCGAGGCATGGACACTAAAAAAATAGATATAGTAGATGGAAAAACTTTAACCAAAAAACTTTAACCAGACACACGGACGTATGGACGTATGCCAATATGCGACGATATCGCGCTGACAATGATGATAAACACCCATGTGAAGTATCAAGGTAATGGGTGAAGCAGTTGCAGAGATATAGTACACGAAAAACCTTTAACCAAAAAACTTTAACCAGACGTACGTTGAAAATGGCTAAGACAATTACATAGAAATAATAGGTGAAGGTAAAAAAAATGGTCACAAGTTGGATAGTTGTATGTGGTAGGCACCCCTTGGTTATGAAGCTGTGAAAGTTTGGTGGTCCTAGGTGGTACAGTACCAAAGAAATGGACTTAAAACACGAAAACTTAACATTGTAAACGCGAAAACTTAACATTGAAAATGGCTAAGTCGACTGCGCGGAAAAAATGGGTCAAGTTAAAAAAAAGGTAACATGTTGGATAGTGATATGTGGTGGGCACCCCTTGATTACGAAGCTGTGAAAGTTTGGTGGCCCTAGGTGGTACAGTAACAAAGAAATGGAGTCAAACACGAAAACTTAACATTGATTGTGGACGCCGCCCGCCCAGCTTTCGCCAATCCACAATCCAATAGCCTGGATTTTTTCCCAAAAAACCTGGCTAAAAAAAATATAAATAACTAGAAATGTGGCCTGTCGGCACACGAATGCCCCCGCTGGCAGCCAAAGAAAACAAGGCATATTTGAATGTGGATTTGTCACAGGGTGGCAGAGGACCATTGGAGCAATGCGTGTGTGAAATGTGAAGCAGATTCGAGCAAGCAAACAGAAATTATAAGGCATTTACCCAGCGTTAAGGCTTCGAACGCACCAAGTATGTTACCTTGACCCTGGGCTTAGCGGGGGCGGCACAAATATGGATTTGGCACAGGGTGGCAGAGGACCATTGGAGCAATGGGTGTGTGAAATGTGAAGCAGATTCTAGCAAGGAAACAGAAATTATAAGCCATTTACCCAGCGTTAAGGTTTCGAACGCACCAAGTCTGTGACCTTGAACCTGGGCTTGGCGGGGGCGGCTCACAGGGCGGTAGAGGACCATTGGAGCAATGCGTGTGTGAAATGTGAAGCAGATCCGAGCAAGGAAACAGAAATTATAAGCCATTTACCCGAGCGTTAAGGTTTCGAACGCACCAAGTCTGTGACCTTGACCCTGTGCTTAGCGGGGGCGGGACAAATGTGGATTTGTCACAGGGCGGTAGAGGACCATTGGAGCAATGCGTGTGTGAAATGTGAAGCAGATCCGAGCAAGGAAACAGAAATTATAAGCCATTTACCAGAGCGTTAAGGTTTGAAACGCACCAAGTCTGTAACCTTAACCCTGGGCTTGGCGGGGGCGGGACGAATGTGGATTTGTCACAGGGTGGCAGAGGACCATTGGAGCAATGCGTGTGTGAAATGTGAAGCAGATTCGAGCAAGGAAACAGAAATTATAAGGCATTTACCCAGCGTTAAGGCTTCGAACGCACCAAGTATGTTACCTTGACCCTGGGCTTAGCGGGGGCGACACGAATGTGGATTTGGCACAGGGTGGCAGAGGACCATTGGAGCAATGGGTGTGTGAAATGTGAAGCAGATCCGAGCAAGGAAACAGAAATTACTAGAAATGCCCCCGCTGGCAGCCAAAGAAAACGAGACACATTTGAAAACAAGGAAACAGAAATTATAAGCCATTTACCCGAGCGTTAAGGTTTCAAACGCACCAAGTCTGTGACCTTGACCCTGGGCTTAGCGGAGGCGGGACGAATGTGCATTTGTCACAGAGCGGTCGAGGACCATTGGAGCAATGCATGTGTGAAATGTGAAGCAGATCCAAGAAAGGAAACAGAAATTATAAGCAATTTACCCGAGCGTTAAGGTTTCGAACGCACCAAGTCTGTGACCTTGACCCTGGCCTTAGCGGGGGCGGGACAAATGTGGATTTGTCACAGGGCGGGAGAGGACCATTGGCGCAGTGCGTGTGTGAAATGTGAAGCGGTTCCGAGCAAGGAAACAGAAATTATAAGCCATTTACCCGAGCGTTAAGGTTTCGAACGCACTAAGACTGTGACCCTGACCCTGGGCTTAACGGGGGCGGGACGAATGTGGATTTGTCACAGGGTGGTAGAGGACCATTGGAGCAATGCGTGTGTGAAATGTGAAGCAGATCCGAGCAAGGAAACAGAAATTATAAGCCATTTACCCAGCGTTAAGGTTTCGGGACGTACGTACGGACGCCGGTAACACTATATGCCCCCCTCACCATTCGGTGGCGGGGGCATAAAAATAGTCCTCAGTGACCTTGACCTTGGGTGGTCGAATGTGGGTCGTACTGGTAGCATTTGCCTTACAAACAAGGTGAACATCAAGTCCTCAGTTACCTTGACCTTCGGCGGTCGGACGTGGGTTGTATGCAAAATAAAGCACCATCCCTCGACACACATTGTGGCCAAATATTATCACAAGAGCTCCGCGGAGCAAAATGTCCCGCCTCGCGCAGTTTGATAGTATATATGGAGCTTGTAATAACCTTGGGGTTAGTGAGTAACATGGGCTTTCTGTAGAATGATGCGGGATGTTGTTACAAAGGCATGTATGGAATATTAAAGCATAAACTGAGCGTTGACTTTTCCAAACATGGAAATTTCTAATTCAGTGACCTTGACCTTTGAGGTTAGCGGGCACCATGGGCTTTCTGTAGAATGATGCGGGATGTTGTTACAAAAGCATGTATGGAATATTAAAGCATAAACTGAGCGTTAACTTTTGCAAACACGCAAATTTCTAATTCAGTGACCTTGACCTTTGGGGTTAGCAGCCACCATGGGATTTCTGTAGAATGATGCGGGATGTTGTTACAAATGCATGTATGTAATATTAAAGCATAAACTGAGCGTTAACTTTTGCAAAGACGGAAATTTCTAAGTCAGTGACCTTGACCTTTGGGGTTAGCGGGCACCATGGGCTTTCTGCAGAATGATGCGGGATGTTGTTACAAATGCATGTATGGAATATTAAAGCATAAACTGAGCGTTAACTTTTGCAAACACGGAAATTTCTAAGTCGGTGACCTTGACCTTTGCGGTTTGCGGGCACCATGGGCTTTCTGTAGAATGATGCGGGATGTTGTTACAAATGCATGTATGGAATATTAAAGCATACATAAATTGAGCGTTAACTTTTCCAAACAAGGAAATTTCTAAGTCAGCGACCTTGACCTTTGGGGTTTGCGGGCACCATGGGCTTTCTGTAGAATGATGCCGGATGTTGTTACAAATGCATGTATGGAATATTAAAGCATAAACTGAGCATTAACTTTTCCAAACACGGAAAGTTCTAAGTCAGTGACCTTGACCTTTGGCGTTAGCGGGCATCATGGGCTTTCTGTAGAATGATGCAGGATGTTGTTACAAATGCATGTATGGAATATTAAAGCATAAACTGAGCGTTAACTTTTCCAAACATGGAAATTTCTATAAGTCAGTGACCTTGACCTTTTGGGTTAGCGGGCAACATGGGCTTTCTGTAGAATGATGCGGGATGTTCTTACAAATGCATGTATGGAATATCAAAGCATAAACTGAGCGTTAACTTCTCCAAACAAATATTAAAGCATAAACTGAGCGTTAACTTTTCCAAACACGGAAATTTCTAAGTCAGTGACCTTGACCTTTGGCGTTAGCGGGCAACATGGGCTTTCTGTAGAATGATGCGGGATGTTGTTACAAATGTATGTATGGAATATTAAAGCATAAACTGAGCGTTAACTTTTCCAAACACGGAAATTTCTAAGTCAGTGACCTTGACCTTTGGGATTAGTGGGCACCATGGGCTTTCTGGAGAATGATGCGGGATGTTGTTACAAATGCATGTATGGAATATTAAAGCATTCCATTGAGGGAAACAGAAGTTACAATGAATTAACCTGAGCGTTAAGTTTTAGAAACAGAGCTAAACGCAAAAACTTAACGTTGAATGCATGTGAAAAGTAGGTCAATCAACCATGAAAACTAGGTCAAGGTCACATGGGCTCACTCTGTGTGAGATGGTTACACCACAGTGTTGATGTATACCAAGTATGGAGGTCGTAGGTGTTATAGTTTTCTGGAAACTGACCTAAACGCAAAAACTTAACGTGAAATGTTGACGCCGCCGCCGCCGACGACGACGGAAAAGCTATACCTATGTCCCGCTTCTGCTAAAGCAGGTGGGACAAAAATCAGTGAAGCGGTTCAGGAGTTATTGAACAAGAGGGCTGTGTCTATGGTCCCTTTTAGTCAATTAGTGGAGGTGTGACAAATATAAATTGAAATTTAATCACCTGCCTAATTGACGAAATGGAGACCATTACAGGGGTCGACACTCGCAGTGTCCCGGGATCCCGAGGATCCCTGTTTTGTAGGAGGAATCCCTGAATTTGCAAGAAAATCCCATTCAACATAATGTAACAATAGGGATGTCCATGCTGCGGAATCCCTGGCCCAAAAGTTAGTGTCAAACCCTGCATTAGCAAGCGGTTGACGGAACAACCAGCCAGCTACCTCTACTGTATACAATGATGTCGGTTAATTATGAGCATCTATGGCTTTCCAAACTAATTTATATTTCATTACTATCCCCATAATCATAAAAAATTTCCTGAATATTCAACGCAGTTCAAAGACGTCTGTGCAGGTAAAATATCATAACATGTTGAACGTCAGTGACGTAAATTTTGTGATGTATGACATTTGTTTCTGCTAATGCTGCGCAAAATGACAAACAATATACTGGATCAGCGTAGCAAAATTGGTATTAAACTTGAAGCAGAACTATCAATAGTTGCGAACAGTAACTTACAATCTACTCCCGTACCGTCTGTAGCCATAGTTACGATTCCACTCATAGGATTCCTCTGCAGAATAGCGAATCAGATCTGATTCGCACTTTAGCAGTTAATTGTGAAATATTTTAGAACTGAAATGAGTGTTAATATCATGAAAATAACATATTCAAGTAATTATGACATAAATCTACATATGTTGAGGACCTGATGAAGTAAATTTAATCTACAATCAACAAGTGACCCTGTCAGTGGCAGCCAAATTCAACATGTAAAAGTTAAGACGGGTCCATTTTCCGTAAATTTATGTAAAAAATCATTTTCTAAACCTTCTACAATGTTTAAAATTGTTTCACAATAATTGGTTTGCAGGGCCTATCAAGGAAAAGGTCTGATGATCTTTTGGAAGGTCCTAGAGGATAATCACTAGAAAAACGTGTCTGTTTCATGTGAAATTATCTTATAAGACAATAATCAGAACTGATTTACAGTACACTCAGAGTGCTTTGTCCCTTTTCCACTCTCTCACGGTGGGAGGAATTTTCTCAGAGTGTGAAAATCACGGTGGGAGTTATGTGCCTCCCACGATGACCATATATTTTACCTGTATTACCACCGCGGACGGAGACCAAGCTGGACGAACTTCCAATAGCCATAAAACGGCCACGGTGTTCCCCCGCGATACGACCCCGCGTTCCACCGGGACGCCAGGCTGGCTTACCTGTACAGTCATAGCGTAGTACCCAAACATTTACACTTATTCTGACTTACGTTTGTGTTTTTTTTATTCGTTTTTTTTTTTATAAATATATACATTTTTCCTTTCAAACAAACATATTTCTTAACAAGAACAAAACATGAGAATCGTCTCCTAAACACATGAGAATCATCTCGCACTTTGGCATCGCGAAATCGCCTTCCGCTGAAACTTTTGTAAATACAGGGTTTGCTCATGGTGTGTAAAACGGATACGTCTTGAAATTTCGCTTTGCGCATGCATGCAAGTAAAACGCAATTCCAACGCGAGACGAGAGCGCACGACTGAATATAATATAATGTCCCATTTTCACCTCGCGATCTCACTTTGCGTTTTCGCGATCTGGCGCATGGATCGACATCGCGAAAACGCGAGAATGTAACTGGCCCTAACAGGACACTGTAGTATCATAATCGCCTTAGGAAACAATAATCATGTGCTGTAAAACATTATTTTAATTAAGAAATAGAAGAAATGTGGATATTGGGGAATATGTCAGATACATATGAAAGGGTTTTCGCGATCTCGTGTAGAAGTCGAGATCGAGAAAATGCGAGTTACACGACACTAACAGAACACCATTATAATTCTCGTGTTTTAGGAGGCAATTCTCATGTTTTGTCAAAAAAATAATATTATTTTTTCTAATAAACATATTTTGGCAGCATATGAGAATCGTCTCCTAAAACGATTTACCTGTCCTGTTAGGGACATGTTACGATCTACTGATGGTGAACACGTGTTGGTCTTCGCTAGTCACATATGCAATAAGCCCGGTTTTGTCCGATCACGTCATACATCATCATATGCACGTGCGAATTCTGCCGAATTCTAAATGTCGGTCACCAGGTCACACTTTGCACGTGAAACTGGACTACCAACAGATGATTGTAAACACCATCAGGTGTGCAGCTAGACAGAAAATGATATGTCGCAAATGTGCTAGTTTGGGATAGGTGGGCACGGCGGCATATTTCTTTATGCGCCGCATTCACAAAAACGCGCGATCACGAGGCGAAAACGCGATATTGAATACAATAGAATACATATGTTTTCGCCTCGCGATTTTGCAGTCTCGCGTTTTCGCGATTTTGTGTATAGGTCGACGATGCGATACAGCAACCAATAATACGTATCGAAATATGTTTTCTTTTCAATAAACATGTATTGGCAGTACATTAGAATCGTCTCCTAAGACATTTATTATGTTTTTGTTGTCCAGAACTACTGATGTTTGTCCGCATTTGTTCTATTTCTTAATACAAACATTTGGCTGCACATAAGAATCGTCTCCTAAAACAATGTGTACGTGTTCTGTTAGGGACATGTGACAACCTCGTGTGTTCGCGGTTTCTTGCATAGGTTGCGATCGTGAAGCGTGATCGCGGGATTTCGAGTGCACAACTTATTCCACCCGGCTACATACGGACATGCCGCAACCTGTCGACTGTCAACTGATGAACATTGGACATTATTATTATGAGTTGGCTGACGGACGAGTTGGTTGAAGGCCGAAACGGTAATAATTGCAATTTCCATTTACCGATCTATTGGAAATGAATACTTTTGACCGTATTTAAATTTCGATTCGAAAAATATAATATATATATATATAAACGTGACGTCGGCAATGTAATACATGTGTATAGGCCGATGTTACGATACAGAAGATATGTTCCTTTACTTCCATACACATTTTTGGAGATATTACGCCGATTCGCGTGACGATATGTGACCTTAAAGAAATTGCAGCAAAGTGTATGAAATTCCGCGAGGCCGAACAACTTGGCAAATAAAAAAATATGCGGGTTGGGTTTCGCGGTGCCTGTACTGTATGAGACGATTTTCAAAGTTTTGTCAGCCATATATGCACTCCTCTCTGACCACATTACCTGTACGCTGGCACGGTGATGCGCCGTGGGCTAATACGGTGTGTCACGGGGGAACGCGGTGTGCAGCAGATTCGGTCTTTAAAATATTCCCACGGTGGTGATGTTTGCCTCTCCACCGTGACGGGTGGGATTTCCACCTGACACGGTGGGAGGAATGTTTATGCCCACTCTCCATCCGATCACGGGGTCGAGTGGGAAAAGGGACAAACCACTCTGAGTGTACTGTAGTATCACCACTGAATGATGATCGCAATTTCAATTTTATCACAGGTCCGGCGGACTTGTTGCTTGTAAAATACAAAGGTCCGACCTTGAAATTTGCAGGTTCAGGACGTCGGACCAGTGCTATTTTCAGGCCCTGGTTTGTATTACTTTTATAATACTAATATTTTTTTCAGATGGAAAATATCTCTAATATGTTAGAATTAGTCCCAATTCTCATCGATTTGTGACTTCTCATTGATTCACGCCCCTAGAAAACAAGTGAATAAGCACATTCTAAGAATAGTGTTAATTGAAAATTATTTTAAAAAGGTAAACAAATTTCTAAGTTACAGTTACATACAATTGTGATTTTTCTACATACTTCCTTAATCCGAAGAGGGTCTGTTCGCAAATTATGTATAAAATGTGATACATGTTGATTTATAGGTGAATCTGGACTTCACCATATTTAAATTTGATGCATCTAGGCAGCAACACTTCTTTATTGTACGAGTGATCAAGAAATGTCACTCAAATGTGCAAACAGTTGTAGGGCACGAACCCGATCAGAAGTTTCAAGATCAATTAGGTGACTTGGGTGGATTATTTCTAGGGACTCCAAGACTTGCATAAACAACAATGTTGGCGAATTCCTTATGTGCACTCAAAGTCGAAGTGTTTGAACTTTATGTTGATGTATACATTTTCAGGAATTAATCAGAATATAGCACACAATATGAATTTATGTGCTTAGGGGCACGGATCCATGAGAACAGTGACTAACTGCTTAAGTGTGAAACAAATCTGATTCGCTATTCTGCAGAGGAATCCATATATGGCGAGGAATCCTACGAGTGGAATCGTAACTCTACCTATGGACGGTACGAGAGTTACCATCGCAACTAAACTATCAAGTGACATCAGGACACGTTAGTTTCTTAATTGAACAGTTAATTTAGTAAATAAGACAGCTATTCCATCTGCAGGGTCTGAAGATTTTACACATTTTGACTATATTCGGAATAACTTTTTACCAAACTATCAGAATATGATAAAATTGTGCCACAGTGCAACAATTAATCAGCTTGTTCATTCCGAAATCAACATATTTTATTATGACGTACGCACGGCTAAATTTGAATTAGCCGAAATGACGGTATCGCCTGATTGGAGAAACGGTCACTCGTCGGAGCATGATAATTGCGGTCCAGGTTAATACGACACAATCACTGCAGTAGGAAAAAGTGATGGCGTCATTACCACGACCCAGCAGTCGACCACTCGTGTGGCTCCGACAGGTATGTCATAGTAACGACACCTACCTAATTCAGTTAGTTCATGCAATTGGAATAGTTTGTGTCGTGGGTTTTCGTGTTTAAAAAATTACAACACACAAAGCAATACAGGAAGAGCACAGACATTAACATTTATCAACTTACTACCGCTAAAATCTAATGGTCTCTTGTCTTGATTTATTGTTCCGAACATTGTGCTTCGGATGTTTTAATCTGTATTTCAGTATTTATTTCTTTACTGAGATATATCAAAATGAATAGGAAATGTGAATTGCAGAATGGCGTTTATTTTGCAACAAATGACATCCAACAGAGGGCACTGGTGGGTGTGCCTAATTGGCGCAATGACGGGAAATGGCGCAATGACGGAGAATGACGCGCAATGACGGAGAATGACGGAGATAGGGGCGCAATGACCGAGAAAGTTGGCTAATGAACTCATTTATCGACGCAATTGTGGAGGGGTGTGTGATGCATAATCGTTATGTTGTTGCGTTATTTTTTTACAATCACAGGTAGACTGTTATCATTGTTGGAAAATGGCATGTGCAAGGATTTGGTGGTGTTTTTTTGTTGTTGGATACATGGGCGCAATGACGGAAAAGCATGAATAATTACCAACTTTATTAACGTAAGTGTGGAAGATGTGAGGAGAGTCGTGCATAATAGTTATATTTGGTCATTATCCATCTTTCTCGGCCATTGCGCCACATTCTCCGTCATCCTCCGTCATTGCGCAATGACAGAGAAAGTTGGCTAATGAACTAATTTATCGACGTAATTGTGGAAAATGAGGCGAGAGTGGTGTATATTGAATGGCATTAGCTGTTAATATGCCTTTAATAATCAATATTCAATCAATATATCTATCTTGTACACACGATTTGTGTAGTTCGTGTAATTGGTACCTGATATATTGACAATCGGAAAGAATCGCAACATTCAATCCATATTTAGAGATTTGCCTTAGGCCCTATTTCTCCACTCACAATCACAATCTATTTGAGACACGCCATATCATTTTTGGCGGTAGACATACTGTCTCCACGCTATTGGGATCGTGATTCTGGCCGTTTGCACGGGTCTACTTTCAGAAGTGGCTCTCTGTTCATCGGGGGACGTCTCAATAGGCTCAATTTGCGTTCGCAATTAACAACAGTCAGGTGACATTTAAAGTCAGCGAGTGAACTGAAAGCAAGTTATTAATAGCAACGGCAATGCTCAACATTATGTGTAAAATAGTTGGCATGCCCAACTTTACTTTTGAAGAGAACAAATTGCTGTTATTGAGACGCCCCCCGTATCGTGTACCACGCAGTCGCAATGCGACGTCGAAGGCCATTTCTTTTTCATATTGTGGTTTACGGGCGATTTTCGAAAAATTACCCTCTGGGTGAGCGAAACAAAATTCATGAAAACATTTTGCCGTTCATGCAGCATACACGTATGTAGGCCTACGCCCAGTCATAATTTTGAAAATATTTCACATAATATTATGTCACACCTCCAGAGTTCCTGTTGGGTATGCAATTTGGATTACTCTGTTTGTATCCCGATTCTGCAAAGTGCCGATTGATTTTGGCCAAATAAACATACTAAAAATATGAAAATTTCCCCGTTTTTTTTTCTTCACATTACGAAAAACCTATGCTGCCAAAAATATTTTTTGAACAAAATCGATCAAATATTGATTTTATGGGCATCAATCAACATCTCCCGCCAGTCAGTACTTTCAGTACTTTGATTCACCTTCGGGCATCAGCTCACTGGTGACGCTTTGCTGCACTTCGCCACTAAGCGATATCGGACCAACAGTAGAGTCGGTCCAAAGATGTTCGCACTTTCCGTCCGGTCTGTCCGGTCCGTCCGTCCCCGTAGAACGTCCGTCCGTCCCCCCGTCCGTCCGTCCGTCATGTTTTTGTTTGTTTCTATATTTCACGTGTAATATACTGTTGCTGTCATTTTGGGACCACACCCCATTGCATGGTCATTGACTTATACTACAAACTCCATATTCAGAGACTCAACCAAACGAACATCAATTCATGTAATGGCACACCAAATTAAGAATTCTAGCTAGCTATAATTAAGTCCTTAATACTTCCTTCATCTGAAGAGGGTCTGTTCGCAAATTATGCATAAAATGTGAGAATCTGGACTTCACCATATTTAACACAAAAGCAACACTTCTTTATTGTATGAGTGATGAAGGAATATGTCACTCAAATGTGCAAGCAGTTGTAGGGCATGAACCTGATGAGAAGTTTCAAGATCAATTAGGTGACTTGGGTGGGTTATTTCTAGGGACTCCAAGACTTGCATAAACAACAATTTTGGTGAATTCCTTATGTGCACTCATAGTCAAGTGTTTGAACTTTATGTTGATGTATACATTTTCAGGAATTAATCAGAGTATAACACACAATATGAATGTATGTGCTTAGGGGCACGAATCCATGAGAACAGTGACTATAATTAAATACAAATAAACGTTCGGCTGCGGGTTAAGAAACTCCATAAGCTAAATATGTTGCTCGGCTTCTTTAGCTGAATTTCGATCAGCGCTCGGCGTTATGGTATTTTGTCTTTGTTACATACCCGCCACTATGACAGAGAATGGGAACCTTTCTCAGAAAAGGTCCCAGCTATGGAATTAAAGCGTCTCGCTACCCAAATTGGGAGTTTCACACAGTCAATTTAGCAGAACGCCTAGCTTCTGTTCACTTGGACAGAATCCATCGCCAGTAGTTTAGGACTTTGATGAATGCGTTCATTGGACAAGAGCTGCGTGTGGATTTAGACAGGGAATCGTTGCTTAGCCCAGCGAGCAGTCTGGTAAAGTTGGACGGTGCATCGGCGAGCATAGCGTTTGTCGAGCCCTTACAGTGTACAGTGTTCAGACTGCGGGCTGTGCTCAGCACTGTGTTGAAACGCTTCACTGAGGCGTACGCCAAAATACGCCCAGCTATACAGCCAAACACTCTCCATTTGGGCTGAGCAAGTATTAAAACTTGACGCTCAGCCCAGCTGCTGGTCACAGGCATGTCGGCGTTGTTTAGACGAGCATTGTGTTTGTCAAACCTCGTTGAATGTGGAGACCAGGAGCTGAGCTGATCACTGTAGGCTATTCCCAGACCCATGGAAAAAGCCCAATACTCGGCTACAGCTCGATGATAGTCCAGCATAATTCACCAGGCTGATCGCCCAGCTACAGCCTAATATATGTCGGCATATGCCAGGCTGTGAGCTGGGGATAGCAATCATGTAGACAGCTCAGAACGTCGATGAGCTGAGGACGTAGCTCAGCTCGGATAGTCGCTCAGCTAAGAGACTGGACCCGACTTACGAGAATAGTAGTTCGGCTGCTGCATATTACATAGGCCATGGGCAAAATATGGAAACCCTCCCCCCCTGTGGTACATAAGCAGACATATTTTTTTTGATAACTATAATCAATTACGAGTGTAATGCAACTTGTCTGCGCTCTGTAACCCGCTGGATGAATGTATGGCACCATTTTGAAGTATACCACCCAGCAACTTTTTGTAAAAATGTGACAAAATTATTTGTTAAACACGGAAACTGCTGTTGTTTTGCAGGTTTTGAGAGATGTTTATAGCAATACTTTGCATTTAAGTAGAATTTAGGACCGTCCGGTCCTATTAAGCAAATATTTTACATATTTAATTACCCCACCCACTCCATTTCAATGGTAACACATGTATTGCCACACATCTCTTCCCATACGGTATTTATCAATTGTAACTATGGAAAATATACATGCATGTGCTCATGAAACATGTGCAAACTATAGTTCCTGTTTTTCTTATGCTTACTGCATATGATAATAAGTTAACCACAACTGAATTTGAAACCGTTACCCCACCCACTAAATCTACAATGTACATTTTACACATATTGAATTTCATTAGCTGTCTCCACTTACCTTTACTTTTAACTGGTACATATGAATAGTCAACTACTTCAACATGACACTGGCGTCATTGCATACACAAAAATATCGTGAGTTGTCATGATGAAAGTGCATGGAGTGAAGTATGTATAGCAGCAAGTGTGAAGAAAAAAGGGAATTTCCCCACATTATCGGGCAAGAAATGATTCGATATTTACAACAAGATCAATGCTATATTGTGAAATAGAACATGTTAAATGTGAGCATCGATATAATGCACAAAAACAGTTATAGACATGCGTATACTGATTTGCGTATGCTTATACAACAAGGTAATTAATTTTCAATCAAGGTTTGAAGCATCGCGCCTGTGGCGGGGACAATCCCCACAACATCAGCTAAGAAACTATTCATTATTTGCATCATCACATAAAATATGGTTCATGAAATCATTAACATATACATAGCATCACATATATATAGACATACATACATACATAGTTACATAATGTGTCGAGGGCTTTCATTGTTCTTGATTTGTGCATGATTATACAAGGTAATTAATTTTGTATCAATGTTTGAAGCATCGCGCCTATGGCGGTGACAATCCCCACAACATCAGGTAAGAAACTATTCATTATTTGCATCGTCACATCAAATATGGTTCATGAAATCATTAACATATATGTACGTAGCATCAGACACATACATACGTACGTACGTACGTACGCACGCACGCACGCACACACGCACGCACACACGCATGCACGCACGCACACACACACACACACACACGCACACACACACACACATACATACATCATACATACATACAGTTACATAATGTGTCCAGGGCTTTCAGTGTTCTTGATTTGTGCATGATTATACAACAAGGTAATTAATTTTCACTCAGGATTGAAAGCCTCGATACCAGGTAAGACATATTTCGATATTTACAATAACAGATGAAATAAAATATGGTACACAATATCATTCATATCAGCATATTCATATCAGCATATATAGACATACGTACAGTTACATAATGTGTCCGGTGCATCGTTGTTCTTGATTCACGTATGGTAGGTTTACAACAAAGTAATTCATTTTCAATCAGGTTCGGAAGCATCGCACCTGTGGCGGAGTCAATACCCATGCATCAGGTACGAAACTCTTCGATATTTTCTGACATCAACAGTGCTCAGGTATTATCCTAACATGCTGTACAAATCGTAGATACATATCTAGTGAATCCGGCTTAAGAGAAGCAACCTAGTCATATGCTTCATCTGCATCAAACATGCTATCTAGTAAGCTGTCGGGCTCATGGGCATTTGTTTCATCAACATCCACCGTATCCACTTCTTCCTCTTCTTCTACCAGTAGATCTATCATTTCAGTTGGCAGGTAATCCCCCTCTGTCCATTTGCACTCTAGTGTTCCGTTTATGACCTCCCACCCACGGCCATTTGGTGGCGGTATGCATGCATTCGATTGGTCAGTGCTGCACCAAATGAGGGTTTGGTGATTAGCTCTCATTATATACATTCTCAACGATGACCTGCATGGTGGCAGAATGCTAAGATCAGCGCCATTGTAACTTGACAGCAGCTCTCCTGACTTGGGACTGAACTTTTGCAGGAATAGCTCCATGCGCAGTTTGTTTATGTCTGTAATACTAGTACTAGTACTCCTGTACATCAGACACACAAAGTGTTCAAGGTCTTCGAAGAGTTGTGGTTCTACAGAAGGGGACAAACCCAACTGCATGAATGTATCAGTGAATTCTGGGTGCTTCTGAAGTAGTTTTAGCGGTGTCACCTTTTCACGACGAACGAAAGCACTCGTGCTGTCACAGCCGATGAATGCATGAAGTGCTGGCAATGCCAAACACAGCTGCGTACCAACCTCAGCAAGAGTTCATGGAAGAGTCCAAATATATTGAGTGATAGTAATCATTCAGGCAATTAACGTCGACGCAAAACACTCGGATACCAATCCTTACTCTATGTATCCATTTATTTCCAGGTACCTCATTAAACTGCTAAATGAAGTTAATCGGCGGGCTGTACCATAATTGGATTCATCCGCCCGGGACACTGCGCGAAATTACAGGACCGAATTGGACCTAAGCAGTGTCCCATTATACACATTTGTCCGCCCTTGCATCAACATGTATCGCATAAAACACTTTCGGCCTGTTTGGACTTAAATGTCCGGGTATGGAAGGTCTTCGAGTCAATTCCCACCCTTAACTATAAGCTAAATGAAAATGGATCCTTCCATGAGCGATTGCTATAATAACTCAACAGAGTACGAGCAAATTATTCTGGGGGGGGGGGGGGGGTGGGGCTTGGGCTGTTGGTCTGCTGCAAATATAAAATACGGATACGCACAGGGTTTAATCAAGGGAATAACAATGATAATCAAAGTGGTTATTACATATGTTACAATAATGTAGCTAGCATGGCTATAGCCTGATAGCGTCTGCCGACATGACAACTGTACATGCTTGACAACTGATATATAGGAAACAAATAAGTATTATCTATAAAGGTCAATGTTGTGATCACTCATTTGAACCACCTCACGGAGATGATCAACATGAGACATAGGCCCCTACCACGCATATTTGAGGAAACAATAAATAGAAACACAACTTGCACAATATGTAGATTATTTTCTGACAGATATATAGCGCCGCCGCAATCCAAGGATTTACGTTGGCACTGGCTTCAGATAAGTTGACATCCCGCTTTTGTTGAATGTTCTGAAACTATTCCTAATACTGTGCGTGTGCAACATTATTGGACGAATGGTTATGGGTACGAACCGTCTCCAAGACGAGCACGCTTTGCCACATTTTGAATCTGGATCAGCTGAAAGCATCTTCCCATTAAGCGTTTGTTGGATGATAAAATGATGCAAACATGTGAAGTTTTAAAACGTTGTAATAAGAGTTACAATACGTGAAGAAGAAACAATGAAGGAACAATTTAGAGAGGCAGACGTCGCAAAGAAAATGTACAGCAGCTTTTGGTCGTTTTATCATTCACGACAATATTGACTGACATTTTTTTCCTGATTATTTTCGTCTAGAGACTAGAACTAACGGGTAAACTGGCATTTGCATCATTCTGGAAGTCGCCTTAGTCGGTGTGACCTAAGCAGGTCACGTGACACAATTCGGCTATCGTAACTATGTGGAAACCAGACATAATTCACTTTAGGATGCATCATTCTGGAAGTCAGACTTGGTGTACCTTTCAGTTTCACACTCTTGCAGGCTAATATGAAATAGGCACTACCTATGACGGGCGACGTTAGTATATGAAACTAAATTTACCAATTGATAGCTTTACCATGATGTTAGTATGCTATAAACGGTACCGTAGTATATTGTAGTATTGCAGAACTACTTCCCGCAACTACCTCGGTGTTACAACTTCTCTATTATAATTAAATGGTGTCATTGTCGCACTGTTATTTGAACCAGTGATACAATTTAGATATTTCCGTTTCATATTTTATAGTACATTAATAGCCTAGGCATAGTGGAGCGCGTGGTCGAGCGGTTTGAGGCGTCGGTCTGCTGATCTTATGATTGTGGGTTCGAGCCTCGCGTGCGTTGTGTCCTTGAGCAAGACACTTTATCCACACTGTTTCAGCCCACCCAGATGTAAATGGGTACCGGCTAAATACCGGGAACATCGATTGTATTTGATTCTATTTGATTGTATGTACATGTACTTATGAATAAAAATATGATCCTCTAGCAGGGTTCATGTTTCAGGGCGACATGGGCGAAGTGGTCGCTTTTTTTCTGGCCAAGTCGCCTTATTTTTCCCGTAGGGGGAAGTCAAGTCGCCCTGGAATTTTCTGGATTTTTTTTTTTTTTACTTTGAATTTCAGACCCTAGGGGCGAGTGCATGTCATAAATGCGCTAATCCCACCAAATAGGCGTGTAAAATTGGATCGCATCGATTGTTTGATGACCCCTGGTGTGTATTTGCCCGCGGGGTTTCTTTGTTATTGTCGCCTACTATCGGTTTGTTATTCGCGACGCCATGATGCGTATCAACTGATCAGACACGTCTGGGCGCTTAATATTGTTTAACTAAAGCGTTCAAGGAACGTTGATTTAAGACCCGAATTTACGTCATTAAGGCGGGGCTTATTAGCTTCATTTAATTCATTGGTCGGCTTCGACTAATTTGATTCGACAACACACGTGAATAATTAGTTTCAAGGTAAATGGGAGGCGACTACTATCGCAGTCTATCGGCATACGACGTAGTTGTTTACACTCATTTTTGTCAGCTTATGACGCTTTGTGGGATACCATTTCTGAAATAAAAATAGCATCCAATCGTTAGCTACGATTGTGGGTATACCCACTCGAGGCGCACCTGACGAACCTAGTCGTCGCCTACACAATGGCCTACACAGCCCATGATTGCAACTTTCTTTTTCGCCGAAAAGTGTGAAATAATTAAATACGAAATTGATATATTCTAATGAAATCCTTTGATGCCGAAATCAAGTATTGTGTATTACATTACTAACTGTTTATTTCAACCAAATATGGCTAACTCTATTGTCAGAAAACATGAAAAAGTCTATAAATATCACGGACAATTTCGGCGATTTCGTACCTACGTAGTTTCGTCCTTTTGCAACTTTTTCCAATCGATGTTAACGTAACCCGATTTTTATGATAATTCAGTTTGGTATTAACTAAATATACATAATGTATGCACATCCAAGTTCATAAACGATATTTATGTACACAGTTAAAGATGTTCAAATGGGTGGTAACAACATAATTTTTTGTTGTATTTTTTTTCTTCAAATTCTACAATCTACTACAATCTACTACATTTGCTTCCCAGCCCTCCCCCCCCCCCAACCCCCCCCGTTTCTTTTTTTATTTCTCGATGAAAGTATACGTTAACGCTCACTATAACCGTCTTGACGAGGTGGCTCAACATGTTGATGCCTCTACCCTCTAATAGATATGCTGTTGAAAACATAGAGTTAATGTATACAGTTACGCGATAACTATAAGTAAGAGAAAAAATCAGGGAAAATATGATTTTTATCACTTCTCCCTAATTTCCCCTCACTTCTCCCTATTTTGCCTGACGGGAGAAGTGACTTCTCCCTAAATTTTTGGCCTAGATTGAACCCTGCTCTAGTGATAAGCCTCAGTATTGAGGGTATACCAGTATACTGGCAAAAGCAAAGCATAATAGAAACTGTATTAGTACATTTACGATCATTTTAAGAAAAAATAACAAGAATCTTCAGTAATATTATTCCCAATTTTCGCAATCTCGGCCGTCATTGAGCACGACTGTCACTTCGAGAGTTATACACATTTTGCCTATTTTTGGTATGAATTGTGTTAAGTTTTACATTTACTTTTTTTTGATTAACCCAGTGCTGTGTCAGATGTGTTTGTATCCTGGACTACAGCAACAGGTGCACTAGACGCACACTTGCAATGCATACTTTGTTCTGGTAGTCGTGTTCCCCAATTATCCCGGATCGCTTGACTATGTCTTGTATTTTTAAACTCACATCAGCGAAGTTAAATGCAGCGTGGCGGCTATAGAAATTCTCCAGGTGTGTCCTTCCAGTGATGCTATTATTTTCTCGATCCCTGGTGGTCTTTGAGACCATTTTGACCATTTTTCGTATTAGTTTTATCCTTTTTACATACAGCTTCACTTCAGCTGTTGGTAAGAGGTACTTGTGTCATGAACTGTGAATACAGCACAGGCCGTGCATGACACAACCGAGCAGGCGCAATAAAACAGCAGTTACAATGCATACTTGTTTCTGTTAGTCATGTCCACAGAGTATCATGGATCGCTTGACTTTGTCTTGTAAACAAAATCACAACATGTGCGCTTTCTATCCAATGATATTGAGAGAGATAGTGTGCTTCTATCTAACGATGTTGAAAGATAGAGAGAGAAATATTATGGTTTCTATCTAATGATGTTGAGAGAAGGTGGGTGGGGGTGCGGGGGAGAGATATATTGTGGTTTCTAGGTAATGATAGAGAAAGAGACACACAGAGAGACATAGACAGACAGAGAGCGAGATAGAGAGAGACATACAGACAGACAGACATACAGACATAAAGATAGAGAGAGAGAATGACATAAAGATAGAGAGAGGGACAGATAGGGAGAGAGACAGACAGAGAGAGACAGACAGAGAGAGTCAGACGAGAGAGAGAGAGAGACATGGATGTGGGAGAGAGTGAAAGAGATAGAGAGACAGACTGACAGAGACAGACAGACAGAGACATGGGTGTGGGAGAGAGAAAGGTGTTAAAATAAATACGGAATAATGAAACTCCATTTCGTTGCAAATTGTTTTTCTTTTTTTTCCTATAAAATATTCCAATGCGCATTTAAGGCATTTCTACTCTCTCGGGGGACTCTTCAGCGTTGTGATAAAAGCAACTTTAGTCTTCCTAACGACAACACAATTTTGAAATGCAGTAACTTCGTAAGCTATATTATGTATACTTTCCGATTTTATCTACATTTTGTTTTAGAAGCAGTTGGCCCTTCGGGCCAAATTATTCGTCGCCCGTATTAGTAATACCATGTGTCGTAAAAACACCTCCTGCTTGGTTTATCGGTTTACGGTAAAACTAATTTTACACTTTCAATCATGTTCAACCTAGTTTCACTGAATGGTAAGTTTTCATATACGCGTAACATAAAGCGGGCGACAAAGAGTCGCCCGTATAAATCAGATATCCCCAATTCTCATGTATTCGTGACTTCTCATTGATTCGTGCCCGTAGAAAACAAGTGAATAAGCATATTCTAAGAATAGTGTTAATTGAAAACTATTTTAAAAATGTATTTTAGTTGTTTCCCACGGTTTTCTAAGTTACAGTTACATACAATTGTGAATTACGGGTGTCAGAGGTTCCGTCAACTGGAGGTTTCGTCAACTGAGAGGTTTCATCAACTCGGCGTCCGGTTCGTCAATTAGGCAATTAAGAGTAAAACTCGATAATGACCGGCACGTGCCATACAATTGATCAGATAATTGATGGTCATTAAGTGGACATTAATGACAGATATTAGTTGCTATTTTACTATATGAACTATGTAAAGTAATGTATTTTAATAACTTTCTAGAACATAAATACAGATATTAAATATTTTACATGCATGTTTACCACATAAATATCCCATCCACGTCTGAGAAAATGTATCTTACAACATTTGCAATAATTGAATGTATAATTCCTGATCTGGGGCTACACTGGTCATCTGTCGAAACGTACGTTTTCTCAACCAGGGGACCATACAAATATTACATATATTACATACATGTATTAAATACACATAAATACCACTATTGGGCCGCCATCTGGCGAGACACATATGCACAGTCATGGATATACAACACGCATAAATACAACAATTATATACAACATTAGTACATATCTGTTCGCGTCGTTCTTCAATCTTCTTCGTCGTGGATGGCGTCTCCAGAGTCGATTGGTTACAGTCCAGCGATGTTGCTGACTTTCCTCAGTAGCTGCGTTGTGCTGATCTCGTCTTCGTAGCGATCCCATGCGGTGAACAGGCGTCCATGGATGGTGGCGTACTTCTTGCGGTGGAGTCGGGTCAGGAGGTTGTCGCTGATGAGTCAGATCTGTAGGTCTACGATGGCTGCTTCCTGCTTCAGTAGTGGGACCAGGGTGTAGAATCCGAGGTCCGACTTCCCGGCGCGGTTGTTAATGCGATGATTGATTGATTGATGTGGGACATTATTTTCCCAAAATGGAAGTTGATTGATTATTGATTGATGTGGGACATTATTTTCCCAAAATGGAAGTTGATTGATTATTGATTGATTGATGTGGGACATTATACACAAATTGTAGTGAGGAAGTTACAAATTGCCCACCCTTTTATAATTTTCAGCGCTTGTGCAGTTGACATGGATCAGGCAAAAAGCCGTCAATTAGCTTGAGTGAATCATAATTAATCATCACAAATTAACTAATTGAATTATGATTAATCATCACGAATTAACTGATCGGTCATTTGACGGTAATAATTACTAAACTATCAAAGGTCAACTACTTGATGAAAGTGCGAAAGTCAATTAGCCGAGGTGTGATAAATACCATTCAACTATAATCGCCTAATTGACGAACCGGTAACCAGTTGACGGAACCACTCGATTTTTCACTCTATTTTGCCTAATTGACGAAACCTCCAGTTGACGGAACCTGAATCCGTGAATTACCACCTATTTTGTGATTTTTCTACATACTTCCTTAATCTGAAGAGGGTCTGTTCGCAAATTATGCATAAAATGTGATATATGTTGATTTCTAGTTGAATCTGGACTTCACCATATTTAAATTTGATGCATATAGGCAGCAACACTTCTTTATTGTACGAGTGATCAAGGAATGTCACTCAAATGTGAAAAAAGTTGTAAGGCACAAACCTGATGAGAAGTTTCAAGATCAATTAGGTGACTTGGGTGGGTTATTTCTAGGGACTCTAATAAGACTTGCATAAACAACAATTTTGGAGAATTCCTTATGTGCACTCATAGTCAAGTGATTGAACTTTATGTTGATGTATACATTTTCAAGAATTAATCAGAATATAACACAATATGAATTTATTTGCTTAGGGGCATGGATCCATGAGAACAGGGACTAATTATCTTCTCTGACGCGGAGCGCAGGGAGAAATTCTTGAAGTCGGCATAACGTAAACAGGTCACGTGACACAAATTCGACCATCTTAACTTTCGGGGTTTCCCGATAGATTTCAATCTACGATACATTAAAGTTGTACCACTACTCCCAGTAGCTGCACGATTTCAACTTTATAGGCAACAGGTTGCACTATAGTTGCAGCCTGTAACTCTGTGACCCTCCTGTACCGTATGTACCAGAGTTACAGTTCCTCCCATAGCATTCCCCTGCAGAGTAGCGAATCAGATCTGATTCGCACTTCAAATGTTAATTATGAGCAATTTTGTGTATTTTTGCTATGAAGTAAATGTCAGTATTATGAAACTAGCATATATATTAATTATTTCCTAAATTTACCAATGCACAATACCTACTAAGTAAATTTAAGCTAGAATGTACTAGAGACCTAATCAGTACCAGCCAAAGCTCACATGAATTTTTTTTGTTGGACACTTGTTTCTAAGTAGACAAAATTTTATTCCCTGGATATTCTGTAAGGATAAAAACTTCATTAGAAGTATTAGCTTATATCAGTTTTATAATTCTAACACAGATTTCAATTGAAAGATATTTTAAAAATGTCATAATTAATCTAAAGTGCGAATCAGATCTGATTCGCCACGGCACTCTGCAGGGGAATGCTATGGGAGGAACTGTAACTCTGGTATGTACAGTATGGGAGGGTCACAGAGTTACAGGCTGCAACTAGTTGCACTATATCGCTACACCATGCTACAAAGTAATAGCATTTACACTTCACACACTAAAATCAAGAAAAAAACATGCAGGGTGTTGACGTTCATACTTCGCTATATTGTTATTGAGAGATAATTCTACAATATGACACATAAATATTACCATAAGCGTACCTAATAAAGTGTGTATTAGCGAAATTCTTAGATCACTATTCACGAAGTAGAAAAAAACAAAGAACGATTCAAATGCACATTTGGCAAGACTACTCCATTATGACTCTTATGTAATGCAGTCTAATGAAATGTAATTAGAGTTATGTACGCAGAACTATACTCACAGTAGTTACAGTTATTGACACTTGGTTGAAAGTGACTATCTGTGGAATGTGTTGACCCTTTGAACCCTATAAACGATTGAACCAACATTTCCAAGCGTCTCATCAGGAACTGCAGCATTTGTCAGTATTGTTCAACTGTAAACAAAAATCATAATTTTCTCATTAATGAATAGTCAAAAATTTAGCATGGAAACTGCAATGGTGGATAATTAAGGGTGAAAGGGTTAAATTATTTGATTTTTAGCCATTTTTTAATGCACTACAGAGACTGGAAATATATAGTGTGTCTGAGTGTACAATTAAGAAGTTTGCCTGAGTTTCTCCAATCTTCCATTGGGGGCATTTTTGTGCTGACAGACCTACAGCATGATATAGTTGGCACATTGGGGTATATATGTGCGTCCGAGGTTAACTTTTTTGGTTAAAGTTTTTCAGTATACTATCAAAGCCTTGGCATGGGTGTTTATCATGATCCATATTGTCATTCTACGCCCCACCTTTTGGCATTTAGGTTAATGTTTTTAAAAACACTATAATCTCTGAAGCTACTTCGCCAATTCACTCAAAACTTCACATGTATGTGTATCATCATCCATATTTTCATTCTATGCCCAACCTGCACGGCCCCTGTGCCCAATGTCAATGTCAAATTACTTTGGAGTTAACCATAAAGTTTTTTTGGGACTTAGATTAAAGTTTTTAAGAACATTACATGTACATGTATATCACTGAAAAAACGCTTCGCCAATTCACTCGAAACTTCACATGTGTATTTATCATCATCCATATTTTCATTCTATGCACAACCCGTGTGGCCCTTCTGCCCAATTTAAGATCAAATTACTTTGAATTTATCTTAAACAAAAATTTATGAAAATTTTGTTAAAGTTTTTACGTATACTATATCTCTGCAACCCCTTCACCGATTAACTTTAAACTTCACATGGGTAGTATGTGTACAGGTCAAAGCTTTTTTGCACTAAACGATTTTTAGTACTATCAAATGCCTCGATGGCGCAACATTTGAGCCGCGGCCTTCTAGTCTTGTTCAGGAGTGCCCTTTTGGTGCATAAGAACAATAGGCAAACATTAGTAGAAAAAATACCCCGACAGTGGAACATATTTTGCTCACTTCTCCCTTAATAAGAAGGCATTGCTTGATAGTCTAGACTAGTGAATATAGCATTGGATATCAATACAGATGGCTGTGGGTGAAAAATTGATATTCCCAGAGCTGTGTATTTGCTGTGTATTTGCTTAAATACCCAATTAAAATTGCCAAAAACCCAATTGAAATCATAAGTAGTGAGTATCAAAAAGCAATAAAAAATTTGTGGTACCTTTATCATGCTGCAGAAAACAATAAACAAACCACAAATATAGCATATTTTTCTTATTCTCCATGAAAACACATCTTGGTATTTCTAATGAAATGCCAAGACACGTTTTCATTTCGAAGCAAACTATTCAATAATTGCTGTCTGTTGATGTGTAAACAGTAGTGTTAATTTAATTTACTCAATTAAAATTTTGAAATACCCTATTGCTAAATGATGGAGTGACAATACTCAATTACTAATTCCTTTTCTGGAGCCCTGTATTCCCATCTCACTCCATTCTGGGTTTAAAATCTCATCCGAAAGACCAGTGGGATGAAAATACTCAGAAAGTAATTTTTCATGTCTCAGATTGAACTCACTCCGTTCGGTATTTAATCAAATGCTCTTGAATGTTTTTATAATCTTTGAACCTGCTTTGCATTTCAGAAGCCATGTGACCTTTGGCTTGATGAATTCTGACCAAATGGGTCAGTATGCCCATATTCAGGTGGTCAGCAAGAACCTTTACACCCAGGATGGGACCCGCAAGCCAGTCCAGTTTGGAGCTCTTGATCACAGGATGGTAAGTGATGGTATGAGACATGCCATGTGATTTCGTACCTTCAGACACGTGCGTAATTTCATTAAATACGTTTACAAAATTTACAACATTTATAAATTATCATAAATAAAGTCAAAAGTTGACAAAATTTACAGAGTACATGCGGAATGTACTCTGAAAGTTTTGTCATCTTTTGATGCCATTTACAGGAAATATTGTAAATTTTGAAAACGTATTATGTCCGAAGGTACAAAATCACATGGCATGTCTCAAATGTGACATGCAACTGTTATTGTGACATTTGTGGCCAGTCTAATTCCCGATGCACTTCTCCATCCTGATAAGGATTTATAATTGGGTGAAAGACTACAATCTAGGACTCAGAAATGGCACATTTAAAATGGATAGAAGTTGGTGGGTTGGGTAACACTTTTGAATGGGCCATAGTCTGAGTGTAGGGCCGAGTACCTGGGGATCTGAGCTGTTTGTTATAAGCATAAGTTAAATTTTGGAAAGCCTTAGTTCACATGTGTGACTGGGGAAATGGGGATTATTGTGTTTGTGACCAGTGTAGATCCAGATCAGACATCCACACAGTCAAATCAGGATCTGCACTGTTTGCAATGACACTGCACATCGTCCTCGTCCATGTCTGTGTCCGCCGCAGACACTGCCGCAGAGACTTCTCTTTTCCGGAGCATAACTCGAATACCCTTTGGAATATTTTAATGAAACTTCATACATACCACGTCCCAAAGATGCACTGAGTGTTACGATAGTATTTATTTGCTATGATCTTTGCCCCGGTAGGGTACGAGTGAGAAGGACAACAGCTGCGAGACGTGTGGGAAGACACTAGCCGACTGTACCGGTCACTATGGCTTTGTTGACCTCGAACTGCCATGCTTTCATATTGGATTCTTCCGCACAACCATTTCACTGCTGCAGATGGTTTGTAAGGTAAGAGTAAAGATTTTTTCTACACATCATTGGATTGTTATAGGTGTGGTATTGGGTGGTGGGGTGTGGGGGAGCAGATAATTGTAGGTGTATGCAATTGGAGAGATGTACCACCTTGTTATTTGTTATGGTTCAATAATTCCAGCACAAAAATATTTACACAATTCCCTAACATTTGATTAGTCCGTAGCAAGTTCTGTCCAAAGTTTATATCCCAGTAAATTCCCATGCCGAACTAGTTTCCGTAACCGTGAGGCGCAGTTAAAATAATTCTTAAGAAAACGGAAAATAAACACATTTTCTTGATGAATTTATTTCAAATGCTGGAATTATAAGGAATGAATGGCCTTTTTGTGGAATTTATCGGGGATATAAACTTGGAAAAGTCGCGGGAATACTGGACGAGGCCTTCCGGCCTTCGTCCAGTATTCCCGCGACTTTTCCAATTTTATACCCCGATAAATTCCACAAAAAGGCCATTCATTCCTATAGTATGCCTGGGGGCATACCCAGGTTTTACAAACATAATGGGCAGCATGACCACAAAGTCAATAATGGTGCAGCACAATGTTAAAGGTACATGCCCTCTCAGTAGGCACAAAATGTTCTTTATAGGAATTAAATAAGCGTTTAATTGTGTCACTATTCCACCAGTTCTAAAAATTACAAGTGCCCGCTATACAGATATAATCATTTAGTAATATTTATTTTACTGATAGTGACTCGTAGTTGTATCAGGCTATTTTCATATGCAAATGAGGCATGATATTTTTTAATTAATTATAATAAGTAAATGCGTCATCTGAACAAATAATATTTATGACATATTTTATAGTATGAAGTATGATCATTGCACTTCTAAAAATATATACAGAAAATAAATAGTAATGTCCGTTAATATTTTAAGGAAACGCGACTATCGCCCTTGATATCAGTGAGGACATTTTCATCTGAAATAAAATTTATAATAATGCCAATCAATACATGGGATAATGGTGAACGAATGTTTATTTTGCCAGAAAATATTATATCTACAGAATATACAAAACTGTCTTGTCTCCCTATATAACCTGGCATTTTGTGCCTACTGAGTGGGCATGTACCTTTAAACTAGGCAGGAGAAACACTATGTGTCAAGTCATATTGATTATTTTCAGAACTGCAGTAGAATACTGTTGCAACCAGAGACCCGAAGCTCGTTCCTCGAGAGTTTCAAGCGACATATGACCTACTTACAGAGGAAGATAGCCAAGAAGAAGGTGTGGGAGAAATGCAAGAAAGTGCACATCTGTCCTTATTGTGGTGCTACAAATGGTATGATATCACATAATTCAAATGGTACAATAATATAGATAGGGCCAAGTAATCTAGTATTAAAGCATACTAGGGACCAAATCAGGATAAGTCCCATTTCTCCAGTCATGCCACATATCAGCATGTCTATGTATACATCACCAGTAGCCTATTAACATCTGTAGCCTATTAACATCTGTAGCCTATTAACACCAGTAGCCTATTAACATATGTAGCCTATTAACACCAGTAGCCTATACCATTAACTGTAGCCTATTAACACAGTAGCCTATTAACACCAGTTAGCCTATTAACACCGTACCTGTAATCTGTCCATTAACATCTGTAGCCATTAACATCTGTAGCCTATTAACATCTGTAGCCTATTAACATCTGTAGCCTATTAACACCAGTAGCCTATTAACATCTGTAGCCTATTAACACCAATAGCCATTAACATCTGTAGCCATTAACATCTGTAGCCTATTAACACCAGTAGCCTATTAACACCAGTAGCCTATTAACATCTGTAGCCTATTAACACCAGTAGCCTATTAACATCTGTAGCATATTAACATCTGTAGCCTATTAACATCTGTAGCCTATTAACATATGTAGCCTATTAACATCAGTAGCCTATTAACATCTGTAGCCTATTAACATCTGTAGCGCCTATTAACATCTGTAGCCTATTAACATCTGTAGCCATCTGTAGCCTATTAACATGAGTAGCCTATTAACATCTGTAGCCTATTAACATCAGTAGCCTATTAACATCTGTAGCGCATATTAACATATGTAGCCTATTAACATCTGTCTGTAGCCTATTAACATCTATAGCCTATTAACATCTGTAGCCTATTTCACCAACATTGCAAAGTATACTTTTCTAGCAAAGTATACTTTGAGGGAGAAATTTTCAATTTAAGAATAAATTTATTAATTTTTAGCCAGGTTTTTTGAAAAAAAATCCAGGCTATTGGATTGGCGAAAGCCGGGCGGGCGGCGGGAGGCGGGCGGCGTCCACAATCAATGTTAAGTTTGAGTCCATTTCTTTGTTACTGTACCACCTAGGACCACCAAACTTTCACAGCTTCATAATCAAGGGGTGCCCACCACATATCAATATCCAACATGTTACCTTTTTTTTAACTTGACCCATTTTTTCCGCGCAGTCGACTTAGCCATTTTCAATGTTAAGTTTTCGCATTTACAATGTTAAGTTTTCGTGTTCAAGTCCATTTCTTTGGTACTGTACCACCTAGGACCACCAAACTTTCACAGCTTCATAACCAAGGGGTGCCTACCACATACAACTATCCAACATGTGACCATTTTTTTTACCTTCACCTATTATTTCTACGTAATTGACTTAGCCATTTTCAACGTTAACTTTTTAACGTACGTCTGGTTAAAGTTTTTTGGTTAAACGTTTTTCCTTATACTATATCTCTGCAACTGCTTCGCCTATTACCTTGAAACTTCACATGGGTGTTTATCATCATCCATATTTTCATTCTACCCCCCAACCGCGCAGTCGACTTAGCCATTTTCAATGTTAAGTTTTCGCGTTTACAATGTTAAGTTTTCGTGTTTAAGTCCATTTCTTTGGTACTGTACCACCTAGGACCACCAAACTTTCACAGCTTCATAACCAAGGGGTGCCTACCACATACAACTATCCAACATGTGACCATTTTTTTTACCTTCACCTATTATTTCTACGTCATTGACTTAGCCATTTTCAACGTTAACTTTTTAACGTACATCTGGATAAAGTTTTTTGGTTAAAAGTTTTTCCTTATACTATATCTCTGCAACTGCTTCGCCCATTACCTTGAAACTTCACATGAGTGTTTATCATCATCCATATTTTCATTCTACCCCCCAACCGTGCGGCCCCTGTGCCCAATGTCAAGGTCAAATTACTTTGAATTTTTTTGTTAAAGTTTTTTTGTGTACTATATCTCTGCAACTGCTTCACCCATTACCTTGATACTTCACATGGGTGTTTATCATCATTGTCGCGCTCGCTTGTGGAAAGCGTGATATCGTCGGCATTTTGTCCGTCCGTCCGTATGTCCATGTGTTCGGTTAAAGTTTTTTCGTTAAAGTTTTTCCATCTACTATATCCATTTTTTTAGTGTCCATGCCTCGCCCCAAGGCGCGACATGCAGGCCACGGCCATCTAGTCTACAAAAAGTGGGTATAATTATGTTATCCAAGTAGTATCTATGCTTGGAAAAAACATGGCCTTCGTGGCTTTGCCTCGTTTCTTGTTATTATACTGAATTGATTACATTATCACAGCCAAAATGGCTGTGATAATGTAATAAATTCAGTTTAATAATTCTGCATACTTTTAATCATCAAATATATGCAGTCGTTAGTTCTATATGAAATAATGCATTTTTGGAAAAATAAATGATTACTCCCTCAAAGTATACTTTGCTAGAAAAGTATACTTTGCAATGTTGGTGAAATCGGTTACAGGTATGGTGAAGAAGTGTGGGCTACTGAAGATCATCCATGACCAGTTTAAGCGCACAAGGAAGGGTGAGGACATCGTGCTCAATGAGTACCTCGGCTCGTTTGAGACGGCAGTGGAGAACAACAAGGATGTGGAGTCTATGCTGGGCAAAAACCAGGTAACTGGGTCACTGTGGTGCTTGGTGAAATCTCGCTTATGTCTTTGCAAATAGGCAATATTGGGTATTGTGTGATAGACATTGTGTCTAGACATGGTGCTTTGGCTTTGTCATACATGCCAAACCCCCATGCCCCATTTCCAAAGGTTAAGGTGAATTTACCTTGTGCAGCTATACTATTTCATTGTCTTGCAGGGCTCCAGATAAGTAATTAGTAATTGAGTATTGTCACTCCACCATTTCTGAAGCAATTGGGTATTTCAAAATTGTAATTGGGTAAAATAAAATCACACTACTGTTTACACATCAACATACAGCAATTATTGAATAGTTTGCTTCGAAATGAAAACACATCTTGGTATTTCATTACAATTGTCTCCAAGGAGACAATTCTAATGAAATACTAAGATGTGTTTTCATGGAAAATAAGAAAAAATATGCTTTATTTGTGGTTTGTTTATTGTTTTCTGCAGCATGATAAAGTACCACAATTTTTTTATTGCTTTTTGATACTCGCTACTTCTGATTTCAATTGGGTTTTTGGCAATTTTAATTGGGTATTTAAGCAAATACGCTGCTTATCTGGAGCTCTGGTCTTGTGTGAACAGTGTAGAGCCTGAGCAGCACATGCATCTTTTACCATTTGTTAGTTCTGGAACCAGCCTTTAGTCTTTTTACACATAATATTTGCAAACATTGTAACAATCTCATTAGGTTCTGCACTGTTTGCGGACATTTTGTTATTCCTAATAACAACACTCCTTTGTGATAATTGGAATAGTCTGAAAAATAATATTGGTGTACCATTCCAGCTACTAGTTATTAAACTAAATTATGCTAATCCAACCTAACCATTGCAGGCAGTTTTGAACCCACTGCAAGTGAAGAAGATACTGGAACGGATTCCCGATGAGGTAAACATCTATATGTGGCTGGAGAAATGGGGCTTATGTTTTTTTGTGGCTAGTCTATGGGATGTTGAACAGTGCAAACCCTGATCAGACCTGACATATGTAAGTTGGAAATTATTGTCAATATCTGAGTAAATGGTGAGTCAGATTTGAATTTACCCGAAAATAGTCGTCTGCTGATAATTCATATTTTGTCTTTTCTCTCAGTAAAAACGTGGTTTGGCAGCATTTTGGAATCATTTCCATTGGAAATGATTCTAAAGTGCTGCCAAACCAAGTTTTCGATGAGAAAAATGGAAAAATGGAAAAATATTCAGCAGCCGACACAAATTAATTCAGCATTGTAAGGGTTAAGGCATTTCTCTAAATGTTTTGCCAGCTTTTGTTTTCCTTTTGCAGACAGCATGACTGATTTTCGGGATAAATGTTTTTATCTGGTGGCTAGCTGTACATTGACTGATTTCATGCTGACCAATAAATAACATATCTGCATCAGGCATTGATATTTTATCTGTTTACCGATGCCAGGTGATGGTACTGAATGTTGTGAGTGCAATGATGCACAAACAAGACTGCGTTCTTTTCAATAAATACCACATCCTGCTTGCATTCAATAAAACCACATTCCTTTGTATTAAACATTACCTGATTAAATTCATATAATACATGCTACCCAGTAATTTACCGTGATTCTGGAGGGATTTATTTTCATGAAGGAAATATTTCCTCCTTGTCGTTTGCGAGACGTACTTGACGTCACGTTTTGACGTCATTTCCGGCGAAGAAACAAGTCGTAGCTAACGTCAACATTGTCAATTTTGACAACGTTATACACTGGTCAAAGAGCAAATTTCACATTTTTCGAAGAGCATGTAATATATAATTTATTCCACTACCATTTTGAAATACCGGATTTATTTCGTTGACATCTGTAAATCTGACAAAGAAACTAATGCTCCACACTCATTTCTTTATCGGATTTCCAGATGGAAATAAATCCCGTATTTCAAAATGGTAGTTGAATAAATTATATATTACATGCTCTTCGAAAAATGTGAAATTTGCTCTTAGACCAGTGTATAACGTTGTCAAAATTGACAATGTTGTATATTCGGCTTGAAAATTGTAGGAATTTCTTGGCCAGCCTCGGAATTCCTACACATTTCATAGTCTCACCTGATAAAACTTAACATACAAAGCTACTATAGTAATGAATGGAAGGAAGGCCTCATCCAGTATTCCCGCGACTTTTCCAAGTTTATATCCCCGATAAATTCAACAAAAAGGCCATTCATTCCTTATAATTCCAGCATTTGAAATAAATTCATCAAGAAAATGTGTTTATTTTCCGTTTTCATAAGAATTATTTTAACTGCGCCTGACGGTTACGGAAAGTAGTTCGGTATGGGAGTTTACTGGGATATAAATATTTGGACAGAGACTTGCTACGGACCAATCAAATGTTTGGGAATTGTGTAAATATTTTTGTGCTGGAATTATTGATCTTTATTTTCCATTACCAGGACATTCCATTACTGCTGATGAACTCGAACGTTGTCCACCCAAAAGACTTGATCCTCACCAGAATCCTGGTGCCACCAATCTGTATTCGACCATCAGTGGTGTCCGACCTCAAATCGGGAACGTAAGTCGTGTTTAAAGTATTCGGACACAATATATTAAGAAAAGCGCATGTAAATATATGGTTTACGATGTCAATGAGTGTCCCATTATTTACACTTATAGTTAGTGTGTTTGTACTGATTTATCACATTAACCATGTATTTGGATCTCATTTATTTCCCAAAACAAATGTCCGAATATGAGACACACCGTGTGATTTTGTTCCTAAGAACATGTGCGATATCTGTTGAAAAATATTTACAAAATTTACGATATTATCCGTAAATGATGTCGAAAGATGACGAATCATAAATTTGTTTAATAGAATTCTATTCCGCATTTGCTACAAACAAATTATATTTCATGAAAAATCACACATGTTCTTAATGACAGTGTTTGCTTTTTGCAGCTCAACTAAGTGAATTTTCAACTTTATTAGAGCATTTTCACTCCTCAATTTGAAACTTGATGAGTATTTTCCAATTATTGTGAGTATTTTGAACTCTCACTTTTGAAAATCACTGCATAGTCCGCTGAAATAAGTGTGTGGAATACCTTATCTGGAGCTCTGCCATTAGTGTAGAACCTTGAGATGTATCGACTATTCACGTCGCCTGATCCGAATTTAGCCATATGATTGGTTGATTTGGTTGATATGAATCACAAACTATTGGAACTTTGATTCAGATTTCACAACCAGGGCTCCAGATAAGGTGCAAATTGGCATATTTTACACACTTATTTTAGCAGAATACGCATTGATTATCAAAAGTGGGATTACAAAATACTCACAGCAATGCGAATTGACTAGTGAAAATACCGTAATAAAGTTGAAAATATACTTAGTTGAGCTGCAAAAAAATCAAACCGTGTTTGTTTTTTGCAGCTCAAATCAAATAAGTGAATTTTAAATTTGTTTTATTTTTTATCACTTCTCCCACATTTAATGATGAAGAATACGCATTGAATTTGAAATATGGGGGTATAATACTCTTTAGATACAAAACTTATCTGGAGCTCTGTCAAAACAGTGGCTGTTGATGTTTAACATATTTTGCATTTTACAGGAATGAAGACGACATCACCATGAAGCTAACGGAAATCATTTTCCTGAACGACGTGATCCAAAAACACCGGGCAACAGGGGCGAAGATGCAGATGATCATGGTATGGTGTGGCCAAATGTGTCCTGACAGTGAACGTGCTTGCCAAACCTCGGGAATTAAGCCTGAATTTCAGGCATCAGTGAACAGGGCTTTCAGTAGGCTGGGATGTTCATGTGTTGAAATTGTCGATTAACCCTTTGAACCCGAAAGCTCGCTATAGCGGTTTATTATGGAAACAGTGCAGATCCAGATGAGCCGGCTCGTAACGAGACATCTCATCAGGATCTGCACTTTTTGAAAATAATTTTCATATTTTGAGAACAAAAAATCCCCCCTTTTCATAAATGGAATAGTCTGAAAACCATTTTGTGACCGTTGGATTGGTTACAAAATTAACATATCAAAATCCATTCCAGTTACTTAGGGTTGAAAGGGTTACTATCCGTAGAGACAGGTTAATATTAAATGTGGCCTGTGTCCTGCATTTTCCAACCCATGACGAGTTAAAGAAGCTACCTAGGTTCGAAATACCCCAAAGGGTTATTACTGGAAACACTGGGTCAAGATGGCTTCCTGTAATGAATTTTAGACAGTATGTTCAAATGAGTGGTCACATCTATTATTGTGAAATAAGGAAAATGGAATTAAGTTGCATTACCCCTTTGAACCTGAAAGCCCGCTATAGTGGTGTTTGCAAACAGTGGAGATCCAGATGAGCCGGCTCGTAATGAGCCGTCTCACCAGTAGCAAATTTCATCAAAATTACAAAGTATACTTATTTAGCAAAGTATACTTTGAGGGAGTAATCATTTATTTTTCCCGAAATGTATTATTTCATATAGAACTAACGACTGCATATATTTGATGATTAAAAGTATGCAGAATTATTATACTTTATTTATTACATTATAACAGCCAATATGGCTGTGATAATGTAATAAATTCAGTCTAATAAATATTAATAAATTTATCCTTAAATTGAAAATTTCTGCCTCAAAGTATACTTTGGTAGATAAGTATACTTTGCAATGTTGGTGAAATAGGCTACAGGACCTGCACTTTAGGGGTGAAAGGCTTAAAATGTGCATTTGCCAAGAAGTATATTCTGAATGAAGTAGTGGGTTGATGGGTTGTGTATATTTTTAGGAAGACTGGGATTTCCTGCAGCTACAGGTGGCTCTGCTCTACAACAGCGAGACTTCTGGGATACCTCTGCACATGCAGGTAACGGGATGACCCAACATTTTTCAATAAAAAATCCACATATCCTCCGGTACGTTTTTATCTTTGGCTCTTTAGTTACCTGGGAGTTGAATTGGGTTATTGCCCATTATAAAAGTATTACGATTATTACTGATCCTACTGCTTTTGGGAGGGGCCAAGTGATTCTGGTGTGGCGAGGACCTGGCATCAGAACAGGATTATTCTGATTTCAGGGCTGAATATATAGTTTTGTTATTGTAAATATTCAGTTCTGATTTGGGACCCCCCCCCCCATTTGTACATGTACTTGAACATGTACATGTACTTGTACAGGTAATATATGGGATTTAGTACTAAACCCATTGACCCGGCCTTAAATGACCTTAGCTGTTGATAGGCCATTAAACCCCAACAAACAAACAAACAAAATGCGTCGCTGGTAAAGAAAAGGGACTGCATGGCACCCACAATATTGTAAATCTGCCTCCTTGCACATTCACTGCATATAGCAAATTCGTTTACCAACATTTATATGTGTGTTTCATTGATTAGTTGGTGGACAGGTCACACAGGTAAGGTTATTTTTTCTTGGACGGGTGCACAAAGCTATCTGTTCCCAGTGACATAAGCTCCCCAATGCAGTGTCAAAATGGGTTCTACTCAGTTGCCTGTCTTTGATATTTCTAGATAAACTGGGCACAGTTGCTCAAAACTTTTGTTAGCTGAACAGACTGTTAAATCCTTAACACTGTTATCATTATTATTAACAGCCAAAGAAATACACAAGGGGATTTGTGCAGAGGTTGAAGGGTAAACAGGGTCGTTTCCGTGGCAACTTGTCGGGGAAGAGAGTGGATTTCTCAGGAAGGACTGTGATATCACCCGACCCAAACATGGGCATTGATCAAGTATGTTGTGAGGCTTAAAACACACATTTGTTTGGGTGGGTATTGTGTATTGTAAGTTTTGTTTGTTGTATCTTTCCTACGTTACCTTCATAGTTAAATGGCAGATTAGGTGTTAGTTGGAAATGGCTGAATTCATTTGTGGCTGTTGACTGGAGAAAT
This sequence comes from Conchocele bisecta, assembly GCA_029237695.1. NCBI lineage: Eukaryota > Metazoa > Mollusca > Bivalvia > Lucinida > Thyasiridae > Conchocele > Conchocele bisecta. The sequence goes on along the minus strand of CM055267.1, from coordinate 79,240,177 downwards.
GGGGCTTTTGGGTTTTGCGACCAGTGTAGATCCAGATCAGCCTTTGCATCCGCAGTCTGATCAGGATCTGCACTGTTGGCCATTCCATCAATGAAACGCCCGTTATGCTAACAAGCAATATAGATCATTATCTTATCTAGCTACAAGAGTACGGCATTTGATCAGGAGCTACACTGGTCACAAATTCTCCAGTCACAACCATATTTTATGAAAGCAATGCAAATACTGATCTGCTCCTATACATGCTGCAAGCTGAATAAGACCATTTTATCTTACTGAGTCACATGCATGTCAAGAATCAACATAAAATTCACACATGTTATTATGACTTACACATGTAGGTTGCCGTGCCGATCCACGTAGCCAAGGTGATGACCTATCCAGATAAGGTGACGCCCGCCAACATAGAACTGATGCGCAAGCTGATCATCAACGGTTGTGACATCCACCCCGGAGCTAACTTCATACAGCAGAGACATACACAAATGAAAAGGTAGACTATACAAACTGCAGCTTAAAATTTAAATTTGAGTCAACACTTAGAAAAATAGGGAAAAAATAGTTAATAATTTTCAAATTTAAATTTAACAGTCACACTATGATTCAGAACAGCCTGCACTTCGGTGCTTTCTAACGGTATACTGTGTTCACAAATCAATTGGTGAAACACAAGTCCTGTTATTCACAAATAGTATGAATTATTATGTGGCTTCGGGATATCACTAGATCAGGCCACAAAGCCATATGCCCCATTGTCCAGTCACAGTCACAGACAATGCAAGATTACCTTATCCAAATATATCACAGGTTTCTGCGGTATGGGAACCGTGAAAAGATCGCCAAAGAACTGAAGTATGGGGACACGGTGGAGCGACACATGCTTGACGGAGATATCGTCCTGTTTAACAGACAGCCCTCCCTGCATAAACTCAGTATCCAGGCATTCTATGTAAGTACACTGCCGCATATAACAGAAATATGGATTTCACCCTTTAATTCGGCCTACAATGACCGTAGCTGTCGACAGGCAGTTAAACATCAAAAAATAAAATAAAGCATTTATTGCCAGTCTAGCTCTATATCTGTAGCCTATTTAACCAACATTGCAAAGTATACTTATCTAGCAAAGTATACTTTGAGGGAGTAATTTTCAATTTAAGGATAAATTTATAAATTTTTATTATACTGAATTTATTACATTATCACAGCCATTTTGGCTGTCATAATATAATAAATTCAGTATGTTAATTCTGCATACTTTTAATCATCAAATAGTTGCAGTCGTTAGTTCTATATTAAATAATGCATTTTGGCGTAAATAAATGATTACTCCCTCAAAGTATACTTTGCTAGATAAGTATACTTTGCAATTTTGAAGAAATTGGCTACTGGTAGTGCACTCCTGTAGCCTAATAATCATGGCAGGTTTTCCCCTGACTGAAGGACAAACAGTGCTCACCCTGTCTATTCTCCATGTTTCTCAAATATCCATTTTCAGAATATTCAATATTAATTTTAATGCAATATTTTGTCACTTGCACAAAAATGTCTCAAGCAGCCAGTATGTGGAAAGTGGGTGCAAGCGATGGGTAATTTAACGATCGGGGTTCATCCTTACCGGAATTCCTATTGGAGACCTGATTTGGCCCTCACATACGTCTTTGGCATTTTGTATGTGACAGTTGAATCTGGTTATACCCCTTATGTGAGTATTACGATTATTCGTAATCATATTTTAGGGGAAGGGGCCAAGTGACTTTGGTGTGGTATGGTCCTGCCACCAGGTCAGGTTATTCTAATTTCAGGGCTGAATATATTGTTTCTCGATTTAAATATTCAGTTCTGATTTTGGAATTTTCCCCCCAAATGCAGCAGGTTAAAACGGGATCGAACCCGTTTGCCCGGCCTTACATGACCTTAGCTGTTGATAGGCCGTTAAACACCAATAAACAAACAAACAAACAAACTCAAGCAGCCACGTTTTTGTTTTGTATTCCATAGCTTCATAAATAATGACTCTGAACTTATCAATTATATAAATTACTGATACTTCTCTTCAATTCTTGGTAATAGTATTAGCATTTGAGTAAACGAATAGTGATTTTGACAAGATACACATAGCTGTCTGCACCTTGTTACAGGCGAAAATTAAGCCCCATCGGACATTCCGGTTCAACGAGTGTTGCTGTAACCCGTTCAACGCGGACTTTGACGGAGATGAGATGAACCTCCACCTGCCACAGACAGAGGAGGCCAAGGCTGAGGCCATAATCCTCATGGGGGTAGGTGCTTATTGGTTGTCCCCTCGCCGACAATTGGGGGTAAATCCGTGGTGGTTCTATTGATCACAATTGAGACACGCCATATGATTTTGTACCTTCGGACATCTGCGTAATTTTATGAAATACGTTTTCAAAATTTACAATATTTTCCGTAAATGGCGTCAAAACTTGGCAAAATTTGTTTCTATATTATTATTATATTCCGAATGTATTTATGAAAAATATTGTAAATTTTGTAAACATATTTAATGAAATTACACATAGTTCAGAAAGGACAAAATCACATGGCGTGTTTCATATACATCTGCTTCTGTTAATGGTGACTCCATCCTTACTTCATTGGTGAATTCATTCTTTCTGGGATCTGGTGTGGTAAGGACACTACTCAGTTTTAAAAATGCTCATATTGACCTGATAAGAATATCCGGGTTACAATGAATAGAAAGAATACTTCATTGGTTGGATGGCATCACAGACATTACCAAATGACATTAGTATAATGATGCCACACAAACAAGTCTGTGTTATTTTCACCGAAAACTATTTTATATTTGATCATCGGCTAGCATAAAATGGTACCTGATATACAGAATTCCAGCTTAGTGGCTGTTGATAAAAAGTTCATTATACTCAGCTCGGAAATGGTATGAATTCCCCGGCAAGCCTTGGAATTTGCACACGTTTCCTAGCCTTGCCTGATAGATAAACTTGATATAAAAAAACATTTGACTCGTACAGTGGAACCTCTAACCAGACACTAATAAAACACCTGTGATCTTATTTTTACATTCTTAGTCATGATACTGTCTGTTCGTGATCACATAGCACACAACTATGGCTCAGAATGATCAAATGCCTGATTTACAGGGTGTCCGGTTTAGAGAGGTTTCACTGTATTTTCTATTTCTGCTTGTTCCAGTCCAAGTCTAACATTGTGACACCGAGAAATGGGGAGCCCTTGATTGCTGCCATACAGGACTTTATCACTGGTATGTACACATTATCTGTCTACGCCAGTGACAACACAGCTATGCTGTTTGATTGGTGGTTGATTTGGTTGTTAGGCTAGTTGGTAGAGAGAGCTCTTCAATATCGGAGGTCACAGGTTCAATGCATACCCTGTCATAAAAAATTCTTCCATAGTATTTCCATTCCACTGTAGCCTATTTCATCAACATTACAAAGCATACTTATCTAGCAAAGTATACTTTGAGGGAGCAATCATTTATTTTTCCCGAAATGCATTATTTCATATAGAACTAAACACTGCCTATATTTGATGATTAAAAGTTTGCAGAATTATTATGCTGAATTTATTACATTATCACAGCCATTTTGGTTGTGATAATGTAATAAATTCAGTATAATAAAAAATAATAAATTTATCCTTAAATTGAAAATTTCTCCCTCAAAGTATACTTTGCAATGTTGGTGAAATAGGCTACTGGTATTTTGGCCTGGAAACCTTTTTCATACGTGCCTTGAAGTCTGTGTTGTGAACACCATGTGAACCATCTCGACATATATGTCCATGAGAATTAATGAAAATAAAATGTTCAAAAATAATTCATATCCGTAAAGGTGTATTCAGAAAGTAATGGGTTAAATTCAGCCTGCTTTGTAAAATCATGTAAAATCATTTATTTAGTTATCTGTATCAATTTCCTCATGAACAGGTGGGTACCTGATCACACAGAAAGACGTTTTCTTCGACCGGAGCCGCACCTGTCAGTTGTTATCGTCTATTCTCTCCTCCACGGATGAAAATGTGAAGATTGACATTCCACCTCCTGCTATCGTGAAGGTACGTAGCGATGTTCTCTAAGTTAGTAACCATGGTATTTTACCATGTCTGAAATCTTGGCCCATGCAAATGGACCTTTCTGAGCATGCATTCTCAGCATCATGATGTTTGATTGATTGAGTCTGAGCGGTGTGAATCTAACTGCTTGATTTCGAGTAAGGATTTTGACAACATGCTCTGAAAGTTTTATAACAATCAATACCATTAAATATCAATATCTCAATTGGGCCACTGGCTGAAACATAGACGTTCAAATGTGTGTTACCAGCCCAGCCATTGAACCTCTACTTTTCACCATTTACCCACTGACGGAGGGTAACTAGCGAAACCAATGATTATTATCCAACTGAGTGTACATGCAAGAGAATGACCAAGACCTTGTTGCAAATGTGATAAGCCCCATTCCTGCTGTAGCCGGCCCGCCTGTGGACGGGGAAGCAGATATTCGGCGTACTACTGAAGCCCAACAAGGCGTGCCCTGTGAAGGCCAACCTGCGGACCAAGGGCAAAAACTACTCCACTGGCGAGGACATGTGCTACAATGACTCGTGTACGTTGTAATACGGTGGAACCTCTCTAAACCGAACACAAGGAAACATCTGTGATCTATTTTTGATGAGTTTCTTGGTCATTTATCTCAGGGGTTAATGTCTGTTCGTGATAGTGTAGGACACAGTTATGGCTCAGAAAGATCAAATGCTTGATTTACAGTGAAACCTCTCTAAACCGGACACCCTGGGGACCTCCCAGGGTGCCCGGTTGGAGAGGTTTCACTGTATTGGGGAACATCACACCTTCACCCACATGTACTTGTACAATTAGTCGCGTTAGTAAGGCTTATCAGGCCTCGACAAATTCGTAATTGGAATTCAACTTGTGCATTCCTGCATATATTTTTATACCACCTATGCGATAGCAAGAGAGGCATATTGCGTTGCTCTTAAGGCTCTGTACATCTGTCTGTACGTCCGTCTGTGTACATTTACGTCAAAAAGTTGAAACGTTTGAAAGAGTTTCCCCAGTTAGAGTCCAGTATGCCATGGGGGCATGCATATCCATGTTTTACTAACATAATGTCTAGTTAATGTTTATGCCACACTGTCTGTTCAAATTACTACTCGTCCGTTTAGAAAATTCACTCGCCAATACGAGTGGACGAGTGGATTTGTTGATGTCTGCTTATGGTACTCATTGCAAACTACAATATACATGTACATGTATATATATTTTCTGTGACCTTGACCTACTTCTTTCAATCACCTAGCTATTTTCAATGTTAAACCACTAACCTAACATCCAATAGTGCAGACCCACATCAGACTGATCTGTGTCTACACTGGTTGCAAAGGCCCATTTATTCAGACTGCATTAGGCCATAGGCCCCATTTTCCCAGTCACAGGCAAAAATATGTGATTTTTATGTTAATTATTGCAGTTGTGGTGGTGAGAAACAGCGAGCTGCTCTGTGGATCCATGGACAAGGGGACGTTGGGATCGGGCTCTAAAAATAACATTTTCTATGTGATTCTGCGCGACTACGGTGAAATTCACATCGCCAAGTGTCTGGCTAGGCTGGCTCGACTTTGTCCCGCATATCTCAGTATGTATCGTTCATTCATTCTGTTTCTTACATGGTACTTGACATAAAGCAATTTGACTTGGATGCTAAAGTACAATAAATACTCCATAGGTACCAATTTTCCCCTGTCCGTCTGTGGTGGGTGGTGGTCGGGCGAATGAGACGGCGTAAATTAACGGTATGGGTTCCTCCTTATAGGAATCGCTATTTGCCTGGTTTGGCCCTCAGGTACTTTTTAGCTCGACTATTCGAAGAATAAGTAGAGCTTATGTTGTCACCACGGCGTCGGCGTCGGCGTCACCGTCACGCCTTGGTTAAGGTTTTTAGTCAAGCTTGTATATGGAATACTACTGGCCCTACACCCACCATACTTGGACAACTTCATGTCCTAGTGATGTACATCAATAACCCCTGATCTATATTTGACCTTCACCTACATTTCCTCTTGAATTACTTAGTTAATTCCCCTTGGTTAAGGTTTTTAGTCAACCTTGGTTACGGTTTTTAGTCAAGCTTGTACATGGAATACTATTGTCCATACAGACACCATACTTGGACAACCTTTTCTCATAGGGATGTACATCAATAACCCCTGGTCTATATTTGACCTTGACCTACATTTCCTCTTCAATTACTTACTTAATTCCCCTTGGTTAAGGTTTTTAGTCAAGCTTGTATATGGAATACTCCTGGCCCTACACCCACCATACTTGGACAACTTCATCTCCTAGGGATGTACATCAGTAACCCCTGATCTATATTTGACCTTGACCTACATTTCCTCTTTAATTACTTAGTTAATTCTCTTTGGTTAAGGTTTTTAGTCAACTTTGTAGATGGAATACTCCTGGCCCTACACCAACCATACTTGGACAACTTTATCTCCTAGTGATGTACATCAACAACCCCTGACCTATATTTGACCTTGACCTACATTTAACCTTGAATTACCTAGTTAGTTCCCCTTGGTTAAGGTTTTTAGTCAACCTTGGTTAAGGTTTTTAGTCAAGCTTGTACATGGAATACTATTGTGCATACAGACACCATACTTGGACAACCTTTTCTCATAGGGATGTACATCAATAACCCCTGATCTATTTTTGACCTTGACCTACATTTCCTCTTCAATTACTTAGTTAATTCTCCTTGGTTAAGGTTTTTAGTCAAGCTTGTATATGGAATACTACTGGCCCTACACCCACCATACTTGGACAACTTCATCTCCTAGTAATGTACATCAATAATCCCTGATCTATATTTGACTTTCACCTACATTTCTTCTTGAATTACTTAGTTAATTCCCCTTGGTTAAGGTTTTTAGTCAACCTTGGTTAAGGTTTTTAGTCAAGCTTGTACATACTCCTGGCCCTACACCAACCATACTTGGACAACTTCATCTCCTAGTGATGTACATCAACAACCCCTGACCTATATTTGACCTTGACCTCCATTTAACCTTCAATTACTTAGTTAATTCCCCTTGGTAAAGTTTTTTAGTCGACCTTGGTTAAGGTTTTTAGTCAAGCTTGTAGATGGAATACTATTGTGCATACAGACACCATACTTGTATAACTTTTTCTCATAGGGATGTACATCAATAACCCTTGACCTATATTTTACCTTCACCTACATTTAACCTTGAATTACTTGCTTAATGTTTATAGTCAAGCTTGTATATGGAATACTATTGTGCATACAGACACCATACTTGGATAACTTTTTCTCATAGAGATGTACATCAATAACCCCTGACCTATATTTGACCTTGACCTACTTTTATCATTGGAGTACTTAGTTATTTCCCCTTGGTTAAGGGTTTTAGTCAAGCTTGTATATGGAATACTCCTGGGCCTACAGCAACCATACTTGGAAAACTTCATCTCCTAGTGATGTACATCAATAACCCTTGACCTATATCTGACATTGACCTACATTTAACCTTGAATTACTTAATTAATTTCCCTTGGTTAAGGTTTTTAGTCAACCTTGGTTAAGGTTTTTCTGCAGGCCGCAGCCACCTTGTTTGTCAAGCTATGTGTACATCGACAACCCTCGTAGTCGAGCTATGCTGTTCTCCTACATCTCTTGTTTATCTTTGGCTCTTTAGTTACCTGGGAGTTTAATTGGGTTATTGCCCATTATAAAAGTAGTAAGATTATTACTGATTGTACTGCTTTTGGGAGGGGCCAAGTGATTCTGGTGTGGCGAGGACCTGGCATCAGATCAGGATTATTCTGATTTCAGGGCTGAATATATAGTTTTGTTATTGTAAATATTTGGTTCTGATTTTGGGATTTTCCCCCCATTTGTACATGTACTTGAACATGTACATGTACTTGTACAGGTAATATATGGGATTTAGTACTAAACCCATTGACCCGGACTTAAATGACCTTAGCTGTTGATCGGCCATTAAACCCCAACAAAGAAACAAACAAACTGTCCGTCAGTGCGCCTTTCCAATTCTTTACCTGTATGTCCGTCCATAGCATTTGTTTCAGGTATTTAATATGACATAGATAATACTAAATTCACAAACATATTTCAGAACCTTTGTATGTTTTGTTTCTACAAAGACTCTGCGAGTGCATTGAATGAGTCAAGTGCGATGATTGTTAAACACTAACCAACTAATCAGTGAATCCTAATTTCCTATTGCAGGCAACCGAGGGTTCTCAATCGGCATTGGGGATGTTACGCCAGGATTGGGACTTGTTAAGGCCAAAAATATGCTGCTTGAAGATGGGTAAGAAACTGGGTCCGTGTTCGTAACTTTTATGATCTGTGGCTGTGGTTACAAAACAAATTTCTTCGTCAAACCACTGATTATAACAGTTTTCAGACCTTATGCTTAAATTCAAATACAGTGAAACCTCTCTAAACCGGACACCCTGGGAGGTCCCCAGGGTGTCCGGCTTTAAAGAGGTTTCACTGTAAATCAGGCATTTGATCATTCTGAGCTATAATTATGTGCTATGTGATCACGAACAGACATTATCACCTGAGATAAATGACCAAGGAACTCATCAAAATTAAGATCACATGTGTTTTCTTGGTGTCCGGTTTAGAGAGGTTCCACTGTAGTTTGATTTAATGAGCTGAGCTTGGCTTTAAATGACAATGCCATATATCAGAGAGCTATAGAGAGCTGACCGTGTACTAGCCAGTCTCTGTATCCTTCACTCTCCTCTCTGTATGCATGCAAAGGTGGGAAATGAATATCTGCTGTTGTTTACATGTGTGTCTTATTTCTTAATAGAAACATTTGCCACCATACTAGTATCATCTCCAATGGTTGTGTTGAGAAAAAAGTAAAGAGAAAATTAATCAACAGCAGACATCGCAGTTTAATTTAACATCAGGATGAGACAACTTGTAACATGTCAGCTCATCTCTGCATCTATAGTGTTTGCACATTGGATTTGTAGCTTGTGTGTTGAAAGTGTTAAAATGTGAGTGGCATGCGCTAGTAAAAGTGAACCCAATCAATCAATCAATCAATCAATCAGCCAATCAACAAACCAACCAACCAACGATGTCAATATGCATTGGATATATACTATTCTGTGGTTTACTGTGTTAACATTTGAGTTGGCATTTTATTACAATGTATATAACTTACCGGTATTAAACCAATCACTAAGAGGCACCATTGTGTCCGTAGGTATGTAAAGTGTGACGGCTATATCCGCGACCTGGAGGACGGTAAACTGACCACACAGCCGGGATGTACCGTCGACGAGACACTTGAGGTCAGTATCTCCATCCCCCATAATTAACCCCTCGCCGAGAGGCAAGAGTGCATATAGGGTTAATCCATGAACGTATGTAACGTTTTTCATTTTTCAATAAACCGTTTCACCGATTTGCTTAATATGTGGCCACAATATGTATATATGGATGTTGCTTTGTTTTGCATACAACCCACACCGCCCGCCAGGTCAAGGTCACTGAGGACTTGTGACCACCTTGTTTGTGAGGTGTTGTAAGGCAAATTATTTTTTCCTATTATCAAGGCTGCCAGCAAAGAGGATTAGCTTTGTAATAATGATGCTCTTGTTTTCATTTTCATTCTTTATTTCTTTATGTACTGCTATACCCCGTCGTGGGGATTTTAACAGGTTGCAGCTCTGTAGCCTATTTCATCAACATTGCAAAGTATACTTTACTAGCAAAGTATACTTTGAGGGAGAAATTTTCAATTTTTTGAAAAATTTATTAGTTTTTAGCCAGGTTTTTTGAAAAAAAATCCAGGCTATTGGATTGGCGAAAGCCGAGCGGGCGGCGGGCGGGCGGCGTCCACAATCAATGTTAAGTTTTCGTGTTTGAGTCCATTTCTTTGTTACTGTACCACCTAGGACCACCAAACTTTCACAGCTTCATAATCAAGGGGTGCCCACCACATATCACTATCCAACATGTTACTTTTTTTTTAACTTCACCCATTTTTTCCGCGCAGTCGACTTAGCCATTTTCAATGTTAAGTTATCGCGTTTTCAATGTTAAGTTTTCGTGTTTAAGTCCATTTATTTGGTACTGTACCACCTAGGACCACCAAACTTTCACAGCTTCATAATCAAGGGGTGCCCACCACATATCACTATCCAACATGTTACTTTTTTTTTAACTTGACCCATTTTTTCCGCGCAGTCGACTTAGCCATTTTCAATGTTAAGTTTTCGCGTTTACAATGTTAAGTTTTCGTGTTTAACTCCATTTCTTTGGTACTGTACCACCTAGGACCACCAAACTTTCACAGCTTCATAACCAAGGGGTGCCTACCACATACAACTATCCAACATGTGACCATTTTGTTACCTTCACCTATTATTTCTACGTAATTAACATTTTAACGTATGTCTGGTTAAATTTTTTGGTTAAAACTTTTTCGTTATACTATATCTCTGCAACTGCTTCGCCCATTACCTTGAAACTTCACATGGGTGTTTATCATCGTCCATATTTTCATTCTAACCCCCAACCGTGCGGCCCCTGTGCGCAATGTCAAGGTCAAATTACTTTTAATTTATTTGTTAAAGTTTTTTCGTGTACTATATCTCTGCAACTGCTTCACCCATTACCTTGATACTTCACATGGGTGTTTATCATCATTGTCGCACCCGCTTGCGGAAAGCGCGATATCGTCGGCATTTTGGCATACGTCCGTCCGTCCGTACGTCCGTCCGTCCGTCCGTACGTCCGTGTGTCCGGTTAAAGTTTTTTCGTTAAAGTTTTTCCATCTACTATATCTATTTTTTTTAGTGTCCATGCCTCGCCCCAAGGTGCGACATGCAGGCCACGGCCATCTAGTCTACAAAAAGTGGGTATAATTATGTTATCCAAGTGTCCATGCTTGGAAAAAACCTGGCCTTCGTGGCTTTGCCTCGTTTCTTGTTATTATGGCTGTGATAATGTAATAAATTCAGTATAATAATTCTGCATACTTTTAATCATGACATATATGCATTTGTTAGTTCTATATGAAATAATGCATTTCAGGAAAAATAAATGATTTCTCCCTCAAAGTATACTTTGCTAGTAAAGTATAGTATACTTTGCAATGTTGATGAAATAGGCTACTGGAGCTACACTGGTCACAGATCCCATAAGCCCCAATGGAAATGATTCTAATGTGCTGCCAAACCATACTATAATGGAGAAAAATGACAAAATATGCGGATGCACAGGCTGATCTGGATCTACACTGGTTGCAAAACCCTTGTTAGAAGCATGACAGGTGTTTCATTGATGGAATGGCAAACAGTGCAGATCCTGATCCGACTGTGCGGATGCACTGGCTGATCTGGATCTACACTGGTTGCAAAACCCATAATCGCAATTTCTCCCGTCACATCCATACGTGGCTGTGACTAAAGAACTGAGGCTTCTGTGATTTTTTTTAACGTCTAGATTTTGTCTGCCAGTGCACTCTAGCAGATGGATATGAATATATAGAGGATCTCAAACAGTTTTACTGAGTCTCTATTGCTTCTAATGATTTTTAAACCATGATAATATCAACGTCAAACATCATTGCTTTGTTGTGTCATTGGAACGTCATTTGGAACATCTTCAGTTTGTTCACTTTGCATAACATTTACCAATTCGTAATTATGGCAATTCCGTCAGTATATGACCTTGTTGTTGCAGTTAAGTGGACATTAAACTCCAATCAATTGATTGTTCACTAATAAAAACGCATATATATATTTTTACAAGCCAATTATTAGGTCTTTTCTCTGATCTTTGAAATGGTCGGGTCGTCGTCCTCTCGTAGAGAACAAAACTTTTTTCAAGAATTTATTGTTTTGGTTACCGTAAGTAATATATATGCGCATGCACAACAAATTTGACTTATTCCATAAATAAGCATCATTTAAATTGTTGGTGTGCAAACTGACCTAATAATTTTTAGATTTTATTTCTGTATTTGTGATGATCTAATTTTGTATACGCAGGCGATGATCCTGAAGGAGCTGTCAGTGATCCGTGACCACGCGGGCAAGGCTTGTCTCCGCGAACTCCACCGCAGCAACAGTCCCCTCACCATGGCCGTCTGTGGCTCCAAAGGTAGATGGAAGGTTTTAGAATGATGTTGAAAACTATGTTTTAAAATGTGAAGACCAAACTATCTACATAGACCAAAATATCTGCATATTGTGAAGATGTTTTTGTTTATCGTAAAATGCAGAAAATACTAATGTTCATCTGTATCTTAAAGGGGTAACTTTCTTAATTACCTGAAAACTTATGTTAGTATTAGACTGCAGAAGTGAGGTAGATGACCAGTAGCCGATTTCATCAACATTGCAAAGTATACTTTCCTAGCAAAGTATACTTTGAGGGAGAAATTTTCAATGTTAGGATCAATTTATTAATTTTTATTATACTGAATTTATTACATTATCACAGCCAATTTTGGCTGTGATAATGTAATAAATTCAGTATAATAATTCTGCATAGTTTTAATCATCAAATATATGCAATTGTTAGTTCTGCATGAAATAATGCATTTCGGAAAAATCAATGATTGCTCCCTCAAAGTATACTTTGCTAGGAAAGTATACTTTGCAATGTTGGTGAAATAGACTACAGAAACTACACTTCAATATCTCAATTTGCTCCATTTTGTTGTGATGGCATTCACTTATGCTTCATCATATGTTCCAGGCTCGTTCATCAACATTTCCCAGATGATTGCGTGTGTCGGACAACAGGCCATCAGTGGCAAGCGGGTACCAAACGGGTTCGAGGACAGAGCATTGCCACATTTTGAACGTCATTGTAAGTAGTTTAGACAAGTGATTCAAATAGTCATGGAAGTGGCAATTATTGCTATTGTCGCCAAATTAAGGAAACATGTTATTGCATTTAAAATCAGAGCTCCAGATAAGCTGTGTATTTGCTTAAATACCCAATTAAAATTGCCAAAAACCCAATTGAAATCAGAAGTAGCGAGTATCAAAAAGCAATAACAATTTTGTGCTACCTTTATCATGCTGCAGAAAACAATAAAGAGACCACAAATATAGCATATTTTTTCTTATTTTCCATGAAAACACATCTTGGTATTTCATTAGAATTGTCTCCAAGGAGACAATTCTAATGAAATGCCAAGACCTGTTTTCATTTCGAAGCAAACTATCCAATAATTGCTGTCATTTGATGTGTAAACAGTAGTGTGATTTTATTTTACCCAATTAAAGTTTTGAAATACTCAATTGCTTCAGAAATGATGGAGTGAAAATACTCAATTACTACATGTAATTCCTTATCTGGAGCCCTGTATAATAATTTCCTAGCCTTGTCTGACATAGAAACTAGCTTGTATTCTGTATGTCCGTGACTTCCAGCGAAGGACCCGGCTGCGCGCGGGTTTGTGGAGAACAGTTTCTACTCGGGGCTGACCCCGACCGAGTTCTTCTTCCACACGATGGGGGGCCGGGAGGGGCTCGTGGACACGGCCGTGAAGACTGCCGAGACTGGCTACATGCAGAGGCGTCTGGTCAAGGTAACTGCTCAATCAAATATGAGACATGCCATGCGATTTTTCTTGAAATATATGCACAGAAAGTGTTACATTTTCTGTAAATAACGTCATAGCAATATCGTAAATTTTGTAAATATTTTTCATATATCACACATGTTCTTCGGTACAAAATAGCATGGCATGTCTCATATGGTCTCTGATTGCTAAAAGCTTTTTAATTTAAACTTTATTTATTTTACAATGATTACAAACGAGCGTGAGAGCATTTAATCAAATGCTTTCAATGGCACAGATGGAGGCCTAAGGGTGGGCTTTAATGTGTAAGGAAACCGTAGTACATGTACCTGGGCCCCGTTTCACTAAACTTTGTACGACTAAAATGTTCGTAAGTGCAAATTTAGGATCGTCTGGAAATTTCAATTGATGGATTTTCATTTATTGAACATAGGCTGCATATGCAGCCTATGCTCAATAAATGTAAATCCAATAATTGTTTACAAGAAAACATTGTTAAGGTGACATTTACAGACTATCATAATTTTGCAGTAACACATGTTTTAGTGGTAGAAAGTTTAGTGAAACGGCCCCCAGGTGGGAACTGACTTGTCCGGTCTGGCGAACACCTTACCTTCTCATATACTGCCCAAGATCTTTTAGAAGCAAACTCGTCTACATGACCTTAGCTGTTGGTGGTTTGTTATGTTACTGGCTTTGTTTCTCCTTATATGGGCAACACAAACTACTGCTGCTCCTCCGCACACTGGTGTAATTCACTGTTATGTTTATGTAAACTACAGGATAACATTTAACCCTTAGAATGTGGGAAATGTAAATTGTCATCTGCTGTTATTTTATATTTTGTCTTCCTTCCCAATAAAAACATGAATTAACAGCACTTTAGAATCATTCCAATTCTTTGTTTTTGATGATAAAAAATAAAAATAACACACCAACAGCAGACGACAAAATTTCATTCAGCAATAAATCTCTCATTCTCTGTTTTTGATGAGAAAAAAATTAAAATAACACCAACAGCAGATGACAAAATTTAAATTGGCATTTTTTGTATGCCAGAGCCTGGAGGACCTGTGTTCCCAGTACGACCTGACCGTGCGCAGCTCCACGAGTGACATTGTCCAGTTCATATATGGGGCCGACAGCCTTGATCCTGCGGCCATGGAGGGCAAGGACCGGCCCGTTGACTTCAACCGTGTCTTTGACCACGTCAGGGTAGGTATTGACATTGTCCAGTTCATATACGGGTCTGACAGCCTTGACCCTTCGGCCATGGAGGGCAAGGACTGTCCCATCAACTTCCACTGCATCTTTGACCATTTCAGGGTAGGTATAGCAAGGCAAGTGATGGCTGGAATCGAGAATTTAGGAAAAAAATGATGCTGAATTTCTTAAATTATTACCAAAAATATTGAAGGGGTCAGTGGAAGGGCTTGGGCCCTTTATTTGATCAATTTATTTTATATTTTCAAAATAAATATTACATCTCTACAAGTTTCCACACCTGGACCAAATAATCTTGTGTGGCAAAGACATCTGGGCCCATGTTTTATAGGCATAGCCTCATTTAGTATGAAGTCAGTAAACTTGCTTAATGAAAGTCATATTCAATGATAACTCGTGTTAAGATCCTCAATGTAGGTAATGCCTTTTCCATGTTTCCCTGATCAGGCTGTGGCATGGACGACATGTCGCGATGAACCGTCATTGACTGGCAGTGAACTTGTGGCAGCCGTGGATCTCAGTCTGGCTGAACCTCGCTTTAACTGCTGCAGCAAAGACTTCAAGAATGAACTAAGGTCGGTTAACCCTTAGAATGTGAGAAACAAAAATTGCCATCTGCTGTTGTATTATATTTTGTCTTCTTTCACAATAAAAACATGGTTTGACAGCATTTTAGAATCATTTCCAATGGAGATGATTCTGAAGTGCCGTCAAACCATGTTTTTGATAATCAAAATGAAAAATAAACAGCAGACAACAAATTGTATTTCAGCATTGTGAGGGTTAATGCATCAATTTGTATGAGGGAAAACCTACAGCAAAATTTAATGAACATTCTGATACTGATTGGTGGAAGATTCACCATTTAATTACTTTGATTGCTTGAGGCTGAACCACTTTAACCCTTAGACCGCTACTCACAACAATTGTCGTCTGCTGTTGCTTTTATATCTTGCCTTTTTTCTCAATAAAAACATGGTGCTGTCAAAGCATGTTGTGAATTATTCTAAAGTGCATGTTTTTGATGATACAAATGGAAAATAGAAAATAAACAGCAGACAACAAAGAAAATAAGATAGCGATCTAAGGGTTAATATAAGTATACATGTTGAAAACATACTCTGTAAGGTTTATAGCCATGAGCTTGGTTGCTCAACAGGTCAAAGACGTTATTATCATTGTCTGTGAAATGCAAATTTCCACAATGATCAGAATTCACCATTTGTTAGGTTATACTTAAAGGTGGAAATTGCCTTGAACGCTTGCCATACCCAGACATATAATTCTATTAAGGGGCCAAATGTTGATTTGTGATGGTGACGTGGGGCTGACACAAACCTCGGAGCTATATATAGCTACGTGCATTTAATAGGGGACTTCTCAGGTCCAATACAGATGTGTAATTCCGTGTAGTTAATGTGTGCACTAATCTACACCGTTCTATGATACTTATAAATGTTTTACAGGGTGTTCATAGAATCATTTGGAGCGAATATCGACTCGACACGTCGGCGTTTTGGTGTTGACGTGCATGACCATGTACCTCCAGTGTTGTACCAGCTGGAGCGAGTTACACGCACCCAGGTCGCCTCGTTCCTCGACATCTGTAAGGACAAGTTCATGCGGGCCTGTATAGAGCCGGGTACGTATAGTGTATAGACCAGTCTTATTAATAGGTTACTGAACTTAGAAAATCACAATTACCTTCCCTTAGTACAACTTCTGGGGGATTCTTGACATTAGAATTGGTGGAATTTGTCAGTTTGAATATGACAGTTCGTCGTCACATTGCTTAGTTTAAACTAAGCAATGTGACGTCGAACTGTCATATTCTGCCAATTATGATGCCCCAGAAGGGAGGGAAGTCACTTGTGATTTACCAAGTTTGGTAAGCTATTTATAAAATAATAAGACTGATGATCTATAATGGTTATGAGAGGTGAATGCCAGACGTTAAGCTTCCAAATATGAAATGCATATTGAATGGAATGGTGTTGCTGGGCTGTTAAACACCATCAACTTAAAATTAATTATTTGAACAAATATTGTAATGATTGGATCAGGTCTGAGC
This sequence comes from Conchocele bisecta, assembly GCA_029237695.1. Lineage (NCBI taxonomy): Eukaryota > Metazoa > Mollusca > Bivalvia > Lucinida > Thyasiridae > Conchocele > Conchocele bisecta. The sequence continues at coordinate 79,223,212 of CM055267.1, read as the reverse complement.
GAAGCCTAGTCGCAGCCAATTACACTGAATGATTTTGCTTACATTTTCCTCGAATCAATGTTGAGATTTACCTACTCACCTGTTTGCAGCAGATCTGAGACCATGATCATAAAACTTTGAGCATGCACTCAAAATTTAAACTCATTTAGAAACAGATTGCTTCAGTCCGACACTGGTTACTTTTGAGCATGTGATGATTTATAATAGTTGGTTCTTTTGTTAATCAATCCATCAATCCACCAATCAAGCAATGAATTCACCAGCCCATCAACAACTATATTACAGGTACAGCAGTGGGTGCCATCTGTGCCCAGAGTATCGGGGAGCCCGGGACACAGATGACCTTGAAGACCTTCCACTTCGCTGGGGTCGCCTCCATGAGTATCCTTATTACATGCTCAGAAAATGTTATTAAACATATGCTGTGGTCTCACTGTACCTTTCATTCTCAAACTCCTTGAGATGTAAAAAAAATAACTAAGCTTGAGTTGACAGGCCATTAAATATCAATCAATCAATCAATCAATAAACCGGTACTACTGTTATGACCTTGACATTACGAGACATACCCAGGGTGTGTTGCGAATCAAGATCATGAACATGTTAAATCAATCAATTGATCAATCAAGTAAGCAAGCAAGCAACCAACCAAACAGCCAATCAATCAACCAACCAAATCAACCAACCAAACAATCAATCAACCAACCAAATCAATCCAATAATCAATCAACTACTGTTATGCCCTTGACGATGTTAGACATCACCCAGGGTGTGCCTCGTATCAAAGAGATCATGAACGCATCCAAGAACATCAGCACCCCCATCATCACGGCTCACCTCAACACGAACGATGACGCCGAGTTTGCCAGGGTCGTGAAGGGCAGGATCGAGAAAACCACTCTCGGGGAGGTATGTATATGTTTGTTTGACTGACGAACAATGCAGACTACAATGGTCTCAAATGCACAGCAGGGCCGTTTCACTAAACTGAACTAAAATGTTTGTAAGTGCAAAATTATTATCACATTATTTCACATTAACAATGTTTTCTTGTAAACAATTACTGGATTTACATTTATTGAGCATAGGCTGCATACGCAGCCTATGCTCACTAAATGTAAATCCATCAATTGAATTTTCCAGACGATCCTAAATTTGCACTTATGAACATTTTAGTTGTACAAAGTTTAGTGAAAATGCCCCCCTCGTCTACACTTGTCACAATTGCTGTAGTCTCAATTTCTTTTACTGTTGGAAGCATAACAGGTATTTCACTGACTGAATGGCGAACAGTACAGAGCCTGATACCATTGCGGTACACAGGCTTATCCAGGCCTATACCGGTGACAAAGGTCATAAGCTCCATTTATGTTACTGTTTGTTTGAGCAGTGTATACCATGATAGGTGTGTGCACTATTCAGGCTGATTTGGACGTAGACTGGTTGCAAAACTTTAGATAGTAGGTTGGTCTACACTGGTTACAAATGCTGTACGTGTTTATGCAACCCTCTGGGAGGGTGGTGTATACACACAGCTTGTTGGCTATAATGTCCGATTATCAGGTCTCTATTGTTGGGCGAAACTATATATATATATGTAGCTGTGACTGGAGAAATGGGGATTATGGGTTTTGCGACCAGTGTAGATCCAGATCAGCCTGTGCATCCGCACAGTCTGATCAGGATCTTCACTGTTCGCTATTCCATAAGTGAAAAGCCTATCATGATTCACTCAAGCAAAATATATCATTATGAGGCTACATGAGTGTGCTATTTGATCATGAGCTACACTGGTCAAAAATCCCATACACCCCATTTCTCTAGTCACAGCCACACATATAGATATAAACTGCTTAGTTTTGTTTACTATACCATGTACATTGTACCTATTTGGTCTATCTTGTCAACAGTTTGTATTCCATGCTGGTGAACATTTAACCCTTTTCGATCAATTTCAATCAGTTTTCTCCATTCACAGTGATATGTGTGACGTTGGCTGTTATTGCAGGTGTCCGAGTACCTGGAGGAGGTGTTTCTGCCCGACGATTGTTTTATTCTTGTCAAACTGGACCTGGAACGTATACGGCTACTCAAGGTGGGTCACGCTGGGCTCAAACGGTTATTGTTACATGACTGCCGTTGTTTGACACCGCTCACAGCCGTGTTCAAACGTACAGCGCATGCTATTTGACCATGGCTGTAGTTAATGCTCATTTTGGGGCCAAGCCAACACCTACGTATCTCATGACGTTACTAGAATGCTGAAATTTTTGAAATTAATTTGGCTGCATCACGCAACGTGTACTGTGGTCCCGGAATATGTATGTGTAAATCAGCTGTTTGAATGGAACAGAAATAAGACAAATTGGAAAAAACAGCAGACAATATAATTATGTTTCCCACCGTCTAACCGTATAAATCAGTCTTATAAATAGGTTACCAAACCAAATATGCAGGATATCCCGTATGTTAGAATTTGTGGATTTGATGTCATATGAGACACGCCATGTGATTTTTTACGTTCGGATATCTGCGTAATTTCCTGAAATTCATTTACAAAATTTACAATATTTTTTTCAAAATGGCGTCAAAAGTTGACAAAATGTTCAGGGTACATGCGGAATATATACATGTACCCTGAAAATTATGTCAACTTTTGACTTTATTTATGAAAAATATTGTAAATTTTGTAAACGTATTTAATGAAATTACGCAGATGTCCAAAGGTGCAAAATCACATGGCGTGTCTCGTATTACATAGCTTCTTGTTGTTTTCACTGTAAAACTAAGCAAACCGTCAAACTCCATCAATTCTACTGTCAGTGATGCCCCGTAACTTCCTCGTGATTTTCTGTTCGGGAACCAATTTATAAGACTGGTCTATATTACATTGTTAAACGAATATAAAGTCTCATTCAGTCAATTGATCAATGCCACCTTCTAATGGTGTTTCAGCTGGAAGTGTGTGTAGCCTCGATAAAGGAGTCCATCTGTGCCTCAAAACTCCGCATCAAGCCAGGGGTGAGTTGCTTAATAAAGTCATAAATGCAGTCCATCCTTCCTTTTGGTATATCACAAACTTTGTAACTCATAAAATCATAATTGGTAGAGGCTTGATACTTGGTATGTTCCTTACAGTTACATGTACTTCCTTAATTGCTTCTAAGATTTCTTATGTTGTACAGATGCACAAAGTGAATTTTTATGCCCCGCCACCTAATGGTGAGGGGGGCATATAGCGTTACCGGCGTCCGTACGTACGTCCGTCCGTCCCGAAACCTTAACGCTCGGGTAAATGGCTTATAATTTCTGTTTCCTTGCTCGGATCTACATCATATTTCACACACACATTGCTCCGATGGTCCTCTATCGCCGTGTGACAAATCCACATTCGTCCCGCCCCCGCTAAGCCCAGGGTAACGGTCACAGACTTGGTGCGCTTGAAACCTTAACGCTCGGGTAAATGGCTTACCGCCCCCGCTAAGCCCAGGGTCAAGGTCACAAACTTGGTGCGTTCAGCATGTTGTGTTTTCAAATGTGCTCTTGTTTTTTTTGCTGCCAGCGAGGGCATTCGTGTGCCGACAGGCCACATTTCTAGTGATTTTTATTCGAACCCTGTGTGATGGGTTAGCCACTTTAGAATTAAAAATTTGCAGTTTTATCTTGTAACTCGTAACATTTTCAAACCGTACTGGGTAGAGGTTTGGTAGGTAGTTGCCTTATGATGTGTTGACGTGCACGGTGGTTATCAATTTTTAGTCATCCCCTGCATCATGGTTTCAATTTAGAATTGGGATTTGCAATTTGCAATTTTCACTTGCAACTCGGAACAGTTTTATTTTTGCTATCAAAGCAGTGTTTATGGGCATCCATCTTCTAGTTTTAGAAATGAAATAATGTCTATTGGGTTGGTGAAGGTTGTCGTATGAGCGAACATTTCCTTTAACTGCTTAGGGGTGAAAGGGTTAAACAAACTGAGATTTTCCGTGTGTCAGGTATAGAGAGGTCCTACGGTATATTACAGAACGTGAACATCCACAGTGAGGCAGTGATCACGGTACATCCTGTGGAGACTGCGCGCAGCTCCATGTACTACATCCTACAAGCCTGGAAGAAGGACCTGCCCGGGGTCATGATTAAGGTATAATACCTATGGCACAAGTGTTTCCTGGTTTGGTTGGATGTATACTTTCTTCTGTGTTGGCCACTCATGAAAGTATTCCATAATTCAACAACCCTTTGCTATGAAGTTTATAAGGTAAGGCTATGACATGTATCGAATTTATGATTCTAGTCGAATAATTCCATCTGTTTCTGAACTGAGACTGATAAAATTGATAGTGATAAGTCATAGCCTGGTATTCTATTTATCGGCTGACTTTTTGCTTCGAAATGAGCATGTATAATGTGGTTTTCATGGAAACAATGCAGATTTCACTTTGCGTCATTATAGTGAATTCATTCGGTAATGTTATGTGACATCAATCAACTAACGAAACATTTGCAAATATCCTTCCGTCTGTCTGTTCATCCGTCCAGTAGCCGATTTCACAAAAATTGCTAAGCATACTTATCTAGCTAAGTATACTTTGAATTTATTTTTCCCGAAATGAATTATTTCATATAGAAGTAACGACTGCATATATTTGATGATCAAAAGTATGCAGAATTATGCACAGAATGTAATAACTTCAGTATAATAATTGGTCAGAAAATATATTATTTCATTAATTAAACATTAATAAATTCTTAAATTGAAAATTTCTCCCTCAAAGTGTACTTAGCAAGATTGGTGAAATCAGCTACATTTCCATCTGAAATTACAAACTGATGTCGTATATGAAGCAATGCCCCGTTTGTTGTCTCTGACACAGTTTTGTTGTATTTCAGGGTATTCCATCAGTAACAAGGGCAGTAATCCACATAGATGAAACCAAGGGAGACTGTCGCTACAAGCTGCTCGTCGAGGGAGATAACCTCCGCAACGTCATGGCAACTGTCGGTAAGTAAAACACCAATCAATAAATCAACCAACCAACTAACAATCAATCAATAAGTTGCACTATCAATCAGTCATAAGAAATAAATAAATATACTCAAAGATTCAACTTAAATGGTCGTCTGATCAGTCCGTGCAGATGATATATTGGTCACCAAATCCCCATTTCTCAGCCAGTACATGGTACATGTAGTCTATGTGTTACTGCTAAATAAGTGCAATTCATTTCTGAAACTGCAATGTTTTAAGTAAACAATGTAAATAGTCGAGTCAACTTGATCTCCAAGTATTCATCTGTTTCTTATTTAAATACTCGGCACTTGATATTTAGGCAAATATTGTCTGTGTGTCTGTGTCTCCGGTGGGAAGGCGATTAGGAGTAGTTTTCTCATGTGTTGATTATTAACTCTTTGCATGCTGGGAAACTTGTGGGCTATAAATAGTTCAAAACTAGCGGAAATTCATCACATTTTCTTTTATTTCTCCTTGTAAATATCATGAATATGTCTGGAATTTCATTAGAATTGTGTCCTGAAATACAATGACTTGTCGTCTGCTAATTTTGAACTATTTATAGCCCACAAATTTCCCAGTATGCAAAGTGTTAAGGAAGTCTATGTCGGACACAATCTATAACAATACGGAAGAGGTGGAGAATACACTAATCTACTGTATTAAGGGTAAAACATTTACAAACTTGTGTTCTAATTAACGATCATCTTTTTGTCCGGGTCACTCAATACAGCATCACCATCCGTGACACTCTCCAACCTGTAATGCATTAACATGTACTTGGTATTTTATATTTCGTGAAATACGCCATGTGATTTTGTACTTATGAAGATGTGCAAATTTTCATAAAAAAAGTCTGTACTGAACCTGTGTTTAGGTAAATCACATCAACAGTTGTAGATAATTTCAAAGCAAATGCAGAATTCTGCTCCGTATTTGCTTTGAACATTTTGTCAACTTTCGACGTCATTTACGCTTTATATCTTAAATTTTGTAAAAATATTTCATGAGATATTGCACATCTTCCTAAACACATTGTCTCATATGTGGTTGTGACTGGAGAAATGGAGCTGATATAAATATATTTACAGAAACTGATATTTTCTGTAAATGGCGTCAAAAGATGACAACATTTTCATAAAATTCCACATTTGCTATGTACGTAAATTTTGTAAATATTTTTCATGAAATAGCGCATGTGTTCTTAATAGCTAATAATTCCAGCACAAAAATATTTACACAATTCCCTAACATTTGATTGGTCCGTAGCAAGTCTCTGTCCAGAATTTATATCCCAGTAAACTCCAATGCCGAACTACTTTCCGTAACCGTCTGGCGCAGTTAAAATAATTCTTAAGAAAACGGAAAATAAACACATTTTCTTGATGAATTTATTTCAAATGCTGGAATTATAGGGAATGAATGGCCTTTTTTTGTGGAATTTATCGGGGATATAAACTTGGAAAAGTCGCGGGAATACTGGACGAGGCCGTCCGGCCTTCGTCCAGTATTCCCGCGACTTTTCCAAGTTTATACCCCGATAAATTCCACAAAAAGGCCATTCATTCCTATATTAATAGCTACAAAATCACATGGCATGTCTCATATACATGTAGATGTTTACCTCATCGGCAATATGTTCTTCTTCACTAGCAGCGGGTTCAAAATGTGTCTATGAAAATTGTTCTAGGTGTGAAGGGGGCGGACTCGATCTCCAACAACACGGTGGAGGTGGAGAAGACCCTCGGCATCGAGGCGGCCAGGACCACCATCATGAACGAGATCAACTACACCATGGGCAGCCACGGCATGAGTATAGACATCCGCCACGTGATGCTGCTCGCTGACCTCATGACCTTTAAGGTAGGTCATCCACATGGGACAGTTGACAGAGCTATCTCCGAAAAGTTTGTGAAGTTTACTGCAGTTATTGCCCTTTGATTTGTTGAACTTCTGATAGCAAAAATGTCCACAGTTAGGATTCTTACCAATGTGTGTGGATCTATCCCTGCCATTGGACAATGTGATCCAATATGACAAAAATAAGCATAGTTAGCTTGAAACGTTTGTAGACCCAGATCTGCCTGATCAGGGTATACATTTTAGTATATAACCGTATGTTGGGAGAAACACTTCTGACATCTCTATTAACGTAAAAATATAGATCAGTAGCCTATTTCACAAAAATTGCAATGTATAGTTTTCTTGCTTTTAAAGTACACTTTTCAATTTAAATATAAATTTTGGCTGTGATAATGTAATAAATTCAGTATAATAATTTTAATCATCAGATATATGCAGTCGTTAGTTCTATATGAAATAATGCATTTCGGGAAAAATAAATGATTACTCCCTCAAATAAATACTTTGCAACGTTTGTGAAATAGGCTATAGGACTTATGTAATGGTGTATGCTAGTGGATCCGGAGCTATGCTGTTACATAAACCTATAGTCTGTTTCATGAAAGCTGCCCAAATTTTACGGCTATATAGACAATTCAAAAACAATATTATTTTCGATAATATTAAATTAAAGGAAAATTTAAGAATGAGCCTTCTTTTTATTTCGTGAAATTCGGTAAAATATTGGTTTTATTACGAAAAATTTATTTCTCTATGGGAATTTAACATGGGGGAAAAAGAGGTAAGGAAGTGTGGGAGGAGTCAAAAAACGAAAAAATTTGGAAATTGACTCCGAAACCTGACTAGATAGCTTGGAAATGATCTAACTAAGAAAACAAAAGTTAAATTTTAAAAATCGGTCCAGTATTTCTAAAATTCAAAAAAATTTCCCCATGTTAAATCCCCATAGACATCTTTACTCCGTGAAGATGTCTATGGGGATTTAACATGGGGAAATTTTGTTTTCGCAATAAAATCAATATTTGACCAAATTTCACGAAATAAAAAGAAGGCTCATTCTTAATTTTTCCTTTTATTTAATATTATCAAAAGAAATCTTGTTTTTGAATTGTTTATATAGCCGTAAAATTTGGGCAGCTTTCGTGAAACAGACAGTAATCAATTCCATATCCATGGGATGTACACGATTCTGAGCATTTTCATTGGCCACGAGTGGTCGTACCTGGGAACATGGCAAGAGTTCATGTATGAATAAACTCAAAAACAGTTGAAATGTAGTATCAATTTGATGTCAAATGTGAAAAACACAATATTGGGAAGAAATTACCTACATGTGTTTACCTTCCATTTGTTTTCAGCGATGTTTTACTTTCCATCACAATGTTGTTTTGATGTTACGTCACTAATTTTGACAGAAATGTCACAAAAAGGATGCACATTAGCTTTTGTTTACATTTTTGTGGGAATCTAACTATGTAGAATAGGATTAAAATGTTTCTAGCAGCTTTGAAATAGAATTAGGTTGGAATTATAAGGAATAAACAACAACCGGGGATATAACTTTTGAATGTCAAACAATGATGGCTGAAGGTCTTCTGTTTTTTATTTGTCTTTCATGTTTATCCCACAATAAATGATCCAATAATGCTGTTTATTATGCCCCACCACGATAGTGGAGGGGGCATTTAGTGTTACCCTTGTCCGTCCGTCCCGTCCGTCCGTCCGTCCGTCATGAAACTTTAACGCTCGGGTAAATTTGGCCTCATTTATTATCAAAGCGATATGTGGGGCATCCGTGTTCTATGAACACATTTTCTAGTTTCTCTAATATATCCAGTTTCATGGCGGGTCACACATATTCAACGACAGTGTTTGTGTTTACAGGGTGAGGTGCTGGGTGTGACAAGATTTGGGCTGGCCAAGATGAAGGAAAGTGTGTTGATGTTGGCCTCTGTAAGTAAATTGCTAGCTACATTAACTCACTTCATATACTGAATATGTAATACTTTTCACAAGGAAAACAAGTTTTTCTCTCAACAAACATATATACTGTTGCCACTCAGTTGAACCGTCTCGTCGAGATGGTTCAACTGAGTGGTAACAACATATACTTTCATTGAGAAACAAAGAAAATAAACAAAACAATGTTGATAAATTTTGCTACATGTGAATCAGAATCCCAAATTCAACTTGTGTTACCAACCTTAAATGACCTTTATAGCTGTTGATAGGTTGTTAAACACCAATAAATCAAATTAATTTGTGTTAATCTTGTCCTTATTTATCAATGATTCTCTAGCAGCTTGATTGGCTGAGCCTGAGCTGGCCAAGATGAATGAGAGCGTGTCCGCGGTAAGTGAACTGTTAGATGACCTTGCTGTCGCATGAACATAAATCTCAATCAATTCAATTAAACAATACTTTAATACGCCTCAACCCAATTCTCTGTTGACAGTTTGAGAAGACGGCCGACCACCTGTTTGAAGCCGCATATCATGGACAGAAGGATGTTATTAGTGGTAAGGTATTAGCACAATCCTGGGATAATATATGGCTGTGTCTGGAGAAAATTTGGGCTTAAGCGTTGTGTCGACCAGTGTAGATCCAGATCAGACTGTGCATCCGCACAGTCTGATCTGGATCTACACTGGTCGCCATTCCATCATTGAAACACACGTTCTGTTTCTAACAAGCAATATAGATCGTTATCAGGTTACAGAAGTGTGGTATTTGATCTGGAGCTACACTGCTCACAAATCCCATAAGACCCATTTCTCCAGTCACAGCCACAAACTCAACAAGCCAAGTGATTTTGTACCTTTAAACTGGCTAGTGGATTAACCAGACCAGTGCATACCGGGTTTCGCGAGGTTTTACATTACTCCATATTCCCTATATGAGACGAGCCATGTGATTTTGTACCTAAGAATATGTGCTATTATCTCATGAAAAATATTTACAAAATTTCCGATATTTTCTGTAAATGACGTCGGAAGTTGACGAAATGTTCAGGGCAAATGTGGAATGTTTTTTATGAAAAATCACACCTTTTTTATGAAAAATCGCACATCTTCTTATGTACAAAATCACATGGCTTATTTCATGTGTTATACCTTAACAAAATGGGTCAATTATTCACCATTTAAGCCCTAAGCTGTTAAAATGGACCTTATGCCATGTGCCACCAGCGTAGCCCCAGATCAGACTGCGCAATTGCGCAGTCTGATCTGGGGCTACGCTGGTTGCCATTCGCTTACTGCCATCAGTAAAATAAGTCAGAAGTGGGGAAGTGTGCAGAATGACCAAATGACCAATTATTCCAAATATCGTAAAGTCCTATTTTCTCAGCTGGCGGCCCATTTATACACGACACCTATCTGTATCATTTCATACACACATGTGTTTCCATCTACCTACCTGTACATACATATGTTTGCATGTATGTATAAACTGACCAAAACCAATAATTGTTCTAAATGTCGTAAAGTCCCATTTTCTCAGCCCATGGCCCATTAACACATGTCACATATCTGTATCATTACATCGTTACACACGTGTATTACCATCTACCTACCTGTACATACATCTGTACACCAGGTGTGAGCGAGTGTATCATCATGGGGATCCCGATGACAGTTGGCACGGGCCTATTCCAGCTGCTGCACAAGTATCCTTTATACAACATCACCGTATAGTGACTATACGACGAGGGGTGTTCAATAAGTTTCAGGAATTTTTATTATCTAGTGGATAGAGCATTCGAGTTCAATAATAAGATTGTGAGTTGATTATTTTCAGTTGGTGGCCCATTTATACCATCTATCTATCCATAAATACATATGTACAACATCAATGTATGATGATTATTTGGTGAGGGATGTTCAATAAGTTTGAGGGATGGTTTCATATTCTAGTGGATAGAGCACAGGGGCCCGTTTCACTAAACTTTGTATGACTAAAATGTTCGTAAGCGCAAATTTAGGACCGTCTGGAAATTTCAATTGATGGATTAAATGTAAATCCAATACTTGTTTACAAGAATACAATGTTAAAGTGAATTTTACAGACTATCATAAATTTGCACTTTATACAAACATTTTATTTGTACAAAGTTTAGTGAAACGAGCCCCTGGACTTCACTAGTGAGTGAGTGCGAGTTTAATGTCCACCTGAGGCATGAACAAATACATTCATCCTAGTATTTACTGGTCTTTCGAATGACTTGAAACTGAAGTTCCATCTCTATGACCTTAGCTGTTGTTGGGAGATTAAACCTGAGCTCCAGTTAAGGTGCGTAATTTGGGGTGAATTTATTTTATTTCTTCATCAAAAATGGCAAGTTGGGAGTCCTTTAGAATCGTCTCATTGAGCAGTTGGGAGTCCTTTAGAATCGTCTCATTGAGACGATTCTAAAGCACTCCCAACTTGCCATTTTTGATGGAGAAATAAGAAATTTACCTCCAAATTACGCACCTTAACTGGAGCTCTGTTAAACCCTTTCACTTTTGCAAGATCGCAAGTCACATGACTAAAGGACAAATCATTTAGTTGGTAACTATGGTAATATAATGAACAAATACTTTTGTATAGATGATATCATCAGTCGTTATTGTTTGATTGTATTGTTTGATACTTAATTAATCACAAACCCACTCTTCCAATGTTGGAGTGGTGGGTTTGTGGTTCATGAAGCATCATACAACACATATTCATGTGAAAAGTTTGTTTGATGATAAAACCATATCCGATCTGTATGATGATATGCCAGTCCATGTATGTACCAACTTTTGCGTTTGATCATATTGTCGGCACCTTACAATATTACACACCTTAAACATGGACCAGAGTGGAGAAGAAACCGCCAATACAGCGACCACTGATGTTTGACTGCCCAGAGTTCCACATTCGCGAAGTATCCTGACGCCACATATAGAATTAAATATGTTGTAGACTGGAACGGCCATTGGGACATGTTCGACCAGTGTAGATTATGATAAAGAAGGGAGGATAAAGGGAGTCGCCCTCCCCCACTAATCATCATAATTCGATGGTCTAGTAACATAAGGTCGTAACTGCTATGCGAAAGCATAGCAGTTACGACCTTATGTTACTAGACCATCAAATTATGTCAATAGAATGATCAAAAGAGTAAAATATGTTGTATCATGTTTAGTGACAGCCTCAATCTGAGGCTATGCTGGTCACACAGCCAGATAAGAAGAATGCAGAAATATAGATGGTCACATGACAAAATGGAGCTTATTAAGCATGCATCTATTTTTTTTTATTTCACACTTGTGGAGTTTGATAGAATAAGGGTAATACCATAAAAAACCTGGAAAATCATGAATGCCTATAAAGTAAAGTGGTAAGCCTTGTGGAGCTTGATAAGTAAGTGAGGCTACACACATAACAATGACAATATACCCAGAGCTCCAGTTAAGGTGCGTAATTTGATCAACTTTCTGGGGAACTTTGTTATTTATTCACCAAAAATGGCAAGTTGGGAGTGCTTTAGAATCGTCTGATTGATACGATTCTAAAGAACTCCCAACTTGGTATATTTGGTGAAGAACTAAGAAAAATACCTCGAATATTTGATCAAATTACGCATCTTAGCTGGAGATCTGCATACCTCTTTTATCATGATGCAAGACAATTAATCAAAACTCGTGCATTGGTGCGTTTACATAATACTACTAGTCTACAGACTCGCTGAAGTTTTTGTGTTCTAATGGTTTATGTGGGCAAATTGGGTGTAGATCTTGATCATATGGCACATTCCAGAAGTGGTATTTGTACAATAATCTTTTCTGTGAGCATGGTAAGTGTACTTAATACAGTTACCTTGGAGCAGGTCCTAATCTACTGGGGCTACAATGGTGGTCTCCTTTGTTCTGTGCCATCATGTATGACATGGGAAACACGGCCCCCACCCCCTGCCTTCAACAACACCACTTGCCCCCACCCACTGCCCACCAGCCCCTGCCCCACCAACACCCCGCCCCCAATGGCTAATATGTAAGACCTCTTTGGCATATTAATTGAAGGGGTCAATGTAAAAGATGGCTCAATCCCTTTGGACTTAGCTCTCTTGTTCCAATGACCCCTTCTATTTAAACTCAATGAGTAGTGTCTCAAGACATATCCAACAGTTTTTGCCCAGTGTACATTGCTTCTGTAGCCGATTTCACCAACATTGCAAAGTATACTTTTCTAGCAAAGTATACATAAATTTATTAATTTTTATTATGTTGTATTTATTACATTATCACAGCCATTTTGGCTGTGATAATGTAATACATTCAGTATAATAATTCTGCATACTTTTAATCATCAAATATATGCGGTTGTTAGTTCTATATGAAATAATGCATTTCAGGAAATATAAATGATTACTCCCTCAAAGTATACTTTGCTAGAAGTATACTTTGCAATGTTGGTGAAATAGGCTACAGGTCAGATAGCTCCATCATGCAGTCTGACAGGCGATTGCTTCTGGAGAAATGGGGCTCATGGAATTTATGACCAGTCTATGTCCTGATGTTCTAGTGTTCCAACAGTCCGATAAGAATAGTGTACTAGTATATTGTTCTTTAGAAGTATGTTTCACTGACTGAATAGTGAACAGTGCAGGCCCTGATCAGACTGCGCTGTTGTGCAGGCTGATCTGGGGCTACACTGGTTGCAAATGCCATAAGCCTAATTTCTCCAGTCTTTACAATACTTCCTTAGAAGCAATAGGCAGGTTCCCACACAATTAATAGCAAACTGTGCAGGCCAGGATCAGATTGTGTAGATAAGCAGCTGACCTTTGGTTTGTCGCAAAATAAATAAAACCCTTTTTTGGTGGGTCAGACATGTTGTTTAGTGCTGAAATAGTATGATAATGTTTGAGCAATTAATTTAAGTATTGATTATGTTGCAGTGAGATACACTGATGAAAATAAGAATAAACCTTGTATTAAAGATCAATGTGTTTTGTTATTCCTGGATTTGTGTTGTGTTATTTCCAAATTTCCTCGGAACATGCCAACTACAGTAATGTCCTACTAGACCGTCACATAAGTAATTGTGATTCTACACATTCAGCATGGTATCATATAGCCTTGTTTTCATGCTCAACCCAGGTGAGTCATCCGAGTTTAGCATAGCTCCGAGTTACGTATGATAAAACTTGTATGAACTGAGGCCCAGGTTGAAAAATGTATGTACTGGAGTATTTTATTCTATTTCATGACATTTTTTTGGCAGAAGCTGCGTGAAATTCAGTTTTGCCCATAAATGAGTTGCTCAAGCAGACACACCCTAAATTGAATGTCTCTGATACAAGTAAAGGACTTGGTGGGTGGGTATGGCGCTGCCATTGTTAAATGCAATGATATTGGAATACCACATCACCACTGTATGATGCTGTGACCTGCCACAACAAAAGGTGGCTTATTGAATTTTTGAGAAGCTTAGCTTTTGATTAGAGGTATCATGACCAAACAGTGAATATGGTAGTCCCAGACCAGACTGCATGATCTGTGGTTACACTGGCCACACTGGTCACAAACTAGATATGCCCCAATTGTTTGTGGGGTTCACAAATGTGACGTTGATATTGACTTTGATATGTATGTTATCAAGTGCCTAGCTGCACAGTAAGCTGTGTAACATCTGCAATTTTGTTCACAAAATAGTAGTTTGTATAATACTGTAAAAATGCATCCCAAATATCAGCCATCCTGGACTTGGCATTTTTACAGCAACAGATTATTACCCAGGACAGTTTGAGACGCCAGTCTTATCAATTGTCGTAGGTTGAAAACATGCTGTCTAGTTCTTTTGAATTTCTGTTCTACCTCTGTTGAACAAAGTACCTAAATGACATCATACGACATTTAGCTAAAAATGGCAGCCATCTTTGATAAAATAAGACGGACAGTACCATTTAATGAAATACGAGGGATGACGTTTAAATTTAACAGTTAACCCAGAGTTATGGCCCTTGGCTCAGAAAATCATCTAGTGAAGATTAGGTACATACCCTTGTGCATATGGTGTCGTTTGAATGATTACGTACCAACTGTGCGAGGGAAATGATGGTGGTGGTGGCCATTTTGAAAATCAAGATAGAATTCATGTATTAGTTTTGTTGAAAAGTACTTCAGATAAGTAAGCACATGTATTATGGTTGTAGCCACAGCCATTATTTGGGGGTTCGGACTCGGCGCACTTTAAACAGACCAAATGTTTTCCTTACCACAGTAAACACAACAGCCCATGATTTTTTTTCCGCCTGCTTTAGCAGAAGCGGGACATAGGCATAGCTTTTCCGTCGGCCTATGCTCCGCCGCCGCCGCCGCCGCCGCCGCCGCCGCCACTGGCGGCGGCGTCGTCGTCGTCGCTCAGGTTAATTCATTGTAACTTCTGTTTCCCTCAATGGAATGCTTTAATATCCCATGCATGCATTTGTAACAACATCCCGCATCATTCTACAGAAAGTCCATGGTGCCCAGCTAACCCCCAATGGTCGAGGTCACTGACTTAGAAATTTCCGGGTTTGGAAAACTTAACGCTCGGTTTAATTTATTACAACTTCTGTTTCCTTTGATGGAATGCTTCGGTATACATCAACGCTGTGGTGTAACCATCTCACACAGAGGGAGCCGATGTGACATTGACCTTGTTTTCATGGTTCATTGACTTACATTTCACATGCATTCAACGTTAAGTTTTTGCGTTTTGCTATGTTTCTAAAACTTAACGCTCAGGTTAATTCGTTGTAACTTCCGTTTCCTTCAATGGAATGCTTTAATATTCCATACATGCATTTGAAACAACATCATTCTACAGAAAGTCCATGGTGTCCGCTAACCCCAAAGGTCAAGGTCACGGGCTTAGAAAATTAATTCCGGGTTTGGAAAACTTAACGCTCGGTTTAATTTATTACAACTTCTGTTTCCTTTGATGAAATGGTTTAATGCTTCTTAGGTGTAAACATCCGGCATAATTCTACAGAAAGCCCATGGTGCCCGCTCACCCCAATGTCCAGGTCACGGGCTTGGACAATGGTCAGTTTTGAAAACTTAACGCTTGGGTTAATTTATTGTAACTTCTGTTTCCCTTGAGGGAATGCTTTAATATTTCATACATGCATTTGTAAGAACATTCCGCATCATCTGCAGAAAGTTCATGGTGTCTGGTAACCCCAAGGTCACGGACTTCAAAAATGTCTAGTGTAGAAATTTAGCATCGGTGCCAGGAGATACATGTCGTTGGCGGCATTCTTGTTTATGTTTAGCTATGGAAAATAAGTGTTTTGGTTTCAGTTTATTATCCCATCGTGTATCGAAAAGGGGATATAGTTATGCAAAAGTTGTCTGTTCGTCCTTCTGTCTGTCTGTCCATCCATCACAAAAAATAACATTGGGATTAATCTGCAATAACTTGTTTCCATTGATGGAATGCTTTAATATTTGATATATGCATTTGTAACATCACCCTGCATCATTCTACATAAAGCGTATGGTGCCCGCTATCCCCAAGGTCAAGGACTTAGAAAATGTTTTGTTTCGAAAACATTACACTTCATTATAACTTCTCTTTCCCTCAATGGAATGCTTTAATATGTCATAGGTGTATTTTTAACAACATCTCACATCATTCTACAGAAAGCCCATGTTGCTCACTAACCCCAAGATTATTACAAGCTCCTTATGTACTATCAAACTGCGCCAGACGGGACATCTTGCTCCGCGGAGCTCTTGTATTCCTTAATTGAAATAAAGTCGGATTCAACTACAAAATTATATTTGAATGCATGTTTCCTTTCACATATATATTTATACATATCAACTGCTATTGACGTGTATTCTGAACATGACTCGTCCCCTTCCGTTTGGGTTATACTAATCTAAATACGCTCATGTATATGGCCAATGTGATGAAATGCCATAATACAGTAATACGTATGCAAGGCCCAAATTTCTTCCTGGGATTTCAGTAAAAGTCATATTAGACTAGAATACATGTATGTTGCTGTAACTGGAAAATGGGTCTTATGCGATTTGTGATCAGTGTAGCTCATGATCAAATAGCACACTCGTGTAGCCTGATGACGATCTATATTGGTCGGGTTATTCTAATTTCAGGGCTGAATATTTTTTCTCGATTTAAATATTCCTTTCTGATTTTGGGATCCCTCCCAATGCATCAGGTTAAAACGGGATTAAACTAATTAGATGACCTTAGCTCTTGATATGCCGTTAAATACCAATAAACAAACAAACAAACAAACAACACTGGCTTGGTATTCCGAGTGTATTTTCGCACAGGTTGGAGTAACGAATTTATGTCTATAAATACATTAAATATACCTAAAAGTATCAGTAAGTGATGGTTTCCTCCCTGTTATAACAGTTTAATGTGTTGTAACAGCGAGTAAAAAAATAATTTGTTTACTTATTATTATTATAGGGATGATGTCTTCACCTTGTGCACACGCAATAACTCAAGTACTAACCGAACGTAACCAAATTGGATATACATGTTTATCATGGGAAGATGAAGAAGCCTATCGATTTTCCATGACTTATCTCTCCTTGACGGCCATTTTTAGCTCGCCTGCACGAAGTGCAGAAGAGCTTATTGCATACCCCCGGCGTCGGTCGGCGTCGTCGGCGTCCACAAACTTGACGTTGGGGTAAATGTCTTATAACTTCTGTTTCCTTTCTTGGAACACCTTGTTATTTCATACATACATTCCTCAGATGACCCTCTATCATGCTGTAGCAAATCCATGACCCACCACCCAACCATTACCCCAAGGTCATGGTCACAAACTTAGCACATTCATAAACTTGACGTTGCGGTAAATTTCTTATACCATCTGTTTCCTTTCATGGAACGCCTTGATATTTCATACATGCATTCCTCAGATGACCCTCTATCATGCTGTAGCAAATCCATGACACACCACCCAACCCTTACCCCAAGGTCAAGGTCACAAACTTAGCACATACATAAACTCAATGTTGGGGGTAAATGTCTTGTAACATTTGTTTTCTTTCATTGAACGCCTTGATATTTCATACATGCATTCCTCAGATGACCCTATATCATGCTGTCGTAAATCCACGACCAACCACCCAACCCTTACCACAAGGTCAAGGTCACAAACTTAGCGTGTTCATAAACTTAACGTTGGGGTAAATGTTGTGTAACTTTTGTTTATTTACAGGGAATGCCTTCATATTTCATACATGCATTCATCTAATGACCCTCTATCATGCTGTAACAAATCCATGATCCACCACCCAACCCTTACCCCAAGGTCAAGGTCACAAACTTAGCATGTTCATAAACTTAACGTTGGGGTTTATTTACAGGGAACGCCTTCATATTTCATACATGGATTCATCTGATTCATCTGATGATACTCTATCATGCTATAACAAATCCATGACCCACCGCCAATCCCTTATATGCATTCCTCAGATGACCCTCTATCATGCTGTAGCAAATCCACGACTCACCACCCAACCCTTACACCAAGGTCAAGGTCACAAACCTAGCACATTCATAAACTTAACGTTGGGGTAAATGTTGTGTAACTTCTGTTTATTTACAGGGAATACCTTCATATTTCATACATGCATTCATCTGATGATACGCTATCGTACTATAGCAAATCCATGACCCACCTCCCACCCCTTTCCCCAAGGTCAAGGTCACAAACTTAGCACATTCATAAACTTCACGTTGGTGTAAATGTCTTATAACATCTGTTTCCTTTCATGGAACGCCTTGCTATTTCATACATGCATTCATCTGATGATAATCTATTGTGCTATAGCAAATCCATGACCCACCCCTTACCCCAAGGTCAAGGTCACAAACTTAGCACATTCATAAACTTAACGTTGGGGTAAATGTCTTATAACATCTGTTTTCTTTCATGGAACGCCTTGATATTTCATACATGCATTCCTCAGATGACCCTCTATCACTTACCCCAAGGTCAAGGTCACACACTTAGCATGTTCATAAACTTAACGTTGGGGTAAATGTTGTGTAACTTCTGTTTCTTTACAGGGAACTCTTTGATATTTCATACATGCATTCATCTTATGATCCTCTATTGTGCTACAGCAAATCCATGGCCCACCCCCATCCCTTTCCCCGAGATCAACATCATAAACTTAACGTTGGAGTAAATATATTTTTATAACTTCTGTTTCTTTACAGGGAACGCCTTGATATTTCATACATGCATTCATCTGATGAGACTCTATCGTGCTATAGCAAATCCATGACCCACCCCCACCCGTTTCCCCAAGGTCAAGGTCACAAACATAGCACATTCATAAACTTAACGTTGGGGTAAATGTCTTATAACATCTGTTTCCTTTCATGGAACGCCTTGATATTTCATACATGCATTCATCTGATGACCCTCTATCATGCTGTAGCAAATCCACAACCCACGACCCAACCGTTACACCAAGGTCAAGGTGACAAACTTAGCATGTTCATAAACTTAACGTTGGGGTAAATGTTGTGTAACTTCTGTTTCGTTACAGGGAACGCTTTGATATTTCATACATGCATTCATCTGATGATCCTCTATTGTGCTACGTCAAATCCATGACCCCCCACCCATTTCCCCAAGATCAAAATCATATACTTAACATTGGAGTAAAGGTATTTTTAGCTCACCTGAGCGAAGCTCATGTGAGCTATTGTTACCGCAATGTGTCACATTCTTCAAAAATAGCACACATTCTTAAACAATCTTCTTCTCAAGAACCGCCAACGGAATTCCGACAAAACTTGGTAGGAATGATCGATGTACAATGCTCTTTTAAAGTTGTTAAAATGGTGACCCCCGGGGTCAAAAATGGGCGCGGCCTGTGGGGTCAAATTGGGGTCAAATTTTATTTTTGACCGAATATGGTCATGTCATATATCAAGTTGAAGGTATCAACGAGGCGATCACTCTGGTGCATTCATTGTCGAAATCGGATGGTTATGTCATCCAAGATGGTCGCCGAAAGGTCAAAAGGTCGTTCTTTTATTAGAGATTTCAAAATTCTTCTTCACATGAACCGCTTGGCCCATGGTAGCCAAACTTAAAAGTTTTGGTCCATGGGTGAAGCCTTTTCAGATTTGTTAAAATGGAGGTCATCGCTAATCCAAGATGGCCGTCGTCTAAAAGTAGCATGAATTCTTAAAAAATATTCTTCTCATGAACCGCTGTCCGGATTTCGACGAAACTTGGTAGGAATGATCGATGTACAATGCTCTTTCAAAGCTGTGAAAATGGTGACCCCGGGGTCAAAAATGGGCTTGGCCTGTGGGGTCAAATTGGGGTCAAATTTTATTTTTTACCGAATATGCTTGTGTCATATATCAAATTGAAGGTATGGATGAGGCGATTGCTGGTGCAATATTTGTCGGAATCGGATGATTATGTCATCCATGATGGCCGCCAAAAGGTCCATTTATTCGAGATTTTGAACGTCTTTTTTTCAGGAACCACATGGCCGATGCTGGCCAAACTTCATAGTAAGTTAAGATCATTGGGTGAAGCATTTTCAGATTTGGTAAAATGAGAGTCATCCCTTAATCCAAGATGACCGCCATCTAAAAATAGCACAATTTTTTTAAAACACATGAACTCAATGTCACATTCTCCTCTGGTGTTCATGGAGTCATGTGAGCGAATTAGGGCCATCATGGCCCTCTTGTTATAACTTCTGTTTCTTTACAGGGAACGCCTTGATATTTCATACATGCATTCATCTTATGATACTCTATCGTGATATATCAAATTCATGACCCACCCCACCCCTTTCCCCAAGGTCAAGGTCACAAACTTAGCACATTCATAAACTTAACATTGGGGTAAATGTCTTATAACATATGTTTCCTTTCATGGAACGCCTTGATATTTCATACATGCATTCATCTGATGATACTCTATCGTGCTATAGCAAATACATGACCCACCGCCCACCCCTTACCCCAGGGTCAAGGTCACAAACTTAGCACATTCATACACTTAACGTTGGGTTAAATGTCTTATAACATCTGTTTTCTTTCATGGAACGACTTGCTTTTTCATACATGCATTCCTCAGATGATCTTCTTTCATGCTGTAGCAAATCCACAACCCACCACCCAACCCTTACCCCAAGGTCAAGGTAAAAACTTAGCACATTCATACATGCATTCCTCATGTGAATAGTTATCATGCTGTAGAAAATCACCAACTTAGTGCGTTCATAAACTTAACGTTGGGTTAAATTTTGTTTTACTTCTGTTTTCAGGGAGCGCATTGATATTTCATACATGCATTCATCTTAATATGCTATATTATGCTATAGCAAACCGACGACCCACCTTGCACCACTGACCCCAATGTCAAGGTCCACCGCACGCCCCTTAACCCAAGGTAAAGTTATATAATATTCATGTTTTTTTATGCAACTGTGCCAAATTTGAGTGAATGCTGCCAACAGGCGAGCTTCGTTGTCTTCTGACAACTCTTGTTATACTCCGTTTTGAAAAAAACGCGGGACGTATTATGTATTCACTTTGTACGGCGGGTGGGCACAGCTTGTACACACAATAACTGGAGTTATACTTGACGTAATACATGTTTATCGCGGCAAGACGAAGAAGCCTATTGATTTTCAAATATGTCCGATGACTATCTCCCCTTGGCGGCAATTGCTAATTTTCGCACTCTGTATCATTGTCCACGCAATAACTCGAGTTCAACTTGACGGCTTATAACCAAATTCGGCATACATGGTTATTGCGGCAAGACGAAGAAGCCTATTAAGTTTCTCACAATTTCCGATGACTTATCTTCCCTTAGCGGCCATTTTGTTACTTTTCTCACTCTGTATCATTGTCTACGCGATAACTCCAGTGCTACTTGACGGATTGTAACCAAATTCGGTATACATGTATATCACGGCAAGATGAAGAAGCCTATCGATTTTGTATGACTTATCTCTCATTGGCGGCCGTTTTAAATTTTCTCACTCTGTATTCTTGTCCGCACAATAACTAGAGTTCTACTTGTTTATAATGACACATGTTTATAATGACAAGAGGAAAAACCTTATTGGTTTTCAGTGAGTTATCTTCCCTTGTCGATTGACCTTGCCTCGGCGGGCGTATATTGCGACCTTCGGCACTCTTGTTACTTATCGCATTCTGTTTCCTTGCCCATGCAATAACTACTCAAGTTCCCCTTGATCGATCGTAACGAAATTCGGTTTGCATGTTTATCACGGCCAGGCGAAGAACCCTATTGATTAACAAAACTTTCCGATGACTTATCTCCCCTTGGCGGCCATTTTTAATTTTCGCACTCTGTTTTCCTTTACGCACAATAACTATTGTCTTTTCCACGTTTTGCTGTGGACGAACTATTTGCTATAACAAATTCAATCGAAAAACTATTTAAATGTAAGTACTTTTTCATCAACAACAAAAAGTCACCCTCCCCAATTTGTTTTATTTGATGTAATTTCATCAAATATTGATTTTATTGCGATGATGATCTCCAGGAGGGTCGAACAATTAAATAGTTTGGAAATTGACTTCGAAACCTGGCTAGATAGTTTGGAAATTATGTGAATAATAAAATCAATGTTTGATGGAATTTCATCTAATAAAAAAAATTGCTTAACATTGTTTATTTATATAGGTATGTCGCAAAAATAAAAACTATGTCTGTCCCAATGGAACATCTCTAAACCGGACACCCTGGGGACCTCCCAGGGTGTCCGGTTTAGAGAGGTTCCATTATAGTTTTAACTTTGTGCATATAGTAAATGCAGGATACGACCATTTGTTATCCGTCCGTCTGTATATGGCCAATGCAAAGCTCGATGCCTGATAAATATAGAAAAACTCCTCATCCGTTCGGTGGGTTCAATGAACAGCTGTGATAAGACATGGCGTCATATTGTGTGACATGTGAGAATAAACGATTATCACTATGCAATGTACATTTGTATCTTATTTAGAGTATACGAAAACGTGCACATTGCATTCTTTATGAGAGGACCCAACGTGATGGGAGACCGCGGGTCTGATCAGGGATTGTGAGTTTTCGTCTAGCATGATTAATTCACAGTTATCTAACAACGTTCTATAGTTCCATTATGGGTAGGCACGAGTATATTTATGCGTTGAGGTGTGTCTTTATATTGGTATTACGGCCGGATTTGTATTTTCTATGCTTCACTATCATATGTGGCTGTGACTTGAGAAATGGGGCTTGTGGGATTTGTGATCAGTGCAGCTCCAGGTCAAGTACATTCATGTAGCCTGATAACGATCTATATTGCGTGTTAGAAGGCATGACGGGTGTTTCACCGATGGAATGGCGACAAGTGCAGATCCAGATCAGACTGTGCGGATGCACAGGCTGATCTGGATCTACACTGGTCGCAAAACCCATAAGTCCCATTTCTCCAGTCACACCCACATATGTACATGTTCTGATAACAGATATTGTAACGTTGCCAGTTAGTGAAGCTTGTTATGTTCTCAAATACGATTCTGTTCGATTATTTTGCTAAAATGACTTTTGTCGTGCCCGCTTATGGATAGCTAAAAGCTAGTGATGTCCGTGAGTGTGTATGTGCGATATCTGTTGTTTTTTTCAATTCAATTATCTGCAACGATTAGTCTGATTGACTTGAAACATAGCATGCATGTTATCATCATACACATTATATCGCACATGTATGCGGCCCATGGTCAAGGTGAAACGACTGGGAACTAATTTGGTATCATTATTAGGGCTCAGTCGAGAATCGGCGGTGCCCTATATGTTTTGCCATGTCTGTCTGTCCGTATGTATGTCTGTCTGTCTGTCTGTATGTTTATTTTTTGAAAGTTTTTGTAAGAGTTTGTCAAATAACCTACAAGTTCTGTTTGCTTTCAGCTAATATCTTCATATTGCACACATGCATTACTTAGTAATGATACATCCTTCCACAGTGTTACAATTACCCTGGCTACTAATCTATTTATAGATCGGCTAATATATTGGTTATCCGCCATTTGTGAAATTGTTTGTAACCACCTTTTTCTCCTATATTCTGTAATCTACAAACGCGAACTTTGTTGTATCACTTCCAAATTACATCAACCGGATAATTTTTCATTTTTGGCCATTATCTCTCTTGAAAACTTTAAATATAGCGAAATAACACAATTTGGCTATAAATAAACGTTTTCACTACAGGAGTTCGGTAAACTAAAGTTAGGCGGTTTGCAATTTGGCTATAAATACACGTTTTAACTACAAGAGTTCGGTAAACTAAAGTTAGGCGGTTTGCAATTTGGCTATAAATAAACGTTTTATCAACAAGAGTTCGGTAATCTAAAGTTAGGCGGTTTGCCTTCTAGTCCAGGGGCAATTGTAGGTATATATATAAGATTCCGGCACATCATGTTAATTTATGGCACCCGGTGTTTTTATAAACTTGAATGTATAAGGTTTCCAAAAAATCCGGGTGCCATTTTTTAAACCAAGTTCAAGGTCATTTGAAGGTCATTGAACTTTATGCTTGGCGGAAGTCGAAAATTGCCAAAATATGAGCCAAGAGGTCATGGTCCTTAACTTGGAAATTGGTGTAAGTTGTTAAAAAACATTTCTGATGGATATATTAAAGAATTTACGTAAACTACACTAATATTCAGTATATATAACTATCATATTTTCAAGATGGCCGCCAAAAATCGGGTATTTATGCTAAGCGCCTTCACCTATATGCAAAGGTTAATTCTTTCAACTTGAATACTATTGTTTACATTTGACTACCATAAGTATTGCTATGATCAGATATTAATGATAGCTAAATATAACTGGGAGAATTTGGTTGGGGAGGAAATCAACACTTCTCTCACTTTTCCCTGAGATTCCGTAACTACTAAAATGTGGACATATATTGAACCCTGATTTGATCGGCTAATAACATCATGCTCTGCATGACTTTTTTTCTCAATATTTTGTTAAAGGTGCATGCCCACTCGGTAGGCACAAACTGTTCTTTATAGGAATTAAATACGTGTATAATTGTGTCACTATTCCACTTGTTCTAAAAATTACAATTGCCCGCTAAACAGATATAATCATTTAGTAATATTTATGTTACTGATAGTGAGGCAAATGAGGCATGCTATTTTATTCGACATATTATAAAGTATTTTCGACATATTATAAAGTATGATCTTTCCACGTCAAACAATACAGAGAATAAATAGTAATGTCCGTTAACATTTTAATGTCCCTTAACATTTTAAAGAAACACTGTTATCGCCCCTGATATCAGCGTGGAAATTTACGTCTTATATAAAATGTATAATAATGCCAATCAATACGTGAGATAATGGTGAATAAATGTTTATTTGCCAGAAAATGTCATATCTAAATGATATACAAAACTATCTGTCTCCATATAGTATAACCTACTCAGTGGGCATGCACCCTTAAGAGTTTTCTCAAATAGGCGTCCTAGGTGCGTCGATAGGCCACATTTTCTAGCTTCTGGTTCCTATTTACAGTACATATATTGGAACCACATGTGCCAGAAAAATAATCACCGGATGATCTAGTTTCTACTTGTACTCGAGACGATACCAACATACGATTTGTTGAGTCGCCTGTGAATGGAACCGTTTTTCTGCAGTGTCATTAAATTTTATGAAAACGTCATTATTGTGGCGTATATTTACAACTTATCGTACGACAGTGGTGTTTCTCAAGTACTCGTCTCTGGCAAAATAAAATGGTCGTAAATGTAAGCATCAATGATTTGTCACTATGAAATTCAGTTTACAGAGAGAGAGAGTGTACCTAAAATAGCACACTCCTGTAGCCTGATAAACATCTATATTGTTTGTTAACAGCAGCATGGCGGGTGTTTCATTGATGGAATGGTGAAAAGAGCAGATCCTGATCAGACTGTACGGATGTACAGACTGATCTGGACCTACATTGATCGCAAAACCCATAAGCCCCATTCCTGCAGTCAATTCACGCTTATGCATCTAAACTGGTAGTTATGTTCATATCGCTCATTTATTAATATCACATTTGAATGCGACGGCCATTTTAACTGGACATATAATGTACATGTATACAGAACATGGAGCCAGGAGTGACTGAATCAGGCGCGGATCCAGGATTTCGGGTTTGTGGGGGGGGGGGGGATGTGGCGTAACTAGCGCTAGGGGGGTCCGGGGGCATTCCCCCCGGATATTTTTTGAAAGCTACATCACATTTTTTGCGTTCTGGCGCATTTTGGAGCAAAAAAAACCCCAATAAACAATAAATTCACAACGCGGACGTAGAAACGTGCCTTGTAACGCGCGCGCGCGCCGGGTTCGCCCCCCCCCCCCCCCACCCCCCCCCCCGAATCCGCCCTTGTAAATACCATACATTTTGGCGGCCATTTTATTTTGTCAACATCGTAATTAACAACCGCCGTATATAGATAACATTTTAGGCACACCACACTGTACATAAATTGCAGGGACGTCGGAACAGGTCCGGCAGGTCCGGCAGGTCCGGCGTCTGCCGGATCAATAATGTTTACATAACAAAATCGGAATGTAAATATTTTTTTTCAGAATTTTGTGTTCGTTTCTCATCAGAAGTGTATGTTGTTACCACTCAGTTGAACCGTCTCGGCGAGAGGGTTCAACTAAGTGGTAACAACATACACTTTGGGTGGGTAGCGGGTAGCGGGTGCACCCACTAGATTCGCCGGACCAATCTTATGATGATTCCGGCGCCCCTGAATTGGTGTCCTAATAACTACATGTATGTGCTTTAACCACCGTATTTCGTACAGTATGCCTAAATCTAAAATGGCCACCAAATATCAAAGAATATATTATAGCCAACCGTCTTCTGTTTCTGCTAAACATGTTCTAACGAAAACAGTGTAACACATTTCTTTTTATCAGAATAAAGTTGTGACACATAGCAGCTGTTACTAAGTTAAATAAATAGCAACTGTAACGTATGAGACATGAAGATTGCTACACTATATATGGCTGTGACTGGATACATGGGGCATATGGGATTTATGGCCAGTGTATATCCTGAGCAATTAGCACACCCCTGTAGCCGGATAGCGATCTGTATTACATGTACTTGTTGGAAGCATGGCGGTGTTTCATTGATGTAATGGCGAACAGTCTGATCCGATGCACAGTTTGCTCTGGATCTGCACTGGTCGCACCGTTTCTCAAATCACAGCGACATATATTTTCAACATTGTAATTGAATACATTGTGATAGAAATACGTCTATTGAAATTGTATATAATCTCATATTCGGCTATCAAAGTTACATAATTGGACAATTGAATAATTAACCAATTATACGCAGAAACATGCTTTACACAGTCATACTAGCAAATATACATAATATCTGTGTATATTTGTAGAAATAACGTGTATCGCATATGACAGTCACATGCACCTGTGCTTCGGTAAAATATAGTCATGTAACTTTGCATAGCAGACATAGGTCGGTATTCTGGCAGCCTAGTGAGGTACACGAATCCGTCTTGTGTTATGATAGAAGAGGTTCTGATATAATTATATATTTGTGCTGATCAATTAATGTGATTGGAATTTATAGCATAACAACAAACCATACATGTTATTGGTGGTGGTTAAATATATGTTTATGACATTACTAATATTTTAAATTTATTTGATATCCACAAAATTCATTGTAGATGTAGATATGTTGTGAAACAATTGTACATATAGAGGTGCATTGCTGAAAGCAATATCAGTTTATGCCATATATGCAATATAAATACTATTATATTAATATGTTTATAATAATCAATATTTATTTCATGAAAGATAAGTGATATACATGTAGTACACACACTTGGATTAGAAAACACATTTTTACGCTGATGTGAATTGTGCTCCTGGAAAATTAAATTTTGAGCGAAGTGTCTAAGGAACAAATAGTGGACATGCACCTGAATATTTCTCAGTGGCCCATGTGTACTAGTTGGACACACATCGATGGTCTAGTAACATAAGGTCGTAACTGCTATGCTTTAGCATAGCAGTTACGACCTTATGTTACTAGACCATCGACATGTCTGGTGGTCCTCCATAATGGTGTCATGGCAGCACGTACACGTACATTTATAGATATTTTAAGTTCTAGATATTTTATCGAAAACATGATTATATATTATAGGAATGAATGGCCTTTTTGTGGAATTTATCGGGGTATAAACTTGGAAAAGTCGCGGGAATACTACTGGACGAAGGCCGGAAGGCCTCGTCCAGTATTCCCGCGACTTTTCCAAGTTTATATCCCAGATAAATTCCACAAAAAGGCCATGCATTCATTCCTTATAATTCCAGCATTTAAAATAAATTCATCAAGAAAATGTGTTTATTTTCCGTTTTCTTAAGAATTATTTTAACTCCGCCTCACGGTTACGGAAAGTAGTTCGGCGTGGGCGTTTACTGGGATATAAATTTTGGACAGAGACTTGCTACGGACCAATCAAATGTTAGGGAATTGTGTAAATATTTTTCTGCCGGAATTATTTGAGTATATATTACCACTATTACTACGTCTCATGGGCTTAATAGTTTTGTTCTCTAACTGAGTGTTTGCACACTCGGCTGATCATATGTACAGTGTTTGTATGGAATAAAGTAGTGTTTTTTCATATGAAACTATGGTCATTAATTGACACGTAGTCTGTAAGACACACATTGATAGACATTAATGATTTAGTCGGGGGTAATAATGGCATGTACAGTTTCTATATTGTTTGTACACAAATATTTTCGAAAACACATTTAATGACACTAAATATAATAATAGTGTGCAAGTTATGCTAACATTTTAAGTGGTATGTGACGGAAACGTAGTATAATGCAGTATGTTTTGATAAACTTGAGTGTGCTGGTGAGCTACATGGAGATGTACAACTCCTGTAGCCTATTTCATCAACATTGCAAAGTATACTTTAGTAGCAAAGTATACTTTGAGGGAGAAATTTTCCATTTTATAATAAATTTATTAATTTTTATTATACTGAATTTATTACATTATCACAGCCATTCTGGCTGTGATAATGTAATAAATTCAGTATAATAATTCTGCATACTAAAGTATACTTTGCAATGTTGATGAAATAGGCTACTGATAGGCCCGTACATATACATGTACTGATTAAGCCGCGATTACAGGATTTGCAGCTGCTATTAGTTGTTTAATTGTTAATCACAGCGACATATATGTTCAACATTGTAACTCATAGTTTTAACTTCGTAAGTCAATATGGCCGAGACTAAACATGGAAGTGACCCTTCAGAATGTGCACGTGCGGGGCGTCTGGCGTATTTGCGGGTGAATTTGGATACGATCTATCGGAATATTTCACTCCTTAAAGAGAAATGTTCCAACACCACGGGTATGTACACTATTGTCTGTTCCACATTTTTCTGCCGACGAACGTTTGGCTATTAAACACATTAAATCTAAAAATTGTTTTTTAATTAATAACACAGCAAAAAATTCAACCTCCCCAATGTTTTTCTTTGATGAAATTCCACAAATTGTTGATTTTATTCGACATAAAATCAATATTTTGTGGACTTTCGTGAAATAAAATTAAATTTGAAAAGTTATGTTTTGTTGTTGATGAAAAAGTACATGTATGTAAATATAACTATTTTTTTTTAGATTTAATATGTTTAATGGCATTTTGACAGTGTAGTTCATGCATGATCAGTTACCACGTTCGTGCAACCTGCTAAATAACCCGAATTTTCTGTTTGTAATACGTTACAGACAGAACATTCGGGTTACCTTATAAAGTGCTTTATCCGACAACGAGCTATGCATTGGCCTAATGCATACTGACCGATAACCAATTATCGTGTTCTGGGTTGGCTCGATACGCACATCCGGGTCACAACGGGGTCACTTCTTGCACTGACGTTACATTGGTCGAACGAAGTCAAACACAGGAAAATGCATTTCGAAGAGCTCGAAAATAGAACAACCCCCTAGTTGCGAACGGTAACTCTTGCAAGTACTCCCGTAGCGTTCGTAGCTAGCTACGGACGGTACGGGAGTAGATTGCAAGAGTTACCTTCGCAACTAGACCCCCTCCCCCGTTTCCCAAATGCCGCCCCTGCACATACGATTCGACGAATTAAATGTGAAAATGTGAACAAAAAGCTTTCAGCACGTTCAACTTACGGTTATTGTTTTTATCCGTAAATATGATAGGTGAGAGTATGTTAAGGACCCTTTATATAGTCTATACCTGATCATCGTTTGATTCAACGATAATTACTTCGTAAATATGATAGCATATATGTATAAGATATATGTGAATACCGATTCGTTACTGAATTATATACGGCACATGGAGTGGCCAAGTCGGCCATCTTTGTGTGTTCCAGCCATCAGCCAGTTTCACCTGTTCTGCCGTTTGACAAAGAACTCAAAATGTGCAATAGAATATATGATATGATGTAACTAATCACATGTAGAAAAACCAGGAGAATGGACTCGTCAATTATATTACACCAGCCTGTAAAAAATGTCAGTTTTCTGGGCAGGTTTGTGCCTGTGTTTTAACAACATCAACCACCATTATAAATAGCCACATACACAGAAAATCGCACAGTGTATCACTTTTACCTGGCAAACCACACAACACCTGTCATATATACCCACTACTGTACTATGCTATTAGCTATCACATACTGTGACATGTAAGCAGTTACCTGAGTATATTATCCCTGGTGTCTATTCACCTACTATGCGAGTAAATATGGCTTTACCTATCGATAACGTGTACACACACATATGGTGTGCATCAGATGGAAATGTTTACACATCAAAATTTATTTTGAGATCGATGGGAGAAATGCTCAGGTATCTCGTCTTTTGTATAGTTTGCTCGCATAATATTTATAGCTTGTCGTTGTCATATCTGTCTATTATGTATTGCACCAACTTTTATTTGGTCTACTGTCATATTATTTACTGTATGTGTCAAACGTACGAAGTGGTGAAACTACGATGGCTTGTACATACAAAGATGGCAGAGATGACAACTCAATGTACCATATAATATACAGTAACAAGACAATATTTACATATGTTATATTCATATATCACATCACTCTTATGAAGTAATTATCATTGAAGTCAAGTGTATCTATCTATGACCTAATACCTTATTTTTTGTTGTTGTTAAATAATGTTGTAGATATATATATACGTTTCTGGTAACTGAACAATACGTTTGCTTTCATGCCCGTGACCAGACCAGAGGCGGGGGTCTGAAGGGCCTGAAGCAGCTAGCGCGGTCCGGGGGCATGCTCCCCTTGGTGGTCTGAAACATATTTCTTATATAGTGCATGGAGAAGTTGACCTCAAGGCAGTACGGGGGTCCGACTGTTTCCTGTCATGCTGTTTGCAGAAGTGATTGCTGTTGTGAAAGCAAACGCCTATGGACATGGGAGTGTGGCTGTATCCCGGTTCTTGGAGCGCAGCGGCATGGTGAAGACATTCGCGGTGGCCACTAGCGGGGAGGGGAGGGAACTCAGGGACGCCGGAATACAGGCGAATATACAAGTGCTAGGTAACGGCATTAACGTAGAACTGCGGTGGCTCGTTCGGGACATTTCGTCTCTTCCTTTCCTCAACATAGAGACGGAAATTCGTTCCTTCGTTTCGACCAGCGAAGAGACGAAAGTTAAGAACCTTAATTTTCGTTTGGTGTGATAGCCCGCAGATACCATACATAATATTTGCCCTAACATCAGTTCCACTGTATAAAACTTCATATACCGTTGAGGTAGCTATTTTTATTTTTGCTGTTTTACGTATTGCACAATGTCTATAGTCCAAAACGTACTGCCGCCGATCCATAACGTAATGGCTCATGCGCGTAGCAGTTGCACAGACTCGGTTGTTCTAGCGAATTTCTTAGACGAGAAGTACGACTTCCAGAACAGTGTGCATGTATGTGTGTCGATGTGTTCGGTATAACAAAATAACTGTTCCGTCCCAGCGGAGTGGATAATGAAAGTGGACAGTGTTAACATATAGGCCTATAGTGGAACCTCTCTAAACCGGACACCAAGAACACATTTGTTTGGCTAATTTTCACTGACATTTGTATCTGACGTTATTGTCTGTTCATGATGGAAAAGCACGCAGATATGTCAGAGGGCTCGTATTCCAGAATTGCATTGGAACCGCTCTAATCTGGACACCCTGGAAGCCCCGATTTAGAGAGGTTCCACTGTAATGTCTACATTCTTTCGTCGGGATAACAATATCCATTGTCAACCTTGAATGCAGTACAGCATAGCAGTTACGACTTTATGTTACTAGACCATCGATATGGGCCGCGCTCTGTGAAAACCAGCCTTAATGACAACGTCATGAAAGGCTCAAAATGACGTCGCAATGTTACGCATAAAACCAACGTCACGTCGGATTTTGACACTTGGATTTTTTTCCTATTTATAGCCGTACGCTTAAATCCACGGCTCACAAATATTTTAATGTTGGATATGTATGGAAGGTAATATCCGCCATAATGCTATGTGACTTGATGCTTGCGTGCTGATGACATTACAACTTACATTCATGTTATTTCATTCGTCATCTGTATTTATTACATTTGAAATCTGCTTCTTGTAATTGTATTTGTCTTTCTTACATGTCCATTCTGCTGATTGCTTTGTTCATTCGTCTTATATACATTACAATTATTGATACGTCCTTATCCGTGTCTCTGTTTTATTGCACTAAGCATTTGCAATATACATGATAGAAAATAGGAACAAGCACTTAGCACTTTGAATAAGGCCGAAAGCAGTAAGGACAAAGCTGCAGGAAGTAAGCATCACGCCACAGTCCGAAAGCGGAAACCCGCAAGCAGAAAGCATCAAGCCACAAGCAGAATGATGCAAGCAATATATTGGTTAGTAGTGCCTCATTATGACGCCAGATGGCACTGCTGTCAATGTTAGGAATCCTCCGACTAATAAATAATAGTACGAGATGTGATTGGCTGTTTGAGGCACACCTCCAATGCCGGTATAACAGAAAATTCTTCAGCCCAGTAAAGGTTTCAGTCCGCGCATGCGCAGACGGAACAATAACAATCGGGGCCAATGCTGTGTAAAGTTTAAGTCATCGATTATATTTCAAGATTTAATGAGATTAACGTACGTCTAAGCTTAAAAATGGTCCCAAATGTAAAATGTAGGTATTTTCCCGTCCGGAGATGTTATGAATGCGTATATTCGAGCTCCGTGTCGCACTTTAGTGGCCATACTATTCTGCTGATAAATCGAGATGCTATCGGACACCTGTTTGGCGATATGTGGGCGGTAAAGTGTGGAGGTCATATATGATTCATACCGTTTTTACACCACTGTTCACGTCACTACCAACAAAACATTACGGAATGAATCTCATATAACATTTAAAATACATAAATTGCAATGATTTCGTAATAATATTTAGTTGCGAACACGTAACTGCTGCGGTGTCTGGTCAAGTCGGACCATGGTCATCTCGGCCCACATTTCAATCTCGGCCCAGATCGCTGGTCAAGTCGGGCCAGATCACTGGTCATCTCTGCCCACATTTTTTGGTCATCTCGGCCCATATTATATTTGTTTGTATATGACATAAAATAAAATATTAGAAATGGTGATTCAAGAATATTTTGAGAAGAAGATTGCAAAGAACCTGATGAAATTTAATTTAAAATGAGAAAATATTATTTTTTCCGTGGTCATCTCGGCCCATATCATATTGTTCGTATATGACATATAAATTTATTAGAAATGGTGATTTAACAAGAAACATGATATATATTTAAAAAGATTCTCTATTTTAATTAAAAAAATATATATTTATTTATGAAAAATATATTTATTTAGATCTACATAAAAAAACAAACTTTTCTTTTCAAACTCAATTTAGTTTTTGAATATATTACGTTAGACTTATCAAAGTTGACCATACATTTGGTCTGAGATCGTTACAGTACATACCGTTACAGATAGAGTATACGCCAACATTTACAACAGTTTGCAAGTTGACATAATCGAACTAGAAGCATGTTTGGCATTGAATAATGAATGTAAAGACGGATGAGCTTGAGTCTTTTGGTATCACATGAATGTGCAAAGCGACAAAGTCAAACCGGTAAGTTCATGTACCAGCAAGTATGAACGTGCACAGGTACGCTGATTCAGTGTGCTGATTTGTTCTTTTTGACGTCGTGTTTATTGAGCGTTTTAACAATTTATAATTGTAGAAAACCACGTAAGTATATTCATTAACTAATTGTTTGATTAGGTCTATAAGACCGTTTAGTTCAACATATACAAATGGAAATACACACGCATACGGGGAGAACAATACGTTCAACATTAAATTACATTACAACTAGAGCACAGTCGATGGCGCGCCATCGCAATATATACCCACGTTTCCCAAATGCGAAGTTGAAAAAGGGGGAGATAATTCATGACCGGGGTTCGAATAAAAAATCAAAATTCACTGCGCATCTACACACCATAAGGAAGGCACACACCAAGTTGCAAGACCCTACCTATTACGGTTAAACAGTTTTACTTCTTACACGTGACGGACGGACAGACGGACGGGCACCCGTGACGAAAACAATATACCCATTTAATTAGTTTTTTAAAAAAAAGTGGGTATAAATAACTGTTTGCTCTGAAAGGCAGTATTCATGTCTGATGACAGGCACCCTTACAGTACTGTAATGTGTTACACACTATGTACACAATCACAATCACTGGAATAGCGTGAGAGCAAAAGCCTGCATCGCTTGCGTGTTATTTCTACTGCATCGCAGTCTCTCATTCGCCTACTAGGAGACCACATTCAAGGGTAGCGAGTGGAAGTCTGCCACATGGCCAAACTGGCTATGGTAACATATTTGAGACAGTTGTTACCTCAGCTTGTGATCAGCTTGTCCTACCACCCACTTGTGTTTGTTTTGGGAGTGTTACGGTAGCAGTTTGTCTTTTGAAGACTCAACTCAAAATACGGGGGTCCCAAAGTACGAAGAAATGAGAGGGGAGGAGAGATAAAATAATAACAATACCCGCAAGTCAAGAGATCCTTGATAATCGTCGAACAATACTAGAAGAACCATATCAATTGCTAGTGCGCACAGTCTTATTGTATTTGTGTCACGACTTGACAATCCTTGAAATATTATCCCACAGTTACTGTGTCTAGTTCTTGACTTTTTGTATTATTGTAGTTGGTTTAAACAGTATTTATTTCAAGAGAGATATGTGATATTATTGTAGTTGTACGTGTCACATGTCCCAAACATGTTGCCTTGAAATATCATCCCACCGTATTTCTTATATTAACATGACACACATGTTAGCGTGCATTCAGATTGAAGCTTTTCATATTCAGACAACAGAAACGTCGAATGTCCGCTTACAGCTGTACTTTGACCACATTGTGAAAAAAAACCGGACCTTACAATATCTGCAATAAATGTACGATAGGCGACCCATATCATGTCGGTGATCGAGAAAGGATCACCCAGTGAGTGAATGGCGAACATCGTATGTTCTGATCAGACGGCGCATATGCACATATGAGACTGATCTGTCGCTATACTAATCGTAACATCCATGGCTTTGCTGGGTTTTTTTGCATGATATATTTATTTCTTAAAATCGGTAAAGGTTGAGCTAATTTTTAATTTTAAACATTGTATTAGAAAGAAAGAATTGATCAATAGACTGAAAATTTGCTACGATTTAACCAGATCTGAAACATATAGTTGTGCGGGAAACCGGGCCCAGGCTACATAGGTCTACAAATATGATACCGATTATTTGTATGTATATGTAAATAAAAAATGTAGCTTACACAGAGTTTTCACCTGTAAATGGTGGTCGATAACAGTTAACGTGGACAGTTATCTGTAAACTGTGTCAAAGAAACTATTATGTGAAAATAAAGGAACATAACTAAAAAACACACGTCAACAGACAAACATTTTTATATGATACCAATAGCAAAATAATAAAAGAAAATTATCCTTACGGCTTTACGCCATTATTGTTAATAAAAACATATATAAGATATGCCTGTTTCGAATAAAAATCGAGGTACGTTGTTGTTCTGTTCGTTAGATAACTTTGAACACCACGGAACAAACCTAACATGGCGGTCTGACAAACGTCGATAATTGGAAATCTCGGCGGAAATTACGTCAGGTAAGTTCACGACGTCATATCTTGTGACGTCGTCAGATTCCCGAAGACAGGTTTTCTCGCGACGCGGCTCATAGCATCCGCGATATTCAAAGAATAATATTTATAACAGTCTTGTGTTTTTTAGTAAATGATGACATCTTGCAATATGCTTTGAAAGTGTCATAAATATTCGTTGTCATGTACGGAAGAAAATCATAAATTATGTAAATATTTTTCATGAACTATGACAACTGTGGAAATGTATCAAATTACTTACATGGTTGGTCTCATAACGGATCACTGTGTACATAGTATACGCATATACAAATATAATGGCTCCAAATATGTATAATTTGCAATTGTTATTGATTAGAATATTTACACTAATTGACACTGAGAATGATTGGGAGTCAAAGCGTTTTCCTGGTATCATTAATGTTACTCCTTCAAAAAACTTTAGCCCTGATCAAACTGCGCGGACTTGAGATTGATACAGATCGAGCTCCGTGTCAGGTGCATAATTTGGTGGCGAAATTCTTATTTCTCAATGAAAGATAGCAAGTTAGGAGTCCTTTAGAATCGTCTCATTGAGATCATTGAGACTCCCAACTTGCCATTTTTTGGTGCAGAAATTTGTTGTTATCCAGAATTGATAAAATTACGCACCTTAGCTTGAGCTCTGTTGATAGTTTATAAAACTTTTCTAATCAAACGTTTTAACTGTCATTCATTCAGTATCAAATAAACTGACTGCGTCTGTAGTTGTACTCTTGACCAAAGTTTGATGACCTGTTTATACACACTATCCCCAATTTATTCCAACATGGGAATGGGTGGTAGGAGGGAGCATGTGATGGGTAATTTAACGATCGGTGTGTGTTCATCCTTCCCAGAATGCCGACCTACATGGTTTGGTCCTCTTGTATCGTTGTATTTATTTCTGCAAGGTGTATGTAACATAACATATGCTACATGTAATTATGTATCAACAGCACATTTTAATTTGTAACTTGCTAGTGTGCTGGTCAGTTTGAACCCCAGATATATCTACACTTGTTAGAAGACTAGTGTGTTCTTGTATCATCAGCTTATAGCTGTTAGAACAAGCAATTCTCCCAGCATTATTGTGGAAATCAGCACACACATGTTGTAGGCTACCAAGAGAGCATGGAACAAGATCAGGGTTGCTTGCTAATCCATTTAGACAATGATGAATCCAGTCGGTAACAGTCTAGATCCTGATGTGACTGCTCATTCTGATCTGGACCTAAGCTGCAAAGATTACGGTCATAATAGTCGCTGGTGGTAATAAAACTCACCTGTACATATTCTCATGCACTATGGTCGAGTCTGGCGGTTACTGGAGACTCCAGCTGCAGCCACAGACGGACTAATGTGCAGTGAAAGTAGTTCGGCATGCTTTGTTATCTCATTAGCTGACCCCATAGTGCAATACAAAATCATTAACAGGAACATTAGCCTGTCAGAATCAGCTTGGCATTTGGCTGTTCGTTTTCTATGGGACTGTACACATAATGAGTCCCATATATTTCACGTTTGTTTTGCCTTATATTGGTACATATTGCATAATATCTTTATTAATAGGCACATTGGGTATATACCAACACAGGGGTGTGAAAAAATACCGATGTGTTCTCTATATATCAAGTTTACGGACAGACTGAAACTTCTCATGGCCGGGTGCTTTTGTCCCCCCCCGCCGTGAAAATTGAAATCAGTCCCATATATTTCACGTCTTTTTTTTGCCTTATATTGGAACGTATTGCATAATATCATTATTAATAGGCACATTGGGTATATATCAACACAGGGGTGTGAAAAACTACCGATGTGTTCTCTATATATCAAGTTTACGGACAGGCTGAAACTTCTCATGGCCGGGTGCTTTTGTCCCCGCCGTGAAAATTGAAATCAGTCCCATATATTTCACTTTTTTTTGCCTTATATTGGAACGTATTGCATAATATCATTATTAATAGGCACATTGGGTATATACCAACACAGGGGTGTGAAAAACTACCGATGTGTTCTCTATATATCAAGTTTACGGACAGGCTGAATCTTCTCATGGCCGGGTGCTTTTGTCCCCGCCGTGAAAATTGAAATCATTGCCATATATTTCACGTTTTGTTTTGCCTTATATTGGAACGTATTGCATAATATCATTATTAATAGGCACATTGGGTATATATCAACACAGGGGTGTGAAAAACTACCGATGTGTTCTCTATATATCAAGTTTACGGACAGGCTGAAACTTCTCATGGCCGGGTGTTTTTATCCCCGCCGTGAAAATTGAAATCAGTCCCATATATTTCACTTTTTTTTGCCTTATATTGGAACGTATTGCATAATATCATTATTAATAGGCACATTGGGTATATACCAACACAGGGGTGTGAAAAAATACCGATGTGTTCTCTATATATCAAGTTTACGGACAGGCTGAAACTTCTCATGGCCGGGTGCTTTTGTCCCCGCCGTGAAAATTGAAATCAGCCTCATATATTTCACGTTTTTTTTTCCCCTTATATTGGAACATATTGCATAATATCATTATTAATAGGCACATTGGGTATATATCAACACAGGGGTGTGAAAAACTACCGATGTGTTCTATATATCAAGTTTACGGACAGGCTGAAACTTCTCATGACCGGGTGCTTTTGTCCCCGCCGTGAAAATTGAAATCAGTCCCATATATTTCGCTTTTTTTTGCCTTATATTGGAACGTATTGCATAATATCATTATTAATAGGCACATGGGGTATATACCACACAGGGGTTGGTGAAAAACTAACCGATGTGTATCTATATATCAAGTTTACGGACAGGCTGAAACTTCTCATGGCCGGGGTGCTTTTGTATATACCAACACAGGGGGTGTGACTACGAGTGTTATCCCTCCCCGCTGTGAAAATTGAAATCAGTCCCATATATTTCACGTTTTTTTTGGCCTTATATTGGAACGTATTGCATACTATCATTATTAATAGGCACATTGGGTATATACCAACAAAGGGTTGTGAAAAACTACCGATGTGTTCTCTATATATGAAGTTTACGGACAGGCTGAAACTTCTCATGGCCGGGTGCTTTTGTCCCCGCCGTGAAAATTGAAATCAGTCCCATATATTACACGTTTTTTGCCTTATATTGGAACATATTGCATAATATCATTATTAATAGGCACATTGGGTGTATACCAACAAAGGGGTTTGCAAAGCCACCGATTATAGATTAGTTTACAGACAGGCTTCAACTTCTCACGGTCGGTTACATATCGGCACATTCATATAAATATACGCCATTTGGTAGAAGAACTACGGTACGCGGTGTGCATATTGCGTAATATCATCGTTACCATTCATATTGTGTATATACCAACAAATTGGTTTCCACGGGCTTAGAGTTCACCATCCCCCCCCCCCCCCCCAGCGTGAGCCCTTTAAGCCGCTATGACTAGGCTGAAGGTTTTCACGGACTTAAGGGGCTCACACCCCCCGCGTGAGCCCCTTAAGCCGCTTGGCTAGGCTGAAGGTTTTCACGGACTTAAGGGGCTCACGTTACACCGGTGTTGATGTAAGATTTCACCTACAAATGATCACAGTATAGGTTAGAAGACACCAAATAAATTTACTATACACTTTAACCGAATCCCATCCAATAAGGTCAGTCTCTCCTACTTTCACTATTCGTATGGATGTTGTGGGACCCACTTGTGCAGCCGGTCTGTACTGGTTCTGCATGAATTAAACAATTGCTTCACTTACTCCTAAGACAGAAATATCCAACCTCGTCATGTTCCCCAATATTGTTTACATTTTTTTTTTGCCACGGAAACTCTGTTTACATCACATGACCATCATGTTCCTCAAGTGAAACTGGGTAGTAATGGATCAAGATGTGCAAGCAAACTGTGTCAGTGACCTCAAAACACCCGCACGAGTTTGTTCATACCGGACTACTTTTACCGTCTTGACGATATCGCACCATTTGTTATTCTCTAACCTATATTAACTAAATTGCATATGTATGTATGGTGTTTGACTTACTAATGTGTTTTATACATACATGTATCCTCATAATTAAATTACATATGTACGTAATTGAAAACAATCACATTTTTATCCGAGCTATTAGCTCGGATTAAGTAACTATATGGAATTTCTCAGTCATTGCAGATAATATGCTAATGAGCTAAGTGGCGGTCGCAGT
This sequence comes from Conchocele bisecta, assembly GCA_029237695.1. NCBI lineage: Eukaryota > Metazoa > Mollusca > Bivalvia > Lucinida > Thyasiridae > Conchocele > Conchocele bisecta. The sequence continues at coordinate 79,182,774 of CM055267.1, read as the reverse complement.
GTCACTGTTTGCGGGTTTAACTTTAGAAAAACACGCGGTACTACGCCATAAAAATGTAGTTCAACAACAGTAAAACAGCGCGCTATCTTACCGTTTCAGTGTAATACGTGTATTGTTTGCTTTTTTGCGCTATATATGTGTTATTGCAAAAGATGTTGTATACTTTATAAACTATTAACTGTTATGTATTAATATGAGTTCTTTGCTATGTATGTTGATATTTTGCGCAATTATATAGTAGGGGGCGGGATTTCCCTGTGACGTTTTTCTTGAATGACCAATCAGATTAAAGCTTACATTCTGAACTTTACATCGATAAAATCCGACATTGGACAGTTACATAATGTTTTAATCATCTTGAGCCATCGATATTATTAATCAGTGTCCATTTTACTTAAAAAAATCAACTAATCTATAATGAATTTAGTAAAACAGTTCGAGATACAAATGAACTCGGCACTTAGCACAAAGACAATAAGCGTCTGTTGATCCAGACGATCAACATAATTTAAGTGGATATGTTAACGGTTTCGTTATTTTGTGATTACAGTCTTGCGACTTGGCGTTACACAGCATATACAGTACGATACACTTCACAAAGGAAACGTTGTCTTAAGTTTGAATAAGGATAATAATTATCTCTAGATTATTTGTATTATGAATTAAAAAAAGTATATTTAAATAATATGATATTAATTTAAATAAATATTTCGGCATCATTTACTCAATAAATTAAAATTGAATGTGTAGCTGAAATGAAAGTGAAAGTAGAACGTTTTTGTTATATCCTCCGGGTTACAAATCGCTGAGGATTCCTATTTGAATTGGAAAATGATATGAAATTTAAATTTAGGAGACTGTGCCAGGAGAAAATGGACTGATGACATATGTCACCAGTGTAGTTCCTGAGCTATGAATGTGACAGGAAAAAAGGGACTGATGACATATGTCACCTTTCGTGTTCCATGCATGACTGCTCGCTCTTGTTTTTAATTGTTGTAAAATATATAAAGTTTAAACTGTGTATACAAAACTATAGATATACCCCCCCCCCCCCCCCCCGCCCCCCCCCCCCCCCCGCACACAAACGTATGTCGAGGGGTATATAGTTTTCGTAATTCGTCCGTCCACGTTAAAGAGTTTGGGTACCCATTATCTCTGTGACGGAAAGTCGGATGGACCTCAAACTTCATATACTTCCTTATCATCAACCATATTTTCATTCCATACCACACTCATGCGGCCTTCATTTCCAAGGTCAATGTCAAATTACTTAGATATTTTCATCCGTACGATTTGCCTTAAAGTTTTCTGCAACCGTAAGTCAGATTGACTTCAAACTTCATATACTTCCTTATCATCATCCATATTTTCATTCCATACATGTACCACACCCATGTGGCCTTCATGTCTAAGGTCAAGGTGAAATTACTGTGAACAATCATGTTTGTCAAGATAAATATTGTTTTTGCAGCATTGATAATGTATATTGATTCGACGAATATATTGATTTTAAATGGAGTATACATGATTTTTTGTGTGAATTGTTGAGCACGTACTGCGAAGGATTTCAGGACTTTCAGTCCTTTGATTATAGTAAGTTACACATATGATAACTTACACAGGTTGACTGTCAAACTGGCCCGTTACCGATGCAAACCAGTAACTGTCCGGGATCAGACTAAGGTGGGTCACCACCATTGATTTTCCCTAAAAAATAAAAACTAACCTGTTGCCACACATTTTGCTATTCTCTGCTACTTTCATTTTTCTATGGATGTTGTGGGACCTAATTTCAAATAACCTGCACCCATTCTGCTCTGGATCTTGACTAATTAAAATATAGATTTAATTATTGTTGAAGCTGGGGTCCCATCTAGTAGGTACACACTTTTCTTTATGTAACTTAAATAAGTGTATAATTGCAACTAGTCCACCACTTTTAAAAATTACGAGTGCCAGCTACACAGATATAATTATTTAGTAATATTTAATGTACTCATAGAGACTCGCGGTGGTATCAAGCTAGTTCCATATGCAAGTGATGCAGTATTTTTTAATTATTTATATCAACTAAATGTTGAATAAATATTTTTATCGACATATCATATAGTATGATATGGCACATCAAATACTAAATAAATGGAATAAATAGTTGCTTCCGTTATCATTTTAAGGAATCACGGTTATCGCCCCTGATATCAAACTGGCATTTCGCGTTTGATATACAAAGTATAATAATGTCAAATAGGACGTCTGGTAATGGTAATCATTTTGCCAGAAAAATGTCAGATTGAAAGAATAAAGAAAAACATGTCTCCCTATATTATAACCTGGCATGTACACTCTAGGTTTAAGGTTAGAAAAGGGGTATTTTTAACACCAGTTTTCAGCATATTTGAAGCATTTTAAAGAAAACACTGAACCTGTTTGTCACGTCATGTAAACATAGTTTCCGTGGCCAAATAATGTAAACAACATTGTGGGACATGACGAGGTTGGTCCCACAACATCTATACGAATAGTGAAAGTAGGAAAGACTGGCTGGGATTCGGTTAAATTATACAGTAAAACTATTTGGTGTCTTTTAACCTAAACATGGCGCAACAGAAAAGGTGGCATCAATCTACACCCACACCGTTAGGGACATGGAACCAATTTAGGGAGCAACGCATTGTAGAACGGGTACCAGCATATTATATCATTTTAGGGAGAACTATTTTAAGTTTTAGCAGCGCACCTGGCGTCATAATGGTCGTTCCCAAATTACTGTTGCAATTGTTGTTGTCAAGGGGCGTGGCTTATCGAGGCAACAAAACGCGTAGCAAAACAGCGATGCAATAATCAATAATGGAACTCTGGATGTCACTTAGAATGTAATCAACACAAACGCATTGAAACAGTGCGAATGAATAAAGCATCAAGCCAAATGCACATGCAATTTAGACCACAACCAAGAAGATTTAAAATGTCACAAACACGAATGACGAATACAATAACATGAACGTAAGTTGTAATGACACCAGTCAGCAAGCATAACGCCACATAGAATTGTAATAAGACGGATAAAACTTAGAATGTCATCAGCAAGCAAGCATCAAGCCTAATATAATTATGGCGGATATTACCTTCCATAGATATGCGTGGCAGAATTGTACAGTTGTTTTCATAGTGGTTCAGATAGTTGTCTTTTTTTCTCTTCGGTTTCCTTCAAGGAAATACGTAGTAATTTTGTCGATTATTTTTATACAAATGGGCATATTGCATTTATGATTTTTATAATATATTCCATATGCGCTAATTCGGTTTCTTTGGTCTCATTTCGCATTCAATGAAACTATGAATATAATGTTTATTTTGCAGGCAATAGTTCCGCCGAAGAAATCCCGGCATGCGTCGAACACAATTTAATCCCGACCATAGCAAGCATAGACGTGCTGGCAGAATGGGATATGCACATGCGTAAGGAAGGCACGCAGGTTCGTGGAAGTTTATAAATTACAATCGGTTAATAAACTCCATCAGTTAATTGTATTTGTACTATTTGAACATTACTTATATGTGGCTGTGACTGGAGAAATGGGGCGTATGGGTTTTGTACCAGTGTATATCAAGATTAGCCTGTGCATCCGCACAGTCTGATCAGGATCTGCACTGTTCGCCATTCCATCAACGAAACACACATCAAGCTTCTAACACGCAATATCAATCATGATCAGGCTATACATGAGTGTGCTATTTGATCAGAAACTCACAAATCCCATACGTCCATTTCTCCAATCACAACCAAGTATGTCTAGCGAAAATGCAAGTTTCTGGATTTCAGTCTGTAACGCGTTACATACAGAAAATTCAGGTTAGAAATCAAGCAGTTCGATTGGCCGAAATTGAGAACAGATCAGCGGCGACCAATCAAACTTATTCGCCAATAAAGTTATACAATTTGTTATCTGTAGTTATTAATGATTAATCACAGGCTGGCTGTACAAATCGTGAAGTAGTAATCAAAGTGGACAGCGGCATGTCGAGAAACGGATGTCAACCGGATGATCTACCGAGCCTCATTGACGTACGTAATGGTGAATTTGTAACATGTTTCTCCCGTCATGAAGTGTATACATTTATTCGTCGAATCTGTTAAAAGTATTTTGAAAAAGAAAACTATTGTATTTGATACTGAGATCCAGTAATGATTACTTTGACAGTGTTATGTAATTAAATCAAAATTTCGGCCACATATAGTCCTGACACTGTTCGTCTGTTTATCTGTCTGTCCAGTTACCTACTATTCTGTTACCGTATGCTGGATTGTCTTGGAACTTCATATAATTATTTGTCATAATCCATATTTTCATTCCACCTTTATGGTCCCTTGCTCAATGTCAAAGTCAAATCATGCAGTGCTTGACACTCGCCGAATCGGCATGGTAGCCCAAATAAATACAAATATTTGGGCTAGTAAAAATTTTGGAATCCCATATTTCACTAGCCCAAATAAAAATGTGGTAGCCCAAAAAAGGTATGACTGAATTTAGTGAAATATGCGATTAGGGGCGTATCTACCTGGTTCAATCGGCATACCTCGGATGTGTACATTGCACCCTGTGAGATTATGTCATGGAGAAAACAACCGTATGATCAACTATTCTGGCTTCGTAATTTAACGTGTTCCACTTATAACAAAATACAAAACTACTTACTTGGCCCATTTACCCTTCTTCTTTACTGGCTGCGTCTTTCGCATCATGAAATCCCACTCATGTTTGGGAGCAGGCACAGCTTCAAGGTCGATAGCCAAGTGGTCGACTTTCTCCTCGTTCGCCATTATTATCGCGACGAACAAAGCCGAATGTTCCGAATGATACCTATTTCGCCCAAGTCGGTTCGTACATTTTAAAAATCGCGCTTGATAGTTTTGTCACTATTTCGTTTATTAATTCCGTGAAAGAGTATCGATTCGTAGATAATTTGAAAGGTAATCAGTATTGCTATACAGCTACATTCAATGCATGTCTGCGATTAATTAACATGCGACAAGTTGTTTTTATATAATGCAGAGATTGGATCCGAAAACAAATGAGGACGAAATAAGCAAGGTGCAATTTCGAACGCCGGATAACATCCGCCATTTTCATTGGATAATTTACGCAGTCAAGTGTATGCCTACCCAATCAGCAACGTAAACACGCGTGTTTGACAAAGGTCAAGGATTGTTTTTATTAAAAATAACCCAGGATACGTTTACAATCGTCAGAAACAGCAAATGTTTGCGATTTTGGTAAGAAAGACGAACACCTTGCAAAATATGTGTGGTCGCCCAAAAGAAAATATTTGGGCGAGTGTCAAGTACGCGGCGGGTAAAATCTGCTCGCCCAAGATGAAATTCACTCGCATTGGCGACTTGGCGAGCGCCCATATCGAGCACCCATGCGAACTTCAATGTGCTAAATCTTTTACTGTTTTTATTTGCAGTTTTGTGAAAATAATTCCATTCCCATCCACAGCATCATGACACATTTCGCCCAGTCCTGGGACGATTTGGAATTCACAAAGCAACAACTGGACACATTCATGAAAGCCGTTGCGCCTTATAGGTATTTCTTTCTTAGCAGTATTTGTGTACTTCTTTGTTATTTCTACCGATTTACATCCTGCCGTTGCCGCTAATTACAAACAAACATTTTCTGATCACATTGAAGATTTTCAATCGTCCTGAAAATGATTGTATTGGTTCCATATAATTGTACATGTATTTGAGTATCTACTATGTTGCTATTTAGTATTTGTTTGAATTATTCATTACGATCCTTGAAGATATACTGCATTTTTTCTCATTCTGGTTAAGTGCACTATTTAATAGCACGTATAATGAGCTTCCTATTGAGTGTATTACATTTCATTATCATACAAATCGTACGTCACATTATTTTGTGCATCTTTCTCTGCAACATCTCTACAACATCCAAATTGCTGACCAAGGTCAAAAGGAGTGAAACTGCACGTCTCCAACTCTGGCGCCATCATTAACGGTGTGGGAACAGACTTGGACTTCGTACGGCCCGGGATTTCCATGTATGGACAGCCGCCAGGTAAACCTAGATTTATAGGGATTAATTATATAGGGTGATATGGATTATTTTTATCTCTTTATACTGCTGCACACCCTCACGGGTAATTTCGAGCAGGTATTTATTTCAAATACAATCGAGGTTCCCGCTAATTAGCTGGTACCCATTGCCAGCTGGGTGGACTGAAGCAGTGTGGATAAAATGTCTTGCTCAAGGACACAACGCACGCCTCCGGTGAGGCTCGAACCCACGACCGAAAGGTTCAAATAAAAATCGGTGTATTTTGACCAGTCGTCGGTTTTCGCCGATATTTAGTCTTAAAAAAGGCAACATTTTACGTAAGCCGTACAAATGTTGTCAATTTCCGAGGTTATTAACACAAAATGTGACTGATTTTGGAACTAAATATCGATGCTATACGGCCACGCGCAAAGGGAGGTAATACTGGCTATAACGATGACACATTGTTCCATGCAGACACGAGCGAATTTGGCGTCAGTACCACGGAGAAGCTGGGTCTGAGACCCGCCGTCCGGTGGATGGCTAAACCGAGCATGGTCAAGGACTTACCGGCCGGACGGATGGTGGGATACGACAAGTCGTACACGTGAGTCTTAGACACGAGTTGGTCGATGACATATATAAATGATATCATCGCCCATTTGGCGGAATATTGGCACGAATAGTATAGTTTGGGCCGCTTGGAGATGATCCTACAAAGACAGCAGATACCAAAATTGATAACACAATAGCGGTACTGAAATTGGTAAAGGGTCTAGTGGACTTTTTTTATCAGAACTTCATCCCACCCACACCCCCGAAAACAACATTGACGAAAAGAGGCATGAAATAGGTCAGTGGAATAAGGGGGATAACTCTGTCATGGAGTTAGCCCCTTCTTCAACTGACCCCTTTTTCAATTGATAGTTCACTTGTGCCAATGTAATGATATGTATAAGCTGAATATTCACGTTCAATATTCATGACATATGGCTGAGTGACTGGAGAAATAGGGCTTATTATACGACCGTTTTTAAAAAACGGTACGTATTATGTTTTACCACTGGACGGGAGGGCGGGCGGCTGACAGAAAAAGTGCATAGTTCGTGTACACAACTCCTCCGAAACCGTTCAGTCGATCGATCTGAAACTATACACACGTCTTCTACACATACTGAAGATGTTCACCTTGGTGTTTTATGCCGAAAAAATATTTGTTAACAAAAATATCACCTTTTTAACTTAGCCATTTTTTCTACATTTTTCTATACAATTCTATATACGGTACAGAGTTTGTGTACACAACTCCTCCGAAACCGTTCTGTCGATCGTTCTGAAACTTTACACACGTCTTCTACACATATTGAAGATGTGCACCTTGGTGTTTTTATGCCGAAAAAATATTTTTTAACAAAAATATCATCTTTTTAACCTAGCCATTTTTTCTACATTTTTCTATACAATTCTTTATAGGTACAGAGTTTGTGTACACAACTCCTCCGAAACCGTTCTGTCGATCGTTCTGAAACTATGCACACGTCTTCTACACATATTGAAGATGTGCACATTGGTGCTTTTATGCCGAAAACATATTTTTTAACAAAAATATCACCTTTTTAACTTAGCCATTTTTCTACATTATTGTATCCAATTCCCTATAATTTCTACTTTACATATTTAGCACAACGAGATGGAGAAATAATGCTATAGACTTTCAAATTCTCATTAATGTTTTTTGCCTTGGTGACAGGTTCACATTTCTGCATCTTCGCTGTCTGGCCCATATTCGACGGGCGTATTTTGTGACTTGCGACACTCTTGTAGGATTTGTGACCAGTATAGCTCCTGATCAAATGGCACACTCCTGTAGCCAGGTAATGATCTATGTTAGAAGCGTGACGAGTGTTTCATTGATGGAATAGCGAACAGTGCAGATCCTGATCAGACTTTGCGGATGCACAGGCTGGTCTGGATCTACACTGGTCGCTAAACCCATAAGCCCCATTTCTGCAGTCACATCCCAATATTAGTATACGATTCTGACCGGCAGGTGCGTGGGGCCGGAAACGATAGCGACCATTCCACTCGGCTACGCTGACGGATATCTCCGGAAAATGTTCGGCTCCGGTGTGCTCACGACAAACGATGGTATAGTAGCCCAACTTGCATACAATTTAAAGTTTATAGTCATTTTAATTTTGTTTTATATAATACAGGATTCTGCATCTTACAGATGAATATTTGTAATAATACCGATAAATGAATACACGTTGTTTGAGCCCTTTATTTAGTTAGGGTGTAAAGGTTAAACACTTGCGACTAAATCAATTATTATATAACAGATCTGCTAACTTTGCAGGTACGGAGTGTGCAGTTGTGGGGCGGGTGTCCATGGACGCCATCACGGTACGGCTGCCGGCGTCGGCCCGGCGGTATGGGGACCTGTGTGTGATGGCGGACGACCTCCACTCGGCCAACTCGGCCGTCGGCATGGCCCGGGTCATGGGCACGATCCCGTACGAAGTCTGCACGAACCTCAATTGGAGGGTCCCCAGGCTGTATGTGGAAGATGGAGTTATACGCACTAGTTCATAGGCGGTGGAAGCCGAACATTATTGGGGGGGGCAATGTTGAGGGCCCGAAGGGCCCGATAGCGCTAGGAGGGTCCGGGGGCATGTCCCCCGTAAATTTTTGAAATCCAAGTGGTGTGAAACGCCATTTCCTGCATTCTCAGCAAAGTTCTCAGCAAAGTTCCGAGTACTCATGATTACACAAATATATCAGAATAAAAAATCCAAAATTTACAGAATTATTTACAGAATTATTAGAACTACAGAGGCGGCGGAAGCGGGGGGCCTAGGCCCCCGGCCCCCCGCTTCCGCCGCCTCTGTAGTTCTAGTATGTAACTGTTTGCATGCTGGGAAACGTGTGTGCTATACATATTGAACATTGCAGCAGACGACAATTCATTATATTTTCCTTTATACCTCCCTGTATATATCATATATGGTCATGACATTTTATTAGGATTGCGTCCTCCAATACAATTTCAAGACATATTTACAGAGAGAATAAAACAAAATACGTTTAATGTGTTGTCTGTTATTTTCAACGCCCGCATGCTTAACCCTTTGAACCCGAAAGCCCGCTTTATCGGTTTATGCAAAAAGTGAAAATCCAGATGAGCATCAGGATCTGCACTTTTTGCAAGTAATTTTCATATTTCTTAGAACAAAAACACCCCCTTTTCATAAATGGACGAATCTGAAAATCATTTTGTGACCATTGGATTGGTCGGAACATTAGCATATCACAGTCCATTCCAGTTCCTTAGGGTTGAAAGGGTTAAGAGTTAACATAGTTTTTCGCAAAAAAAGGTCGTTCGCAGTATAATAACATAATATACCTGCCATTCGTCTCGCTGATCCAGACGATCTGCCAAAAGGCGAGTTCCAGGTTACCTTCATATAAGACTCATCACCAGGAGCGATACATCTGGGGACCGTTTCACTAAACTTCGTACGACGAAAATGTTCGTAAGTGCAAATGTCGGATCGTCTGGAAATTTCAATTGATGCATTTACATTTATTGAGCAGAGGATGAATATGCAGCCTATGCTCAATAAATATAAATCCAATAATCGTTTACAAGAACACATTGTTAATGTGAAATTGACAGACTATCCTAAGTTTGCACTTACGAACACTTTAGTCGTACGAAGTTTAGTGAAACGGCACCCAGATTTGGGTCCTACGAATGTATTTCCACGACCCATATCTGTAGCCGATTTCATCAAAATTGCAAAGCACACTTATCTAGCAAAGTATACTTTGAGGGAGTAATCATTTATTTCCCCCGAAATGCATTATTTCATATAGACTTAACGACTGCATATATTTGATGATTAAACGTATGCAGAATTATTATACTTAATTTATTACATTATCACAGCCAAACTGGCTGTGATAATGTAATAAAGTCAGTATAATACAAAATAACAAATCTATCTTTAAATTGAAAATTTCTCCTTCAATATATACTTTGCTAGATAAGTATACTTTGCAATCTTGGTGAAATAGGCTACTGATATAATAGCAAACATTGCCGGCCGGTCTGTGAAGACCGACATCGGAATGTGATTGCATGGAACCGGGTCGGGGCTTAACCCTTTCAACCCTAAGTAACCGGAACGGACTGTGATATCGATGGTCTAGTAACATAAGGTCGTAAGTGCTATGCTTTAGCATAGCACTTACGACCTTATGTTACTAGACCATCGATATACTAATTTTCGGACCAATTCAAACACCACACAATGATTTTCACACTAGTCAATTTACAAAAAAGGTATGTTTTTGTTCTGAAAAATATGAAAATTACTTTCATTCATTCAATCTTTATTTCCTCCTTTAAGGAGATTTAGCAGAAGTAACATACAATGCTATATACAGTACATGTAGAAAACATACAAAAGTTACATGAGTGATAATGTGACGAGTGTTGATACAGTTGTAAACCTACATCTGCGTGCTACCTAGGAGTATGTCAGTATGTGGTGCGCCTCGACTGGCCAACTGATCTCGGGGCGTGTGTAATAGTAGTGATTCTGATTGTACTTTATAGCATATGCGTATTTTTTGTGTACACATAGTTTGGTATGCCCCGGTTACAGGGCCATTCCGTCACATCACGTACTACACGTGTCATTGTCACAATCACAATGACTTAATTCTGCATATGTTTTTGGAATATCTAGCAATTACACCCTGAACATATTCCGCACAATATTCGCGATCAGTCTAAAACAGTCAATTCGGAATGACAACAAAACATCATCCAATAATGTGGTGTGCGGTTGCTTCCCTATCAATATACATATCACGTGTTCAGTCGAGCTAGAGCATTGTTCTTCAAATACCTCGCCACCATACGATCGATGTGTGTAGTGTTTGAATGAGGTTATAATCCGCGATGTTAGATCGCAATCTGCTAATGTGTTTTGCTAAGTCTACACACATTTTACCACAATGCGAGCATGTTTTTTTCAATGTCTACTGGCTTTGTTACCCAAAGTTGTGCGGTAAGTTGCATTGTCTGCATGCTGTATGTGTTGTGTGCACACTTATACGGCAATGTATGGAACGCCATGACTGCCTTAGCTGAACTAATATTGTTATATTATGTGGATTCATCTTTATTTTAAATGGATTCATCTTCATCTTATGTGGAATCGTATTTATCTTATGTGTATTCATCTTTATCTTATGTAGATTTGTATTTATCTTACGTCGATTCGTATTTATATTATGTCACTTCGTCTTTATATTATGTGGATTCGTATTTATCTTATGTCGATTCATCTTTATCTTATGTCAATTCGTATTTACATTATGTGGATTCGTCTTTATCTTATGTGGATTCGTCTTTATCTTATGTCAATTCGTCTTTATATTATGTGGATTCGTATTTATCTTATGTCGATTAATCTTTATCTTATGTGGATTCATCTTTATATTATGTGGATTCGTATTTATCTTATGTGGATTCATCTTTATCATATGTCAATTAGTCTTTATCTTATGTCGATTCATCTTTATCTTATGTCAATTCGTCTTTATCTTATGTCGATTCATCTTTATCAAATGTCAATTCGTATTTATCTTATGTCGATTCATCTTTATCTTATGTCAATTCATCTTTATCTTATGTCAATTCGTCTTTATCTTATGTCGATTCATCTTTATATTATGTGGATTCGTATTTATCTTATGTGTATTCATCTTTATATTATGTGGATGCGTCTTTATCTTATGTCAGTTCGCCCTTACCTTATGTCTAATTGTATCTATATTATGTCAAATCGCATTTATCTTATGTCATTTCGTCTTTATATTATGTGGATTCGTATTTATCGTATATCGATTCATCTTTATCTTATGTCAATTCGTCTTTATCTTATGTGGATTCGTCTTTATCTTATGTGGATTCGCATTTATCTTATGTCAATTCGTCTTTATATTATGTGGATTCGTCTTTATCTTCATGTGGATTCATCTTTATCTTATGTGGATTCGTATTTATCTTATGTCAATTCGTCTTTTTATTATGTGGATTCGTATTCATCTTATGTCGATTCGTCTTTATCTTATGTCAGTGTATAGTTATGTGTTAGTTTTATGTTATGCCCTTATAATAGCGTAACATGTAACCAGAAATACAGAGTACAATTTTACAAAACCCATTATACACATTATCAATTACATACATAAACTGATTGCAATTCCTTCTAACGATACATTATTGGATGAATAAACGTGTGCAGGCTGTGACATTGGTCAATGCATGACATACCGAGATGGTACGTTGTAATGAATTGGTGCCCGAGTGAGATGGTTTTGTGACAATGATACGTTATTCTATTTTGATTAGCGTTTGAGCAGCAATCCTGCTAGAAAAACCTGCCAAATGGATAGGTACAAAACCTTAAGGACCCCCGTTCTATACCTGATTCAAAGATAATTGCTTCGTAAACATGATAGAATATATGTGAATACTGCCTCGTTACTGTATCCTATACGGCACATGCAGTGGCCAAATCGGCCATCTTTGTGTGTTCCAGCCATCAGCCAGTTTCATCTGTTCTGCCGTTTGACAAAGAACTCAACATGTGAAGTAGAACATATGATATAAAGTAGCTAATCACATGTAGAAAAGCCAGTAGAACGGACTCCTATCAATTATATTATACCAAACTGTAAAATATGTCAGTTTTCTGGACAAGTTTGTGCCTGTGTTTTTTACAGCATGAACCACCATCATAAATAACTCATACACAGAAAATCGCACAGTGT